>ML777756.1:605638-658284 GCA_009831015.1 Picea engelmannii | reverse complement strand
CTAACCTCATCATCAAAGTCCACTTTTACAGAAATTAGTTGATTAGTAACCGTATTAAATTCATTTAAATGATCTGCAACAGACCCACCTTCTAACATCTTCATATTAAATAATCTCTTCATTAGAAATACCTTATTCAACGCCAAGGGTTTTTCATACAATTTGGCCAATGTGTCCATTAAACCCTTCATTGTCTTTTGTTTCGAAATATTGAAAGCCACCGACACTGCCAGGCTTAGTCGTATCGTTCCTAGAGCCTTTCTGTCTAGAATCTCCCATTCTTCATCCTTCATGGCCACCGGCTTCTTTGCTACTCCGCTCAATGGTAGGAATAGATCCTTCTGATATAAATAGTCTTCCATCTACATCTTCCATAACTGGTAGTTTTGTCCGTTAAATTTCTTGACCCTAAACTTTCCATCTTCTGACATTGCTCCCACTCGAACCAGGAACCCTCTTTTCCTGCGAGTTACCTTACGCTCTGATACCAGTTGTTAGAAAAAACAAGACCGCGCAGCAATAAAATAAAACAAATGCAGAAACAAAACACAAAAGACACACAATACAAGAGAGACATAGATTTACGTGGTTCACCCAGTATGGGCTACATCCACCAGAGAAATTGCCAGGTCCTTCCTTTATTATTATCCAGCAAATGAAGGGATACAACCTACAGCAAAACCCGCTGTAACTTACTCTTCTTTCTCTCACAGTCTCCTCTCTCAGAATACAATATTCACCATCAACCATAGCTGCAATACATTTCCCTCATAAAAGAGGGTTTCCTTCTAGGGAAAAAAACCCTAAAATAATCTCTACCATTAGATCTGTGACCTTATAATGAACAGTCCAGATTTACAATTAAATTATAATATATTTTTACAAGGCAATTTTTGCTTCGGGGGCTTCGTCCCCAAACCCCCGCTTGCCCCCAGACCCCCCAGCCCAGGGGGTAGCCCCCCCGGACCCCGCAGAGGGGGTACCCCCCCTCTGCACTCCCCCACGTGGAAGAGTGTACATACTTCTGGGGTGTAAATACTTCATGGGGTATAAACATGACTGAAAGAGAGGACCTCTGAATCAGGAAGATAATCAGGCTCCACAACCAACATAAGGAAACACAAGTGAATATTATGCTAGAAAGCACTTGGGAAATTTTGGGAAAGCCTACTATGGTACCTTCATTGGGAAGAATAAGTTATTTAAAGGAAATATGATAACCCTATGTGGAAGAGTTACTAATGTACCTGTTATCATCCATGGAACATCGACAAAAGAAGAATTTGAAGTTATTAGGTTTGTTGAGAACAACGCCCCTTTCCCACTTTTATTAGGAAATACTTGGATCAAGAAGGATCATATCAGAAGGAAAGCAAAGGAAGAAGCTACAGAAAAGAAAAATAAATAACTAAGTGACTTCATAGATAGAAAAGTAGATCAACTGATAGAAGAACGAGAGGATAAGTCAAAGTAGCATAAGGCAAGAGAATTAGCTGTCAGAGCACAAGAAGTTTTGAAGGACCTATCCATACAAGAAGAAAGTATATCCACCCAGGAATCAATAAGGGAAGGTATATTAACTTTCAACCCTTTGAGAGTACATCAACAACATGAATTCACTACGATATGAGAAAATAAGAATAAGAATGGGAAGAGAAATCCAGAAACATTTAGAGAGAATCAGATCACAGGAAAGAAGGCAAGGAAGCTTAGTAAGAAGAAATCCAAGTTAGAAAATATACAAGAAGTTATAGAGAAGACTTCGCAGGAGGCAGGTTTGTAGAAATTGAACCTCGTCGGAACAATAGAACCACACAGAATGGTACTTCACCCCGACGAATCTATATGACCATTGGAGGTGCCTTGACCATTAGAACAACACTTCGAACAACTAGGAAACACATTTATGGATTAATGGACTGTTTTTGGGACATTGAGACTGTGCCATAACGAACATATTCACATTGATGGAAGAAGTCCTGCTTGTTGGAATAATCCATTACAATGCTTGATTATTTGACCCGTCCGACATTGCGTCGGGACCACTTTTTGCTACCCGTGATTATCTGAGAACTGATTGTGTGTCAATATGTGATTTCAGAACCTATTTATTGCCATCCACTATTTACCCCATTATCCGTTCACCTACCCTGACTTAATTGTTAACAATGAGAATGTCGACCGAGCGCACTAAGCTAGAGAAGTCCATCAAATAAGTTATGTAGACATTTATGGCTGATAAAGCCATGTATGAATGAATACAAGCATCATCAACCAGGGGACTACATGCTTACCCCTTGACTAGATGTCACTCGAGCCATGCCAACCTCACTACTGAGAAGAGAAGTAAGCACCACGACGATTTGGCTAACATGAAGTAGATCCTGTCAGTCTTACCTGATTACATCCCGCCTTTGGCTGGCATGGTCAACCACGACAACATCCCACGAGAATTTGAGTACACATTGATCACCGCATACACCTCAAAGGGGATATGCGTTGTTGGAAGCTAGTTGGGACAGATCCCATCCTTAAAGAATAGTGATTCAATCTCGGTGATAGGAAGAAATACGCGATGCTTGCACTGCATAGATTCCTGATGAAGATGACTCGAAAGAAGCATCACATAGTCTCCTAGCCTTGGATAAAGGAGCTCGTGTAGTCCATGATATTGAATGTCATGAAGATTCCTCACTTTGGCTGACATCGGGATGTTAATGCTTGTGTTAAAATCCTCTTTTCGTGCTATCATGGAGGATATATGTGGCTCGACAAGCACATTACCATGGATCCAACGCTGATCCACCGGATCACAGGACTGAGCATGCAGGGACCTGACCCTCAGCAGTTCTACCCAGGGAAGGCTTCATATCACTCTCTATAACAACGCATTAACGATGCATACAACGAAGTGGAGAAGGGAAAGTGAGGCTACAAGGTATCCTCCATCCAGGATGGAGTAGTGTGCCTATCTTTCCAACTCATAGATGGAAATCTCATCAGAAAGACCTGCCCCACATAGGTCATTAGGTTCATGGTGGACCTCACAGGGAAGTGTGTGGAGGGGATGTAAATGAATTGGGCGAGATACCTCATCAACAAGCTCGAGAAAGAATTTCACGAAGTGCAGGATCAAGGGTATGAGTTCCATTTTAGCTGGTTGTTGGTATTAATTTCATTTGTCGCTTGGAAAATGCCAGAAGGAGAAACCTTCCTAGAGATCGAACTATCATATCCATTGGCCACGAGGTTCTCCACCTTATGGTACATGAATGATATTTCCAAGTAGTGGAAGTCGAAGGCAGTGTTCCATGCCTATTATCAACAATTGAAGGTTTCCATTGAATCGGTCCCTCGCATGACACCGTGAACCTTGCATCAGTACAAGCCGATCGCTAAGTTCCACGCAGACCGACATTTTATTTATATCACTGTGCATAAGGATGAAAGCAAGGAGGAGCTACAGTCCTACTATAAGATGATCGACGAAGACATGGAGGAGATCAGGAAGGAGTGGTCGATAAAGTTCCTTGTACCAGTTTATGATGTAGAACTCTTCGACCCTGACATCATACGGAGCCCCTTGGTCACTCGAGTCGAGCACGTTGGATAGACAAGTGCGAAGAAGAAGAAGAAAAAGGAGGAAGTCTAGGATGTATAGACTGATGAGGAAGAGAATGCCTCAAAAGAAAGTGGACCTGGCTCACCCTCAGGAGGAGGAGGAGACAAAGTAAATCAAGAAGAAGGAGGGGAAGAAGGAAAGAAAACAAGGTGAAGGCGAAGCTACACTATCGAAGGATCCCCCTATCGAGACAAAAGCATCAAAGAAAAAGAAGGGTTCTCCGTTGAAACCCTTGACAAGAAAGAAGACCCATGCTAGTAAGCCCCAGATGAAGGCCACACTCACAGAGGATGACATCGGTCTAGTCTGTAGAGAAATGGAGGATGCATCCAAGGACCTCTTTCAGAGATATGGCATGAAGCAAGAAGAGTTGTACACAAGAGTTGAGAAATAATTGAAGGAAATACAGTGATCCATTTAGTCGAGTCACATAGTGCCTACTGCGCCTTCCTCGTCAGATATTATACAGTTGGGGGATGAACCAAACCAACTTTGAAGACTGGTAGATGCAACAGAGGCTTGGCTCCAATGAGCCCAAGAAGAAAAAGAACATGCTACATAATCCCTAAAGAAAGAGAAATAAGAGATCTTGGAGAAACTACGAGTTGCATAGTACTGTGTAACCACGTATGAAAATGAGAAAGATGAGTTCAGGGTGATGCTCGAGGAAGATAAAGAAAATATTTAAGGGGATAAGGACCAACTGCTCGCAGAGCATACTACTGTCAAATATGTGGTGAGAAAATCACTTCACTCTATTTTGGGCTTGGCATAAGAGGAACAAGAGGCATTCAAGTTTTAAGTGATGAAGCTCGTTGAGGCCATTCAATAGCTTCAAGCAAGGGTAACAGAGCTAGATATCCAAGCAGTACCAAGAACTTCACAGGTAGTGCATGACCGAAGGGAGGAGGCCACTAAGAGCATAGTGAAAAGAATCAGATCCCTTGCCTCAGAATGTAATAAACTGAGTGACATGAGTGCGTAGACCTACGAACGCCTCATGAAAGACCCAGAGCTTAGGAAGTTGGAAATGCATCTATAGGAGGCACAACAATAGGAACTGAAAGTTCAAGTGTAGATGAAGTCACTCACCATAGTCGAGAGAATGGAGAGATCACAAGAAAAGAATGTGGCCCAACAACATATTACTGCCATCCACGGAAACTTCATGGAGGTAACGCAGAGGCTACAATCGGTGTAGGAGGAAGCCTGCACAGTGTTTGAAGAGATCAAAGGACAAGGTTCACAACTGGACCAAGTGGTTGCAACAGTAGAACAGAGTCTGGAAGGGCTAGTGATAGAGAAAATGATTAAGGATTTCACTGAGAAGAAGGCTCAGGCAAAGTAGCAGGTCGATCCAGCTCGAGCTAAGCTTGAAGCCTTCAAAGCAGTGTTGCCTAGATTTGAGTGACTTGGGAGAAGTCACAGGTGAGTGTTGGGGGCCTGTTGGCCTTCGACCAAGTTTTGAGGAAACATTGGTCGGATTTGTCCACTTTTGGACTTCGACAGGATGGTCGAAGATGGAGCACCCAGGTGGAGCTGCAATCGCGGGACCTCACTTATGTTGTGGATCTAGTAATGGGTTCATTAGGGTTTTGGATGTTGGCCCATGGGTTTACCCATGATTAGGCCTTTTTGTAAGGGATGTAAAAGTATATATAGGAGGGATTGTAATGTAAGAGGTGTGTGTGTGTGTGTGTGTGTGTCTAGATATGTGAAAAAGTGAAGTGTTCTTAGTGCAAGAAATGTAGTGATGGGATAAGTGCAAGAGACAAGTGATGTGTATGTAGCTAAGTGTAAGTGGTTCTGAGTTTCTTCGTGCAACAAACAATGAATGTAATGCTCTGTGCCTTGATCTGATTTTGGGGAAGGTGGATTTGGTGCTTACTACACAGATCACCTGTCCAATGCAAAGCTTGGCTCCATGTCTTAGTGCACAGGAGAAGATGAATATAAGATATTGAAGGAAAATAATAAAAGATTAAGAAGTTGGTGGACATAGCCCCACACTGTGGTGAACCATGTAAACCTTGTGTTGATGAGTTTCTTTGTGCTATGATGTTTATGCTATGATTTTTCTTAATGCATTAAATGTTATGAATGATACATAGATCTATGAATGCTTAGTGCTTTATGTGTGATCAAATGTGTTAGAGATAACCTTTAAATGCTAAGTGCAAACTATATTTTGTTATTGTTACTGTGTCGAACTGTAGTTAGGGTTTGATCTATGATGTGAATAAGAATAATATATTAATTCATATTGTTCCTATGTACTCTGCTAAGTGTTTTAATCACAGATCTATGTCCCAGCTTGGTTACAAACACCTGAGTCCTGTAACCCCCCGGCCTCTACCTCGGGTGAGACTTCGCATGTTTCACAGATGTTACCGAAAGGGCCGATAGTTATGGTTTTTTTATGCATTGTTGAAGTGTTGAACCCTGGGTCTAACCATGTGCCAACAAAAAAAAACTAACTTTTCCTGGAAAACTGGTGCCAATCAAAATCCAGGCTCCTTTCCTCCGGTACATAACCAAAAACCCAAACTACCATTTTTGGTGATGTTATATTTTCCAGACTTGTCAAGGTTGTTAAATGACCTAATCTATCATGATTCAGGTTGGCCTCCCATGCCGACTAAGTTTCCCTCAGACATTCCGAAGTTATAGGTAAGCCTAACGAATATCCAGGTGATCACGTGACCACTTTTCACCTATGTTTCTCATTGAACTCGTTGCAAGACAACTTCGTAAAATTTCATCTGTTTCAACACACTCTTATTGGGAGTGCTGCGAAATGGTACATTGAGCTCGACCACCCAAGATACTCTACTTTTAGCGAATTGGAAATGGTTTTCCTAAACCATTTCCAAATACCTGTGACATACGATGCTGGCACTGAATTGCTAGCCAACTTTGAGAAAACAAAGGCTGATCATATCTCGGATCACATCCGAGAATGGCTGCATCAGAAAATTTTGATAAAAGTATTGGTCCCATCATCTTTCTTGTTGGAGTGGTTCCTTAAGTCTTTGGTACCCCAGTTATCCAAGGACATTGCAACGTCGGGAGTGTTTTTCGAGGAAGAGGCGATAATGAGATCTCAACATCTTGAAATGATATACTCTCAGTCTGGTTTACTCTACGAAGTTTTTCCATATGTGCCATGGTCCATCCTTGGCAAGGCCAAACGCAAGTCTGGACCTCATGTTGATGGTATAGTGGGTTTAGCACAAACAAAGCCCACTGATCAGTTGTCAAATCAATTGCAACAATTGTCGATACAACTGACAATGGCTAGCCAAACCACTAGTTCGACTTCTCCCCCTACCCAAATGTCAAATGTAAATAGTGTGCATTCGACGAACCAGAAGGCAAAAAACAACAAAACAAGAAGGGTAAGGGGGATAAGAAACCCACCAACAATGCTGGTGGGGGAAACATAAAAAAAAGAAAGTAAAAGTATTTGTGTAACCTTTGCATGGAAGACCACATGACTCACATGTTCCCTCGGCTTGCGGAGGCCCATAAGTTATTAGTGCAGTAGCAACCTGTTGTGTTAACAAACCCATTTCCACATGGGAAAAATTTGACTCAAGCCTCTACGAGCGTGGATGGCGACAGTTAGGTACCCCCTCCATCTTCTAGTAATCCCTTAGCCATGAACATTTATATGATGAAAGGTGATGCTTACATAGCAACTAGGGCACACAAATACGTAATTCTACAATCTATTGAAAAGGGTAAGGAATTCGTAAACCCATCCGTTCCTCTCCAGATCGAGAAGACAATGGGTGAAACAATGACATGTATCTCGAAAGGGGCATTCAAGAAAGCTTCACATAATCCAAATGCGAGGTTCGCCCATAATTACTTTGTGGTGGAGGATTTTTCACAAAACCCTTGCACAATGTCTTCTTTGGAGGTCCTCCATAGCTTCCAGGATTTGTTGTCCTCTTTGCGATCTACTGAGACTTGTAATATGGGAACGATCATGCTTGATATGACCGACTTAAAACCCCATCTCCCTTACCACATTGTGTTTCAGATAGTAGTGGCTCACCCCACAAAATGTTTTACCCGGAGTATTTTCCACACGGTGGTTGATGAGGGTTCCTTGACATGCGTGATGTCATTGGCATGTTGGAAATCCATTGGCCAACCCGTTTTGTCTCTGTCACCTACTCGGCTTACTACTTTAAATGTTCATCCTTTTGGACCACATGGAATTATCCCTTCTTTCCCTGTACAGTTAGGAGGGAAGACTGTGTGCATCGAATTTGAAGTGGTTGATGTGCCTCTCGACTACAACCTGTTGTTAGGAATAAGTTGGACTGTTGTTGGGAGAAAACACCCTACATACTAGCAAATTAGGGTCCGACTTGCATGCAGATTTGACCGAATAGAAACTACTTTTTTACCTACATGCCAAGATTTAAACCCCTCTTTCACAGTAAATTCAAGGAAAAGGACCACCTACCTTGTAACCAACGTTTGATGTAGATCCTCCATTGTGCTTGACTACTTGCTTGCACTTCTCCTTCCAAAGTTAACTTGCACTCAAGACAAACAACAACTATGCATGCATACTACTCCTATACTCAAGAGTTAGAAATCAAGCATATATTAATCAAATCATAGACAATTCATGCATTGAGACGGGAAAAGTATTATTTTTATGACTGAAAGTGAATCAACTTACAAAAAAGATGAGACCGGCCACCGCTCCTTGAACCTAATCCTAGGCTCCTCTTCTTCTGTCCTTCAACTGATTTGCATTAAATCTCCTTAGGCATGAGAAAAGGCTAAAGGGTTGGGACAATGGATTACGAAAATGGGCAGAGTTTCTTCACTATATTTTTTCCTCCTACAAATGGTACCCCTACCCCTTCTTTTATAGGCTATAAGGATCTAGGGTTTTGGACGAACCCTCAGCCATGCATGGCTAGGAGTTTTAGTTAACTCACCCATAGATTTTAGTTCCGTCGGCAACTTTCCTTTTTTCATGCTTTAGTAGGTACACGCGGGTTGTTTTGAGTCAGCCAGCGTGTACATGCATGTAGTAATGGGTTAGGGAACGTGGGCCTTTACAGAAGAGGGTTTTCAAGGAGTTTATTCAGTAGAGTTTTGGCAAAGAAGGGACATGAGTTGGCCTGATGCCAGGTAAGCATATGAGGTGCAATTTAGGGTTATAACAGATGCCCCCCAATGTGTGAGGTCAGAAGAGCATCTGATGGCCGAAATACATTACCAATCTTTACTGATGTGTCGAACGATTGAGCCCAAGGATCAAGAACCAGGAGGTGCCATCTGCAAAATAACAAATGTCTCACTCAAGAAGGCATACCCATGCTCAGGATGAAATAGAACCATGGCTACCAATAAAATACACTGTAGATCCATGTCAAATAACTACAAAGTGTATACATCTTCCAAAAGCTGATCTGTCCTGCTGGCTGGAGATAATGTCTTCAGAGCTCGAGAAACAGCTTCAAAATCTTTCAAAACTCGGGTAGGAGTGTAATGTGTGTGTACAACTATACTACCCAGAGGTCTTCGATGGCTCATCATTCATGGACTTGATGATCGGGCTGAAGGCTTCAGTGATTTCAAACAAGGACTTGATTGGACATTCAGGATGGCCAGGTATGCGGAAAAGAGACATATTGCAGAGGGGCTGACTCAGACTTAGTGACAAAACTTCCCTTGGACAATAGCACGACAAGTGATAAGACTCGGGAAGCATATATGTTAATCATAAGTCTACAAAGCAGGAGGCAATGCAAACTCTCCATATGTTTGGAAGAGTAACCAAATAGTGGAGGACACAACTCTATATAGTGAGACAAGATTCCTAAGGTCATACTACATCCCATAGTCTGATGAAGAAACAGACAGATGTGCTTTATCCAAGGGAGACTCATTATGCTTACAATAAAGAAAATACTTTTCCCATCCTCTTTTTGGGGTATATTTGATTTTTTTGTTCTTTTTGAAAATTTTGGAAAAAGAATAAAGGAATATTACGTTACAGTGGAGGAACGAGTACTGCAAACATGCAAGCTCAAGGCACAAGGACAAGACTGATGTTCCGGTGAAATGATACTTGGGAAAAATCCTCCAGTGGCCAAAGGTGTTAAGATGCAGAAGCAAACTGTCACAAGGCTGGTGGATAAGGTATGCAAATGCGGTTGATAGAACACACAATGGTAACGTCCTTTGATGTAAGTTTAACGAGCCCAGAGAAGGTAAGCTCGGTGATTTTTCATGTTTAGAGAGTCTGAAAAAGCATAACAGGAGACTCCGCTGAGGTACCTTTTTCAACAATAGTCTAGTTGGTTCGAAAAAGGGATAAACTAGCACCGATTAGACGTCAATTCAAAACCATTTTAACGAGTGTGACAAGGACAAGATCACTCGGCTATTTTTTCACTTTTAAGGAGTCTGAAAAAATCTTAACTATGGACTCCGTTAGGAATATTCTTCTAGATCAATTTAACGAGTGTGAAAGAATAAGGTCACTTGGTGATCTTTTCAATTTTAGGGAGTCTGAAAAGAGCTTAACTATGGACTCCACGGGGGTTTCTTTTTCATAAGTTTAGTCCCTTAGGCCTGAAAAAGGGATAAAATTATACCTGAGAGTACTCTTCTAAAGAATCGGAGTTCCATAGAGTATACCTTTGTTCGTACAGCTGACTATCTGGACCGAAAAAGGGGTAAACTACCACCGGACAAACGTGACTTCAAATTTCTGTTTAACGAGCGTGAAAGGCCACAAGCTCGCTCGACAATCTTTTCATGTTTAGAGGGTCTAAAAAGGGCTAAAAAGGAGACTCGTTATTTTTTGGGAGTCATGAAAGGGAGGCGAAGAGCAAAGACGAATCATGCAAATGAGGCTCAAACTCATATTCAGTAAAGACTATACGGACTCCCAAGCCTATAGTGGTTTTTAAAAAATGGCATGGACACCATAATGCAACTAGGACCTACCTAGGGCATCCATGTTCTGGTAAGCTATACCACCAAGTTGTGACACTTCTAAAGAAAATATGATGGTTCTGTGTCCCAACCTGATGGGATCGATCCTATAGCAGACGAGTAAGATAACGAGATGCAAAAGTCGAGGTAAAACCTAACCTATATGCTCCAGTTGAAAAAAAATAAAAAAATTTATAAAGACTGTCAATATTTTCTCAAAACTCAAAAAAAATGTCCCAATACCCGATCAAATCCCTCTCGTATAACTTTTGGATCACTCTAAATGGTTTTTGGTATAAAGAAACCAATAAGGGAGGCAAAAAAAGTGAAAAAAAGAGGCCAAAAAGTCTATAAATAGAAGCTGGCAGCTCATTATCACCATTGTTGATTTGGAAATTGACTCTGGAGCCAAAAGACCCCCTTTGCCAAAAACAATGATTTCGAGAGCTTCAGTGGATGAAACGAACTTCTGCTTGGACCAAGTAAGTACAAACTCCCTTATCTAGCAATTCAATACTTCATTTTGTCTTATTAGTTGGTTTTTTGGGTGGGCGCCGACCTTAAAAAGGTTGGCCCTAGGTACACGCGTGTAGATCAAAGTCTGCATGCGTGTACACGCGACTGTCACCTCTACAGCCCGTGTGTACCTCCCTTTTGGGATGAAAAATCAACCTAAAAGAAGTATTGACCCTCCTTTGCCTTGTTGTGTTGGCAGGATGTATGTCCATTAGAGAGAGAGGGAATGCAATGCGGTTTACTCAAATTATTTCTATGTCCATTTATGCATGCACAACCAAGGCTACTGAATGCCTTGATTGACTACTGGAACCCTAAGGCAGGGGCATTTATGTTAGAGGGGCAATCATTGGTGCCCACCACTGAGGATATTTACTTTTTTACTAGCCTCTCTAGGAGAGGGGAACCAGTCAACTTCGAGACTTTTCCTGCAGGGCTGAGCAAGATCTCGGAATTGATAGTTGAGCACTGTGAGGATGGGACTAACCATGGGGGCTCCCAAGTACCCATTAGAAAGATTACTAACCTATCGCTGCAGAATATCTTGTTACTGATTGGGCGAGTTACCGGCTCAGCGGTCGTGCATCAGGCTTCGAACGCACAGATGAACTGTGCCATCCAGTGCATGAATGCATAAATTTTTGATTGGAGTACCACCTTGCTCGAGTGCATGATGAGGCAATTGATAGATTGCCGACAACGGACATAGAGGAAGTTTGGGTTCGGGACTATCTTGTGTTCGTTCTTTTTTGAGAGAGTTCTGAGTTTCAGTCCTCGGGTTGTGGTATGAGGACACCAGGCATCTTTCCCTGCAGTGTGTAGATGGGCAGTATTACTGCCGCGACAGGGTGGCGGAAGGACCGTTGAGTCCTTCGACGATGACTTATTTGGGTGGCTGTCACGACAGATCCCTGTGATTGAGGACTATCCATATGTAGGGATATATTTCTCTAGATATCCTGAGATACCCGTGCCTCCTGGTGAGGAGAGAGGGGAGATGGGTAAGTCTCCTCCTTTGTAGTTTTTTTTTGTTTGCATATGTAATTTTTTTGTCATTTTTGTTATATATATCATTTTTTTTTGTATTCCATAGTATTTGACGGGTAAACCTTTGTTGCATGCATATGTGGGACCCGTGTGACCTTCCGATTACGCAATGAACAAGCGTTGTCCATGGCCAGAAGCCGCAGCTACTGCCCCTAGGGGAGCAGCAGTAGCAGGGAACCTCCAAGCCAGGGAGCCAGAGAGAGTCCTTAGACGAGTAGAGAAGAAATTCACTGTGCTCACTCGCACAGTCCCGATGGAAGAGATAGAGGATCTGCCGCCATCCATGCAACCTCATGTAGTGGGTGCACCTCAGACATGGGTCCGACTGTTTAGGCGTTTAGCCCGTGCTATAGATGATTATAATAGGGCCCATAGGCCCTGAACTCATTATACTTTTGATGTGCCATGAGAACCTACTTGTATATATTTTTTGAGGGCATAAGCCCGGTGACTCATTATTATTCCCATTTTTTAAACACTTGCGTCCATCTTGTACTCTAGTTATTTTATGATGTTATATATGGTTTTTATCTTTTGTGTCTTATGGATTCTGTGTGCAAAAATGTATTTACATGTTTATGTCAAAGTTCTTTCATATGTGTGCAAAATGCCAATCTAAAATTTGATTAGCTAGAGTATCTGTAACTTGGTTTAATCTCCTAGGAACATGAAAATATGTAATATAATCAAAGTTTCATTCTAAGAGACGTACCCTAAGGAATCATCGATGTAAGGTTGGATTATGAACCCGGTATACTCTATTAAGCTTAGACACAACCAATTGAGAGTCTAGATAGACCCGAAGATGACAGATACCCAATGAAAAACCATCACGAAGCAACTCGATAACTACACTATACTCGGCAACATTATTTGTGGTGTCACCTAAGAATATACCTCCGAAAGATAACAATTGACCCTGACGTGTAAAGATTACCCAGGCTGCGGAAGCAAGCCTCTGCGTGTGTCGACTAGCACCGTCTGCATACCCAATGAACACCTCAGACTCACTTGACATTTGCCATATTGACGAAAGATAACATCAATGACATGTCCATAATACTTTTAAAAGAAACTTAAAAAGTAATAGTACAAGGACTATACATATGTTACAAAAGTTACCCACAGTGACCTACCTATGAGTAATACTTCTTGAGGTAGAGCCCATTTCTAGGCTCCGCCAAAGCATTTCCCTCAAAATCAACCAAACGATAAGCACCCGTTTTTAACACCTCTTTTATGATGAAGGGTCCGAACGACATGGGTTTAAACTTTCTTGCCCCCAGGGGGTCCTTATCTTGGTCATAGACCAATACAAGGTCGCCCTTAGAGAAAATCCGAGGACAAATGAACCTATCATATTGACACTTGACCTTATGTTTATGAGCCTCGTTGGCTAGGGCCGCATCGCAGCACTTCTCATCGAGTTGCTCAAGGTGTACTAACCGTTCTTCAAGTGGAGAAGTATCTAGAAATAACTGTACTGCCAACTTTAGAGATGGGATTTGACATTCGATGGGAAAGACTACCTCCAACCCGTAAACGAGTTGAAAAGGTGAAAACCCGGTTGTAGTATTAACAGATGTTCGGTAAGCCCATAATGCCGATTATAACATCAAATGCCAATTTGACTTGGCTGAGTTGATAGTTCGCTATAGAATAGTCTTAAGAGTTTTGTTTATAGCTTCCACCTGCCCATTGGCTTGGGGGTAGTAAGGTGATGAATGTTCCTACCGTAACCCAAGATTTGATGTTAACTCAGTCATCATTTGGTTCTGAAAGTGACTACCATGGTCAGTGACAATCTCTCTTGGGACGTCGAACCATGCTATGATTTGATTGAATAAGAAGAGAGATGCAGTCTCCCCATCATCTTTAAACATTGGCATAGCTTCGACCCACTTAGTGAAGTAGTCGACAGCTACGATGATATAGTGGTGCCCCCTTGCGGATGGAGGGTTGCAAGTAGTGTAATCAATTCCCCACTTAGTGAAGGGACCAACTGTGATGACAGGAAACATAGGAGCGGGATGTGCCCTCATATTCTGAGAGAATATTTGGCATGGATGGCACTTCTTGACCGATTCTACATAATCTTTGATAAGTGTCGGCCAGAATTACCCTGCTCGTAAAATCTTTTGGGTTGTTTCCAACCCAAACAAATGACCACCACAAGCTCCGGTATGGAAATCGTTGAGCATGATGACTGCCTCCTCATGTGTAATACATCGACGTAAGATGCAGTCTACACCTCTCCGATACAACATATCATCAAGTATGAGATAATTCTTAGCTTGATGGAATATACGCCAACGCTCGTCACAAGAAGCAGAAGTGGGGAAATTCAAAGTTTGGAGATAGATAAGTATATCTCCATACCAGGGATCTGAAGATGTGATCAAAAACATATCTACCCAGATAGGCGATTCTTCAGGCACAACATCACCTGACTCAACCGGAAGTTCCGAAATAAGTTGCGCAAAGACGAAAGACTTTTTGGACTTCGCTGAAACAAATTCTAAGTCAAAGTCTTGGAGGATGACCATCCATCTACTGATTTTTCCACCTATAATTCGTCACGTTAACATGTACTGGAATGGATTCATGAAAGCAATGACGGTGGTCTTTCGAAATAGAACATAGTGACGGAACCGTTGAACAACATGAACTGCTGCCAATGCAAGTTTTTCTATATGAGAATAATTAAGTTCCGGTCCTACGAGGCCTCGACTCAAGTAATAGATAACATATTCAGAGAAAAAATCATATTCTTGAACTAAAACCATGCCAATGGTAGACTCTGCGGCAGCCAGATATAAGAAGAAATCCTTGTTGTAGTTAGGTGGCCGTAGCAGAGGTGCAGTTGTGAGGGCATGTTTTAATGCATCGAAAGAGCGTTGAGTAGCTTCGTCCCAGAGAAAAGGAATGTCTTTCTTCAATAAGTGCATAAAACCCTTGGTGAGTTCAGCATAGTTGGCGATGAATCATCGTAAAAAGTTCACCTTACCTTGTAGACTCTGAAGTTGTAAAATTGTGCGTGGGGGGGGCAACTGGATTATTGCCTCCACCTTGAGAGGATCGACCATGATCCCTGTTGTTGATATGATGAAACCTAACAAATTTCCAGAAGTTATGCAGAAGCTTCACTTGTTTGGATTCAAGCAAATCTTAAAGTATCGACAGCGTTCAAAGATTAGTCTAAGGTGTGTAGGATGATCCGTTCTCTTGCGAGAGCGAGATGCTAAATCATCTAGATAGGCCTCGACTATATGTTTGAGATCATGAAAGTCAAAAGACATGGCCCGCTGGAATGTGGCTCTAGCATTTTTAAGACCAAAAGGCATCTTACGATAAGCGAATGTACCCCACGGAAAAATGAATGTCATTTTATGTTGGTCCTCAAGTTTGATTTGGATTTGATTATACCCTAAAAAACCGTCCATGAAAGAAAAGGCTTCACAACCAGCACATTCATCAATGATCTAGTCAATGAATGGTGTTGGAAAATTATCTTTGGGACATGCCTTGTTCAAATCACGAAAATCAGTACATACACGAATCGTGCCTTGTTTTTTATTGACCAGCACAGGGTTAGACACCCATTGAGACAAGTGGATAGGATAAATAAAACTGGCCTTTAGCAATTTCTCAACCTCAATCTTTATGGCTGCTGCTTTCTTAGGATTAACTGGATGAAGTTTCTGTCGAATAGGCTTGGCATTAGGATACATTGTGATTTCATGTTCAACTATTTTCGGATCGATACCTGGCATTTCCTCATAAGACCAGGTAAAAACGTCGCAGAATTCTTTGAAAAGATCTGTGTAGATTTGGATCTCTTCAGGGGAGCAATCGGCTTCGACGAAGATGTTTTCCATGACGTCAGGGTTTTGGGAGATGTTAATAGGTATAGTTTCGATGATAATCGCCATATTACTCTCAACATAAATTTCCTGTGTAGCTAAGAGATGAATAGCACACGGCTGACCTCCCGTCATGGTCATGGTGAATTCTCCGGCTTTGATTCGGCTTAACTCTGGGAGAAAGTATGATTTGTGATGAAGATCTTCCCAAGGCTTGTCCAGACTAGTCATTACTTCTATTACTGCTTCATCAGAAGGCAAGACTAAGTCTAACGAATCGACATTGGTGAGAGAAACCTGAGCCCAACTAGGCTCTAGAAGCGGATCTAACTCTTGTGTAGGAGTCGGATCAGGGTTAGCTGAAGCTTGCTGGACTAGAGCGTATGCTACTTCAGCTACCGACAAGGGCATGGACATGCCAGGGTGCCTTGTCTCATCCATCCTGGCTGATGGGGAAGGAAGAATCCATGGATCCTCGAAGTAAGTTGTGCAAAATGATGAAACTTGAAAAATATCAACCTTATGATGATTAGATATAAATTTGACATCGCCCTGCGGGGGTGGGTAATCGAAGGTACCAATAAAATATGGGCACAAACCAACTCCTACATTGACGATACCCAATTGAGGATTATCAATCAACGGAACCATGGATGCCCCCAAAGCTGGGTCAGGTCTAGAGAAAGACAATTGATCGATGGTCACTATCCGACCCTCATGTGGAAACAACAAGACCTGGAAAAATGTAGCAGCCATAACTTGCATAGCATAAGTCCAAATCCTTCCCAACAAGAGGTTATAGTCGAGGGGACCGTCGACTACCTCTACTTCAACACACACAGTCTTCCCTCCTAACTGCATGGGGAAAGAAGGAACGATGCCATGTGGTTGGAAAGAACGATCGTCGAAAGCAGTGAGGAGAGTAGGTGATGGAGACAAAACGGGCTAGCCAATGGCCTTCCAACATGACAACGACATAACTCAAGTCGAGGCACCCTCGTCGACCACTGTATGGAAGATATTCTGTGTAAAAGTTTTCGTGGGGTAAGCCACTACTATCTGAAACGCTACGTGGTAAGGCAGACGAGGTTTTAAGTCGGTTGTATCTAACATGATGGTACCTGGATTGCAAGTATCAGTAGAGCCTAAAGAGGTTAACAAATCCTTCCTCTGAGCAGGGAAACTTTGGAGGACCTCCAAAGAAGACATCGCACAAGGGGTTTGTGATAAATCTTCCACCACAGAATAGTTTTGGGTGGCCCTTTCATTTGGGTTATGAGAAGCCTTTTTAAATGCACCTTTCAGAATGCATGTCATCATTTCTCCCAACATTTTCTCAATCTGTAGAGGAAGAGATGGGAGGTTAGCTTCTTTCCCTTTCTTAGAAGTGCTCGGTTTACTATAATCGTTTCCTCTAGTTGATATGAAAGTATCACCCCTAACCATATATACGTTCTCAGACGAGGGATTGTTCGGAGGAGGTTTCCTAGCTACCCCCTTCTGTGTTTGCAGAGGCTTGAGTTAAATTTTGCCCATGTTGAAAGGGATTAGTCAACATTGCTTGGGGTTGCTGTGTGACAAAATTTTGGGCCTCTGCAAGTTGAGGATAGAGATGGGTCGGGTGGTCTTCCGCGCAAAAGTTGCACGAATACCTCGCCTTTCGTTTTTCAGTGTTGTCCCCACTAGCATTATCATTGGGTTTTTTATCCCCCTTACCCTTTTTTCATTGTTTTTTCTTCCCTTCAGGCTACTGGGTGGCCTTTGGGTTAGTCGATCACACTGTGTGTACTTCCAACATTTGGGTAGGTGGGGCAGCCAAAGCAGTAGTTTGGCTGGCCGCCATGTGCTGTATGGATAACTGCTGCAACTATTTTGTCAGTTGCTCGGCAGGCCTAGTTTGTGCTGAACCGACGATACCATTAGCATGTGGTCTAGCTCTTTGTCTAGTTTTCTCTAGTATCGAACATGGCGCATCTAGCAAGATGTTGTATAATAAACCAGATTGAGAATAGATGAGCTCAAACTGTTGAGCCCTCATGATGGCGTCTTCTTCAGAGAAAACTTCGGATATCTGACGTCTTTGGATAACTGTGGGACCAAAGACTTAATGAACCACTCAAGCAGGAATGCTAGTGGGACCAGTACTTTGATTAAACTCTTCCGGTGTCTCCATTCTCGAATGTGATCTGAGATATGGTCCATTATTGTCTGTTCGAAATTAGTGAGCAATTTCGTGCCAGCATCGTATCTCACAAGTAACTGGAAATGGTTAAGGAAAGCCATTGCCAGTTCACCAAAAGAAGAGTATCTTGAGCGATCGAGCTCGATGTACCATTTCATGGCACTCCCAATGAGAGTACGTTGAAACAATCGCAGTTGTATAGAGTCATCCTTCAATAAGTTAGATGAGCACCATAGATGGAAGGTAGTCACATGATCCCCTAGATCTTCATTAGGTTTGGCCTCAAACTTTGGAATGTCTGAAGGCAACTTCATCAGCATAGGAGGCCAATGCGGATCATGACAAATGGGGTCATTCAACAACCTTTTCAAATCTAGCAAGTGTAAAGTCACCAGGAATGGTAATTTGGGTTGTTGTTGATAACTAGGGAAAAAGGGTCCTGGAGTTTGACTGGCACCAGGTTGCCAGGAAAAGTTTGGTTGTTGGCCCGGGTTTTGGTAGAAACCATGGCCCTAACCAGCGTAAGGATTTTTCATATGCAGAGACATCATCTACTGATTTCCCAAATAGGACATAGAGGGTTGGGCATGCATTGTATTCGAAGGACTTTGGGAAGGATTACCCCATGCCGGTCCTGATGGAAGAGGCATAGTGGTCTGTCTAGGGTTCCATTGATTGTGGAAAGAATTACCCCAGAACGACATTCCAGAGGAGGGAACGGATCCTTGTCCTGAATTCCAAGGTTCGACTATATGTGCCCCCTACGCAGGAATAGTACCTTGCGTAGGAGTAGATTATCCAAAAATGTGATTGCCCCCAGACGGGAAAGCGGTTGATGAGAAAGTGTTGTTACCAAACGTCCCGTTCCAAGAAAATGGTGTCGAACCTACCGGCATACTGTGCGTAGGTGTTCCTTGACTCCCTGCTCCAAATAAACTAGTGTGTACAGGCTGCCCGACGGACTGCTGATGCGGACCACCAAGCGAAGGGGACGAAGGAGGGATATGACCTCCTACGTAAGGAAAAGCATTAAAAGGGACGGGAGTGACCCCAATTTGACCTTGCAGAGGAGCGTTAGAGCTCCCTACCCCTAGACCCAAACTCTGTAGAGTGGAGTAGGTTAGTGTAGGACTTGTGCCCAAACTAGGCATATCGTATGAAAATAGAGGGCTGGTCGCACTAGATGTGAAGGGGGTTGTGGCCGTCACCATAGACGGGTTTGATCCACTGTGCGACGTAGTTGCGGCTGAGACCATGGTGGCTCGGACCGACGATGGTAAGTTAGGAGATGATTCTCCTGTGGTAGCAACTGTGGTGGGAATTGAAGAATTCCCAGAAGAAGTAATAGCGTTTGTTTCCATAGCTGTGTGAGGCACTGTCTAGCGCTCGTGAAAAACTGGTAAAACAGAAGGTGCCAAGAAGTCAGTGTTTGGGGTTTCAGCCAAGCCAAGAGTGGCAGTTGATTCCTCTGGGTGATGTTTGGACACAATGAGTTGTGACCCAATGGCTTCAAAAGACCCTTCTTGGTCTAGCTTCCATCGTAAAGGTGGCGGGGGTGGCTCCAGTGTAACCGGTGGCAGGCCAAGAAGCCTTCGTGACAGTCGGAGCTCGGGATCCTCCACTGTGTGAGAATATCCAAGACACTCTATGGTAGTCTAAACACACAAAAGTAACACACACTAAAAAAAAATGTCCCTAGCAGATAAGAAACGCAAACACTAAATTAATTGGAAGAACAGTTACAACAGCCAACACTAGAGTAACTTACTGGTGCAAGTGCAAATCGAATATGGAAGCACCCTACACATATACTTTGCAAAGCATGGCTCGATGTCTGTCCTAGGTACCGCGGTATACCCCCGCAGTCACCTGTGTATGTCCCTATCAAAGATTGGCAACTAGGTTGCCATCTCGTGAACAGTCACCAGGCTGGTACAATCGAAAGTCGGGTAGACCACAATGAGCAGGGTATCAAGCCTGAAACCTGTCAAGGGTATCGAGATAAAATTTTCTGAAAGACAATTGAGGACCTTGAACAGATTCAAGACCCATGAAGCCTCGTGGCAAATGCAAATGACGGGATCCCAAAACAAGCCCTCGATATGTGTTCTCCACTACAATTGGTCCGGCTTTGGATGGGTTATCTCCGCTACCTTTCCGCATGCGACCTCGTGTTTATCCCCTGTGTTAGAGGGGGGTCCCAGATAAATTCCACAAAAATGGTCTTAGACACTCCCTATCACAGACTCCAATGTTTTATTTTAAGTGGCCTTGAAGAGTTTCCTCTCCAACCTAATCCAAGGCCCTAGTCCTGAACTAGTTTGTGAACCCTACAAACATAAAAGTCTAGTAGATTTTAAATTTAGCGTTACTTTTAGAGATTTGTCTTATGTCAAGGGGTATGAGGTTGAAATTGATGATGTGTAAAGACAAAAGAAAAAATGAATGAAAAAAGTTGGAAACAAAAGACTTTTACTAAATGCAAAATTTCAGCAACATTTCACAAAGAAAGATTTCTTTTTTTGTTTTAAAATTTTCTAAGATTTTATACAACAAAATCAAAGGAATTTCCCTCGAATACGAGCTACTTATGATCTAAGTGAACTACAAAAACTTACGAAACAAAATACTTTTCCCTAGCTAACGATGTAGAAACACACCTTTCAACCAAAGAAGAAAATGAAAAGAAATATTTTTTTTATTTAAGTGTTAGTGAAGCAAAAAAGGGAAAATACCAACAAGCAAAAAAACAAGAAAAAAAAATTCTGGTTTAAAGTGCAGATCATAGAGAATCAGAGTAAAGAATCACACAATGGAAATAAAAAAACAAATACTCTCGCGCTTGTCTAAAAACCATAAAAAAAAAAAAAAAAAAATATTTTCTGTCAACTATTAACTAAGAAAAAGCAAGCTAAGGGTAAGATGACCTAACCTACTGACTGTTCAAACCTAGGCTCAAATACCTGAGAGGAATACTTCTTATCAAAGGAGGGGATGAATACCCCACCCTGAACAAAAAGTAGCCTATTCAAGAATGCGACTGTCACTAAAACAGGACGCGTGCAAATGCGTGCTGAACAGAGACAGAAAGTGTGTACACGCGGGCTGACCTTGTACAGGCCACGTGTATATCTAAATTCTAAGGAAAAAAAAATACAAATAGGCAGTCCAGACCAGGAAGAGGCCTCTGGTATTGATAACTAGGGTCCCTTGAAGGCTTGGATGCTCTTTCTAACAGAAAATACAAATAATGCAAGGCATAACAAGGCAAAAAAATCAATCCGAGATGGGACTGTGAACTAGCAAGACTCAGACAGGATTCCTGAAAACCCCCTGAGAATGTAGAATTCTGACAGGGAAGAGGAGGACTGCCTCTAAGGTTCTCTGAACTCCTACACGCTACTGCTATCTCTACAGCTAGCGTTCATACGCAGGCTGTAAGAGGATAGGGCACGGGTACACGCGTGTAGGCCTTTTGCAGGCCGCGTGTACCTCTGTGTGTCTCGAAAACTACAGTCAAGCAAAAGTCAGGGAAAGATGGTATGAAAAACCAGACTCCCTGCTAGCTCAGACCTTATAGAAAAAGACAGGCAAAGAAAAATAGAAAGCCTAATCTTTAAACTACCCAAAAAACTTAAATAAATCCAGGAACCCTAAAGAGTATTCTCCACAGTATGGTCGCCAATTCTGTTGTTCGGAGAAAACACCCTACGGACTAGCAAATTAGGGTCTGACTTGCATGTAGATTTGACCGAATAGAAACTACTTTTTTACCTACATCCCAAGATTTAAACCCCTCTTTCACAGTAAATGCAAGGAAAAGGACCACCTACCTTGTAACCAACGTTCGATGTAGATCCTCAGTTGTGCTTGACTACTTTCTTGCACTGCTCCTTCCAAAGATAACATGCACTCAAGACAAACAACAACTATGCATGCATACTACTCTTATACTCAAGGGTTAGAAATCAAGCATAAATTAATCAAATCCTAGACAATTCATGCATTGGGACGGGAAAAGTATTCTTTTTATTACTGAAAGTGAATCAACTTACAAAAAAGCTGAGACCGACCACTGCTCCTTGAACCTGATCCTGGGCTCCTCTTCTTCTATCCTTCAACTGCTTTGTGTTAAATATCCTTAGGGATGAGGAAAGGATAAAGGGTTGGGACAATGGATTATGAAAATGGGCAGAGTTTCTTCGCTATATTTTTTCCTCCTCCAAATGGTACCCCTACCCCTTCTTTTATAGGCTAGAAGGAGCTAGGGTTTTGGATGAACCCTCGGCCATGCATGGCTAGGATTTTTAGTTAACTCACCCATAGCTTTTAGTTCCATCGACAACTTTCCTTTTTTTGTTCTTTAGTAGGTACACGCGGGCTGTTTTGAGTCAGCTAGCGTGTACACACGTGCAGTAATGGGTTAGGGCACGTGGGCCTTTACAGAAGAGGATTTTCAAAGAATTTGTTCAGTAGAGTTTTGGCAAAGAAGGGACATGAGTTGGCCAGATGCCAGGTAAGCATATGAGGTGCAATTTAGGGTTATAACATGGACATATGCAATGCATGTAGTGGTTGCCACCATTTTTTGGCTCTTGTTGTTTCCACATGAGGGATGAATCGTAACCATTGACCAGTTGTCCTTCTCTAGGCCCAAACCTTCATCGACGAAATCCACGGTCCCAATGATTGATAACCCTCAGCCCGACGTCGTCAACGTATGGGTTGGTTTGTTCCCACCTTTGATGGTTACTTTCAATTACCCACCTCATTTTGGTGATGTCAAGTATATATTGGTTGTCCCTGACCAGCTTAGGGCCAAAATTTTTCAAGTGTCATCATTTTGTACAACTTACTTTAACAATTTGTGGAATCTTCCTCCCCCATCGTCTTTTATGGAAGGGACAAGGAATCCTGGCATGTCCATGCCCTTGTCCATGATAGAAGTTGCATACAATATTGTCCAGTAAGATTCAACGGACCCTGATCCAACTCCCGCACAGGAGTTAGATACAGTTCTCGAGACTATTTGGACTCAAGCTTCCCTCTCCACTACTGATTATTTAGACTTGGTATTTCCCTTTGACGAGGCGATTATAGAGGCATTGACCTGTCCGGACAGACCTAGGGATGATCTCCATCACAGATATTATTTTCTCACGGAGTTAAGAAGAATCGAGGCAGGTGATTTCGTGTTGACTATGATTGGAGATAGGTCTTGTCCTATTAATCCTCTGGCTACGCACATAGTTTATGCCAAGGGTAATATGGAAACCATATTTGAAATGATACCTATTGATATCTCCAGAATCGTTGGCGTCCTGCAGAATGTCTTCATCGGAGCGGACTGCTCCCCCGAGGATATTTGAATCTATACATATTTATTTAAATAATTTCGTAATGTTTTTTCTTGGTCTTATGAGGAAATTCCAGGCATTGATCCAAGAATCGTCGAACATGATATAAAAACTTACCCTAACACCAAACCTGTCTGATAGAAGCTTCGTCTGGTAAATCCTTGAAAAGAAGCATCTATTAAGGCTGAAGTAGAGAAACTGCTCAAACCTAGTTTCATCTACCCTGTTCAGTTGACTCAATGGGTGTCAAATCCCGTTTCAGTCAACAAAAAGAAGGGAACGATTCACGTGTATATGGATTTCTGTGACTTGAATAAGGCCTGTCCAAAGGATAATTTCCCCACCCCATTCATTGAACAGATTTTCGATGAATGTGCAAGTTGTGAGGTCTATTCTTTCATGGATGGATTTTCAGGATACAACCAGATTCAGTTCAAACCCGAGGACCAACATAAAACAACTTTTATCTGTTCATGGGGCACATTTTCTTATCG
Organism: Picea engelmannii; assembly: GCA_009831015.1. Lineage (NCBI taxonomy): Eukaryota > Viridiplantae > Streptophyta > Pinopsida > Pinales > Pinaceae > Picea > Picea engelmannii. The sequence continues at coordinate 634,225 of ML777756.1, read as the reverse complement.
TAAGATGCCTTTTGGCCTAAATAATGCTGGAGCTACTTTTCAACAGGCCATGTCTTTTTCTTTCCACAATATTAGACATATAGTTGAGGCGTATCTCAATGATCTAGCGTCATTATGTCATAAGAGAGATAATCATCCCACGCACCTCCGACTAATCTTTGAGTTATGTCGCTACTATCAGATTCGCTTGAATCCTAACAACTGAATTTTTTGCATGATGTTGTGTCATCTTATAAGTTTCATAGTTTCAAAAACAAGGATCATGGTCGATCCTCTGAAGGTTGAGGCAATAGTTCAGTTTCCTCCCATGTGCACAGTCCCTAAACTTCAAATATTACAGGGAAAAGTGAACTTTCTTTGGCGTTTTATCGCAAAATATGCCGAGACCACTAAAGGGTTCATGCGTTTCATGAAGAAGGGAGTCCATTTCCTTTGGAACGAAGTCGCTCAATGCTATTTCAAGGCATTGAAACGTGCCCTTATGTTTTCCCCTCTGCTTTAGCCACCTAATTATAATAAATATTTCTTATTTTATTTGGCCATGTAGAGTCGACCATTGGTATCATCTTGGTTCAAGAGGACGATATGCTCGAAAATCATGTGATTTATTACTTGAGCCGAGGCCTGGTTGGACCAAGACTCAACTACTCCCACGTTGAGAAGCTTACATTGATAGTAGTGCATGTTGTCCAACGGTTTCGTCATTATATTCTGCTTCGAAAGACCACCATCGTTTCTGTTGTGAATCCATTTCAATACGTGTTGACATGACATGTTATAGGTAGAAAGATCAGTAGATGGATTTTCATCCTCCAGGAATTTGACTTGGACTTTGTTTCTGTGAAATCCAGTCATTGGTCTTTGCATAACTCATCTCGGAACTTCTGGTCGAATTAGGTGATGTTACGCCCGAGGATTCACCAATTAAAGGAGATATTTTTCTGATTTCATCTTTGGATCCCTAGTATGGAGATATACTAGTCTATATCCAGACTTTGAAGTGCCCCGCCTCTACTTCCCACGATGAGAATCGACGTATATTCCATCAAGAAAAAATTTATCTCATACTCGATGACACTTTGTATCGTCGAGGTGTAGATTGTGTTCTTCCTCGGTGCCTCATTCACAAAGAAGCATAACTCATTCTTAAGGATTTCCGCATTAGAGCATGTGGTGGTCACCTGTCTGGGTTGGAAACAACCCAAAATATTCTATGAGCCTGTTGCTTTTTGCCATCGTTAATCAAGTATTGCGTTGAATTGGTCAAGAAATGCCACCCGTGTCAGATATTCTCCAGAATGATGAGGGCACATGCCACTCCCATGTTTCCCGTCATTACTGTTGGTCCCTTCACCAAGTGGGGAATTGATTTTACTACATGCCACCCAACCTCAGCCAGGGGGAATCATTATATCATCGTAGCGGTAGACTACTTCACAAAATGGATCAAGGCTATGTCAACATTAAATAACGATGGTGAGACAACAACTCTCTTTCTTTTTAACCAGATAATAGCAAGGTTAGGCATCCCAAAGGAGATTGTCACTGACCATGGTAGTCACTTTCATAATAAAATGATGTCTTAGTTAAAATCAAATCTTGGGTTGAGGAAAGAGCATTCATTACCTTACTACCCACAAGTGAATGGTTAGGTGGAAGCTGTGAATAAATCCCTCAAGACCATTCTACATCGAACAATCAATTCTGCCAAGTCAAATTGGAATTTGATTTTGTACTCGATGTTATGGGCCTATTGAATGTTTGTCAAGACTTCCATCAATTTCTCACCTTTTCAACTTGTTTACGGGATGGAAGAAGCCTTTCCTATAGAGTGCTGGATCCCATCTCTAAAGTTGGAAGTAGAGTTATTGCCAGACACTTCACCGCTTGAGGAATGCTTATTATATCTCGAGCAGCTCGATGAGAAACGCCGTGACACAACCTTGGCCAATGAGGCTCACAAGCAACGACTCAAGTGTCAATATGATCAGTCCGTTCACCCTTTGATTTTTTCTGAAGGTGACCTTGTCTTGGTCTATGGCCAAGATAAGGATCCCCCGGGGGCAGGCAAGTTCAAACCCATGTGGTTCGGATATTTCATCATGAGGGAGATACTAAAGAAGGGAACTTATCATCTGGTTGACTTTGAGGGAAATTCTTTGACAGAGCCTAGAAATGGGCTCTACCTCAAGAAGTATTACTTGTAGGTGGGTCGCCTTTGGTGACTTCTTGTAAATATGTATAGTTTGTAATACAATTATCTTTTGTCTTTTTTTTTTATGGACATGTCATTTTTTATGTCATCTTTTTTACTATGGAATATTTCAAGTGAATCAAAGGTGTTCTTTGGGTTCGAGGACGACACTAACCGACACACTCAGTGGTTTGCTTCTGCAGCTTGGGTGTTTTTCATGCTTCAAAGCCAGTTTCTATAATCTGGAGGTATCTGTCTAGGTGACGCCTCAAAATGTCGTCGAGTACAACAAAATAATAGATTTTCTTCATGATGCTCTATCGCATGGTATCTCTCACCTCTGGGTCTACTTAGATGCACAGTTGGTTGTGTCCCAGTTAAATGGGGTTTATCGCATTAATGATCCTACTTTACACCAATGGTTTCTTAGGGTACGTCTCTTAGAACGCTTGATTACATTACGTATATCCATGTTCCTAGGAGATTAAATCAAATCACAGATTCTGTAGCTAATCAAGTATTAGATTGGAATATTGCACACACATAAAAAAGAAGCACACACATACACATGTACATAAATTTGTAAAAATGTGACCCATAAGACATAAAAGATGTATATATATATATATATATATATATATCAAAAAGTGTCAGAGTACATCAGTGGGTGTGAAAGCCTAAAAAATATAAATTCAATATACATTGGGGGGCTTATTCCCTAAAAAATATACAAAGAGTTCTCTCGGCATGTACGAGGTCCATCCTAGCTAAGAACAAGGCCTGTTGGCCTTGCCATAGTGAATAACTATGTTCGCCAAACACTGAAAGAGTTGGTCACAGGTCCGTGGCACCCCACACTAGCAAATTTGGGTCATTTTGCGACGACTATTTCGATGCTCTTGCGACGTTATGTCATGGATATTGCGATGAATCCTAAGCCTCCCAAACTTCTCTTCATGTGTCGTTGCATGTGTGATGAACCTGGATTAACATCGCAAGTACGAAGACAATAGGGAAGTTGTCACGATTGTGAAAAAAAAAAGACCATCGCCGGAACGACTAAGTAAATAAATCATCGAAAGAGCGACCAAATAGGGAAATCATCGCAAGAACAACCATAAAGAGAGCTCGTCGCACCCTCGACAATATTGGTAAAGTAATGGAAAATTTTGTGACGAAGGTGTCGTCGCAATTGCGATGGACGCAAGGTATATTGCAACGAAGTTGCTATACAATTTTGGTGATTTGTATAGAAAGTTCGTTGCTAATGGAAAATTTTGTTATGAAGGGGTCATCTCAATTGCGACGAACTTGCGGCGAAGTAGCAATACAATTTTCATGATTTGTATAGCAAGTTCGTTGGTAATGGAAAAGTTTGTTATGAAGGGGTCATTGCAATTACAACGAAGTTGTAATACAATTTTTCATAATTTGTATAGCATGTTCATTGCAATATTTGTACATGTTGTTGCAATTGTGATGACAGTAATTTATATATATATAAAAACATATTTTTTGAGCAAAAGAAAAAAAATTGATTTTTGAGCCAATTATAGAAGGTGATATGATTGCACACTAAAGAGGTCATCCAAGTGAATTTGTTGGTTGGTTGGTTGAGTCATTTGACTGACCCGATTGTTTTAACTAACTATCTTCTTAAAACAATCACACAATTATATCAAAAAACAATACTCTAACTTAGATTTACATATTTAACATCTCTGTGGCCTTAAAGCCTTCTTTGTCCTAAAAAGGTGAGGAAAAATAAATACTCAAACCTTCCAAAGAATGGTAGAAGTTGAAATCCTAGTTTCTAAAGCTTACAAAACCTCTATTAAATGAAAACACATTTTTGAGTTGAGTCCTAAGCCATGGAACATCTAATCCGTCAATTCCCAGTTATTGCGAGATAGAGGTTAGAGGAGGAAAAAAATCAATTTGGAATAAACAACCATTTATTAATTTTTTTACTAAGAAGGGTTCCTTGGGGGACATAAAACTCTAACTACTTATTTCAATTGGGCACATTTATTGTAACAAATATGACCACAAAATTTGATTAAATAATGACCTTATCTCAAGCAATTTCAGACGTGAAAAAGTTCAATCATGGGTTAGTTGAAAAGAAATCACTTGTGAAGGGAGTCTAGTATTATGATCATTCTTAGTTTTTCAATCTCCCAACCTTTGAATGTTTGGATTTGGATGCAATTTAAATTTTGCAAAAGGTAAATCTTGAAACACAAGCAATGCATATTATGTATTTGTCAATTCATAGAAATACATGTTAGATTCTCTTTCTTCAAGTATAGAATTGGAAATTGAATAACATGTGCTCGATGTAATACATTCACCATATATGGGCATGGATGACAAATAAATTTTATCATAACATTCAACAATTATATCTGCAATAACTTATCTTTCCACCTTAAAATGAATTTGTGACTCACATTTACAAGACAACATTATTTTCTTCTGTGCAACCTTGTGTTTGTTGATTTCATCTTGTAGAACACATACCTATAACAAATATCCTTGAACCAATTTTCAATTTCAACTATATTTGATTGAAATGAGTTACTTTCATTATACGTATTCTTGGATTTGAGAAAAGGAGGAAAAGTCAGAGGATACTCCAAATATTTCTCAAGCATTTGTACTTCTTCACAAGCTGAGTATTCCCTTCTACAAAGTGAAAATGGATATAGTTTCTAGAATATATTGCACATAAACCTCATAAAAAATTTGAGGTGGAAGCTTATATATTGTGTTGAAATATTAGATGGACTTCGCATCTTCCATGTACATTGCACACAACTCCTACAATTTCAGCCACATGATAAGATTCACCATAAGAATTTTTTAAAGTTTATTTGAATTAAAACCAACTATGGATTGTTCAAATTGGTTGGACATTATACAAATCCCACACTTTTCCTTCAAAATTGAATGGAAAGAACCTACAAAAAACATCTTCATGAACAAAGTTATGTAAACATAATCTTGCATTCATAATTTATAATATTCTAAAATGTGGTAGTGTTTCCTTCACCATCAAACTTCAACAAGGTATTTTCTACCATTCTTGGGAGTTCATATAAAGGCCCTTGCAATCCCGACGCAGTATTGGAATCCCATGAATTATTTGGAGTAGAGAATGAGCAATAAATGTAAACAACATATATCTCTACACAAGATACCTTGTCATCCACTCTTCTTCTAGCACCAAAATGTTCGCATGGGAAAATGTTCTATGACAGCCTCACAAGTTCACTAGGAAAAAGGGACCAATTAGAACTTCCACTGTTAAAAATGGTGAACCCTTTGGTTATAGCTCAATTGTGATAATTTGGTTTCTTATTAAATAAGTAAATGCAAATATCAAGCAAGGAAAATTGAAAATTAAATGAAAACTACTCTAATCATGTGGGAGTGATTTTAATAACTAATCGACATGAAACAAAAAAATAGGTACAAAGAGTAGGTAGAATAGTCCACCAACTATGGCATAAACACCAAACCCAAGGAAAACTCTAAGAATATAGAATAGACTAAAAATCACCCATAGCTTGCCTACTTCATGTCAACTTTGATGTAAAACAAAGGGAGAATTACAAAACATCAGGAGAATATTGCACCAATTGTCATTTATACAAAACTCCTAGGGAAAACTCCAAGGACTAAGGATAACCTACAAATAACCAAAAGCACACTTTCTTCACATCAAGTTGTTAGCATGTGAAAGATAAGTGAGATATAAGAAAGAAACAAAAAAATAATCCACATGATACAATGTTACAAACCACAAGCACCAAGATACCTGGGAGAGTAGAGAATATCCCACAACCAATCATATATCTAAAAAACATAAAGAACTTGGTTGACAATGGATTTTGGATTCACATAAGAAGATAACTTACATTACAAAGAAAAATACCCCTACAAATGTGTACACGATTTTCCTTTATACAAAATAGGGAGACTCTTAGACCTTCCAAATGAATTTTCACCTACCAAGTGAGCCTTGGTATCCTAAGTGACTCTCCACATTCTCTCTCATCTCTCTCTTGAAATTTCTTTTTGTGACTAAAAAATAAAATTAACTAATAATCAAGTTGGTCATATTTGAAGTATAACAATTTAGGTGGGTGAATACTTCACTCAACATATTACCATGTACATTAACCATACTCTCAACCCTTTCCCTATGACTATCCAACAAAAGTTCCATTTTCAATCTCTTGTTGGACAATTCATTATATGCTCATCTTAGTCTTTAAAATTACTTAACAGTGAGCACTTTGCAACTTTCTAGGACCGTCTCATTGATATCAAGGATTTTATTGGCATTAAGTTTCCTTGAGTCCATGCTCTAAACAACCCTTTCTATACTCTTTACTGACACTTCCCTCGAATATGCTTTGCCCATCACATAGTTGAAGATAGTCATTATGGCTTGTGACCAAATTATCTTCCTTTGAACATCCCTTGGGAATTGAGCATTCATATTCTTAGGATTTGGATGTCATCTATCTCAATGTTTTTTACATCACTGATTCCTACCTCCTCTTTTGGTAGATTAACCATTGGGATTTCATTTTCAATATTGGAGCTTTTCTCTAGCTACTTGGTGGTTTTGATAAAAATGGTGCCAAATGTTACAAAGGGATTGATTGATGTCCTTGTATCCACTAGGGTTGGAGAAAAGACAACTTAAGTGTGCTTCCTTCTTCTATCTTCTACCTTTTCATAACCCAAATCTCTCCTATATAGCTCCTCTTGCTTATGCTCCCAATGACACACTCTCTAAACTAAGGATTGAGATACAAAGAATTTCTCAACCACTTGATGAGGATCATTTACTTTGTTCATGTATAAGAGAATATTGTATGTTTTATATTCCAAGAGTAATTTATCCCTAACAACCATGTCAAATATTTGATAACTGTTGATTTTTAGTGGCAACTTTGGCCAAATCTCTTTCTTGTTCTTTTTTATTGTTTTTGTTGCCCCATGTAGTATAGATTAAAAAGTTACCTAGTCTTGGATGAGAAATCAAATAGACACATTCTTGGGAAGTGTGTGTGGAATAATTAATGTCCCATATATCCTAATATAATAGAATCTCTCTAGTAGGTACCAATAATTAATTTTCTTCAACACTTCAATGGACTATGGTGAAAATCATAACAACTTCTCACCATAGATTCTTTCATACAAGGGAGAAAAAACAAAGTCAAATATAATGGAGTACTTATGCATGGATTATCCACAAGCCTTGGAAATAATCATGTACAAGTGCAAAGGAAGGATACTAGGTGGGTTTGAAACAATAGAACTCTTAGCTCACACATACACAATACATAAGATAAGATGCCATGTAAAACTCAAGTGCAGCACTATCTAAGGGAGTTTTAGCCTTTCGAATACATTGTGCAATAATATTAGATATGAAGTCTACCTAATAAAATATCATCCCATGCTTGAGCACCCCATGCATAATCAAAATCCATCTTAACCATATGTATCTAGTGCCTCGTCTACCATACAAGAGGTTCAAGAGAATTGCTAAGGATTGAAGTTCCATTTGCAATTTTTTTATTAAGTGTTCCTTACTTGTGGTAGTTTGGAATGGGTTAACTAAAAACCACCATGCCTTCACAATGTTATAAACATCGTGCATTTTTCTAAAATTTTGCAACCACCAAAGGCTTACCGACATTGTGGGAGGTGAGAACTCATACATCCTTTGAAGAGTATCAATTCCATATTGCTCGATTATGTCATCGCTCTATGATTTCAATGTTCATCTTGTTACATCCGCATTCTCAATAAAGGTGTTTAGCATGTTTATGCATGGAAACAATTCCTCTTTGGATCCCACCTTGTGGAATCACAAGACCTTAACAATGAAATCCTTGGGTTCCTATCCTTGGCTTATTTTTATACTCACAATGATTTGTGGAAGGTTCAACATCATTGTACATATCATAGAGGAATGAATAAGTAGGATTTAAGGCAATGTTGAGTAGCAACACCATGTCCATGACAAAGTCATCTAGCTCTGATGGTGGTGTTTTCTTCCCCTTGACCATAATTTCTACAAGAATGAAAGAAACTTCCATGAGACTACTTATGTGCCAAATGCTTTAAATCATTCAAGTTAACAACACAAATACAACCAAACCTCCTTGTTGTTTTGAAACTTCACAATGTAATTTTCGATAGCTAAAACAAGGTGTAACTAGCTTGCCTATGCATTTAGTGTTTATCAATTTACTACCTATAGAGACCATTAGTAGATGCAAACTTTTCATATGGGTTATGTAATTTTTCATATTCAAATTAGGTCTAAAAATATTGTTTAGGTTATACATTGAAATCACTAACAAATATTCAAATCAAGTGTAAATAGAAAAACAACAATATAACCATCATAACTTGATTCTCCCTTGTATTCCTTTTCTCCTTTGGTTCTTCACCTTACAACCTTTGCCAAAAATGATACATTTAAGGTAAAAGCATAAAATATAGATGATAATCAAAATCAAGTGCAACCACTCTTCACATTTTCCCACTAGTTCAACCACTTGAGCCTTTTGAATGACAATTTTTCCTTTTAAAATGTCCTAAGCATATTCACTATAGGTAGTTGAACCTCTATATGGATTAACATGACCATGAGAAGAATAAAGTAGGAAAATATGAAGAAAGTCTTGAAACCTTGAATAACCCTCCACATATTGTAGACATTAAGATTGAGATGATGCACATGTGTGAAAGAGTAAATTTTTGACATCGCCATTTCCAACCCCTCATGTTTAATCCTTAATGTTGTTGAAGAAACAAAATAAATTTCATGGAACTAAAAACATTATATTGTTTCCAACATTGTGCCTTCTAATCAACAATGTGAAGATTGGAATTTATGTCAACATTATAACAATGATTGTTTATATCATGGACCTCTATATGGATTAAGATGACCATGAGAGGATTAAAGTAGGAAAATATGAAGAAAGTCTTGAAACCTTGAATAACCCTCCACATATAAATTGACAATGGAAATGTGATTTTGTTTCTTTGTCATATGAGACACAATGAAAATTCACAATGAAAAGAAGGGTAAGGCTCTGAAAAAATATTATAAAATGATTGACATGGCCATTTCCAACCGCTCATGTTTAATCCTTAAAACTTATTATTGCATCTTCCCAAAAAATTATTTTTGCATGTTGCACCAAGTTTAAAGTTTGCACATTGCTTCGAAAAAGATGCTTGCCACATGTCACATGTCACAAGACTTTCAAAGTTGCATATATCATGTCACAATATTTTGGAAGTTTCATATTTCATATTCAAGTTCTATTTGTTGCCTAGAATCCATAGCCCAAGCACAAGGCACCAAGTCTTGCTTGCATTCTCACATCTTGAATCAAGGAGTATTGAATCAATATATACCAAGTCTTATAAGAGAAGCTGAAATTATCATTAAGTGTATAACGAAATTACATTCACAGATATATACAAGCCATAGAAATAGCCTTGTTTATATTATCAGATGAAAAAGTACCCATAATGTCAATGCATTATATGCATCATTACATGTTCAACTATATAATGTACATCTAACTGTCTTATAAAATTATTACATGACATCATGAATTTCTTTTAGTCTTCTTTTGTGCTTTCCAGGTCTTAAGTAATTCATCCATCTCCATGTCTTCGTTTATTGGGTGCTCTTCAGCACATGGTGTTGTTTCATTCCTTTCACATCAAGTACATTTGGTCTCGTACCCATGACGTGGATGCTGTTGTGAGGGGCCATCACCTACAAAAATAAAAAATATTAAATTTATATGGCCAATTTTTAAATATCATTTAAGTAGTTCATTAATATTAAAAAGAAAACTTGCAATGTAATTATTTACCTAGTCCTCTAGTCGGCACCATTGGAATGGATGCAGGCCTGTTCACCTGATATAAAGGTCGAGGAGGATCAACTATGACATTCTCTACCATTGAAACGTCAAAATTTATAAGTACAAAATTATTAAGTATATGATTAACATATAGACATTTTACCATTGTGGGCGTCAGTCAAAAGAACATATTGGGGCTGCACCTCACTGGAATGGGGCTGTTGGGGAGCACCATGATCTTATGGCTACATTGCACTGTCAACTCTCTGTTGTCTAGTACTAATGGTTTCGTTGATAGTGCTGCTCTCCTGATTAAAACAAAGTAAGACATTAAATTATGGACGATATCAAACATTTATGTATTTTATAAGTAATGAAAGGTTAAGGTGGACTGATTTTTATTCACCTTATCCAACAAATTAGATCTTGGGGTCTTCCCCATGCTTTTCCTACGATCAACCATGACTTTATAATCATACTTGTAACCAAGTTGGAGGTCTTCCTCCGTGGTTTCAGTTCTGAAGTCGTCGCCCTGCATTGCATAAGGGTATGGTTTTTTAATGTTTTTGGTTGCAAGTACCTTAAAGTTGTAAGGTGATACACACAATATTCTTAAGATGTTTGGGTACTTACGATTCGTGACTGTAAGCTCGAGTAGCCGCCTTGGCCTAGCTTGTGTTGGCCATGTTTGGAAATCCTTTCTTTGGTCTCCTTCGATGTGTCAGGAAACCTATCATCAAAATTTTGAAGTATGTTATATATAACCACAATTTTATTTTGATCTAAAGAAGAATAAAGTTGGTATTGAAATCAAAAAATTGTAATTTACCATGGTGTACCAGTTATTTTTTCTCCTGATTTTTTCAAAATCTTCTCTTTTGCATCATCAATGATCACCTTCCACTCCCTCTCTAGAATTGAGGGAGGACGCTCATACCTAGGATTTTTTGCCAAGATTCATCTATAAACATCCCGCATATATTTTAAATACTCACCCGCTGTAGAGGTGACCACTTTTTTACTGAACGTGTCTACTCCAAAGAGGCCTTCAAGATAATCCATAAGTTCCTTTTTGAGGTTGGAATTCTGGCAATTCCACCTAATGCGTAAGGTTGCCCCAAAAATAAACAAGGTCTTGCTCTCTAGGTGCCTATAAAAAAGGTCGTTTCCTAGACACAAAAAGATATGATCATTAATTTAAAATTAATAATCTAGATGATTTTTGTATTAGAAGGACTTAAACGATTAAAATATGAATTAAAACTACCTGGGAGTCTTGATTTTTTTAATGGAAGTCTATTATCATTGACCAAAAATGTGCACGGAAGGGTCCCCATGCTTGTCACATGTCTAGCTCCAAGAAATGCAACCATCTCAACCACATCACTATGATCCTCATCTCTGCCACCATCTTTAGACTCTGATGGAGGTGTGGATTTCTGGCGGTGCGTGTCATGGATCCTATCTAAATTAAGTGTGGAAGATGGAGAATTAAATAGTGCTCTATCAACTATATGACCACCCGTATCAGGACTCTATAGTGTCTCTATAGCGCCACTACTACCAACACCGGGCTGAACAGGCTCCAAAAATGTCTTTATAAAAAGGAAAATGTTTTTTTGTGAGATAATGTAAAAGTTAAAGAACAAAGTACCATAATTGAACATATGAGTACATTAAAAAAACACACTTTAAATTATGGTTATTACCTTATATGTGTTAAGTTGTGACATAAGGAGCTTTATATTTTCTTTGACGTCGAGAGTTTGATCTGGACGATCTAAGAAGCTAGCAAGTTCCTTGTTAGCTTTAATGATCTTTTTTTTATTAAGACCATCGGGTCAACGTATGAATAAAACCCCTCCTCATCGTTGGAATCATGATCAACATGGCATGTGGACTACATATAATTTCAACAAAAACAATGTATTTCAATAAAATTATATAAGAAAATAATAAAAACAATGTAAAATGAAAGTCGAAATTGATAATCATTTACATGTTCTATGGTTGGACCTTTTCCACAATCATCCTGCCACATTATGATATAATTAGAACCCCCAAATATTTAAAACATTGTTAATGATAACAAAAAAACAATGTTAAAGATAATATTTACAGCAATGTTAAAGATAATAAAAAAATATGATGCAATAAGTTGAGGTTTCTTAAAGAGGTGTTTCATAAGAAACTACACACTATTAGTCAATGTTTCTATTCGATTCAAATGGTAATCCACTAATAACTCTTCCCTGGGAGCTATATTTTTTATTGCACACAGGACTACCCGATTCTCTTCACGTCCCTCATATATGGAATTCAGTTGTTTGTTTGTTGTCTCAGGTCGTGTTTTGTTTATTAACCCTGCGATATTGTCAGAATATTTAGGCCTTCCATCAATATAGATAATCTCTCCCTTATTTTTATCCTTGTTTGTTAGTTGTATATAATTTGTGGTGAGGCCATATCTCCACATATTTCTCATGTACTGGACCAGCCACATCCAATCATTATAATTGTAACATGGCCAGACATAGTCCATCAATTCAGTTATTGTATTGTATTTTAAAATTATTCCATCCATGGAAAATATCCCCAAGCGATGCAGAGAGGATGGAGCAATGCGATATGTCCTATTGTTGACAATGAAGTCAACATCTATAGGAGGCAGTTCCTTAGGTACCCATTGTTTCACCAGATTCTTATACCTGAGTGGAACCTCTATGTCTCCTATGCTCTCATCATCACAAGAGCATGATCCTCCTTCTACAACAAAAAATTTCATGCGTCTACAAAATTTTATTCTGACTTTTTCACCTCTGGTCCTTGTTTTCTTATCATATCTACTAGATGCAGTCACATTTCCGGCCTCTATTTGTCCTAATTGTTATCACTGAAATTTTGTCCACACATGGTTACAAGAACTCAGCATCGTCAAACAATGATGAATTCATCCATGGACCTGAATTAACACCAAAGAATTCATAAAGGGTTAAAAAACTATACAAAGTAGTGAAAAATTGAAGGGCGCTATGAAGACACTGGGTGCGTGCGCAGATGCGTGGAACAGGAAAGCAAAAATCACGCACATGCGCACGATGCACGACTGTTATCACAAAAAGCCATGCACCTAAGAAACGATGCATTTATGAGAGTGTTCGACCTCCCACCCACTTATGATTCATCTCCCAAGCCGATTTGACACTCAAATCTCGACTGGATTTGACTGGATGGCTGGTCAAAGACCTAGAAATGCCCTAATTAGCCTCTTTTCACACTACAAACTAGTTGAACAATAGCTCAAAGAAATGCTATAAAAAGGCCATGGATACACTTCATTTTTCAAGGAATTCAAAGCAAAGTTATGCTGCCATTATTCTCTTAAGGACTCCATCCTTGCCAAGAGTATATTTTCACCATTGCATTGGGCAATCAATCTCACCCCTTGAGTGGATTTGAAAAGAGTTCTTTCATCATTTTCCATTTTTATTTGTTGTAAGAAGATCTTGCTAGTGGGGGTCCAAGAGCCCTCCCTTGGAGGAAGAAGGGACTCATAGTCCGCTTGCTTCTCGTTGTATTCTTTCACTAATATCAGCCTCATCATTGGTGACATGGGTCTTATTGTTCTTTTTGTTTCTATGTCCCTATGCTCATGAATTTAGTTTTTATTGCATTTCTTAGTTTAATTCTTAGTTGTTGTTTTCTATTTCTTTCCCTAACTCTTTTCCTTGCCGTTGTCCTGCTTAGTAGACCCAACTGAGTTTGCAAGCACCTCTATTTTGCTCACTAAGGTGGCAGAAGAGGCACAACAGATTGGCGACTCCACTGGGGAAAGGTATCAATTTCCCACCCCATTTGGGTTTTTCTTGCTCTTCTTTTAGTTTATTTAACTTGCAGGTACACTAACCGGCCTAGGGCGACCTGCCACTCAGCCAATTCCAAGTTGAATTGAGAGAAATCCATCCAGATTTTTCATTCTTGGCCATGTGTCATATATGCATGGGTTTTTAAGCCCACAGACGCGCATCGTGCACACATGCACCTAAATCACAATTCTATTTTGCGCACGTGTGCTCGTTGACTTTTATCTGTTCGCACACATGCACTCTATGTGCCTCTGTCTCCACTGAGTCCCTCACATCTGTGCAAAAATTCACATTGTAAAGTTGTTGAGATGTGGGGAAGGCCATTTTCCTTCTTAAAAATGATTTCAAGCATGTTTTAAAGCTGCACCACACTTCGTCCCCTCATCATATAAAGGGGTTAGTAAAAAACACATAGGCACTTAGGAGGTTAAAATCAATTTCCCTTCTTTGCTTTCATTTTTCACCACATGGATGGCTTGTTTTGACTCACAAGATAAGTTGCGAATCATTTTTAATCACATTTAACTTGCATTGGGACTAGAAGTTGAATAATAATCGCTTAGTATGCTCTTCTCTCGTGCCTCCAAGCGATCTTGAGAATCAGAAAAAGATTGTGAAACGATTTCATCTCCCTTAAGAACATTAAAACCTTTAGGAGAGGACAACAAACCTTCTTGGGACTCCTCTTAGTTTAATTTTTCAAACACATCTTAATATTGTAATGGGCCCATACATGCCCACATGTTACAAAGATAGGATAGTGTTGAAATTTTCTTTCTTAGATCAAATCACTAGGGAAGTTTAAAGGTTTTGTAACGGGCCCATACATGCCCACATGATCAATCTAGGATAGTTTCAAAGCTTTTCTTAGATTACATCACAAATAGGGAGTTAAAGGGATAGTAGTGGACCCACATGTCCACATGCTAGCTTCCTAGGGACTTTTGAATTACACAAGGTTGTACCAAAGGCACTTATTTAATTAGGTAATCAAACACTTGTAAGGACCAAGCGAAGTCCACATGCAGCAACGTGACATCTAATTCACTAAAAATTGGCACACTTTCACTCACACACAAAAGCCACTGATCACTCACATAGCCTCTTCTTGAAACGTGGAGTTCAAAGTAATTTTCCTCCAAATGGATTCTGAAAACACCCCACCCTTTTCTTGATGAAACTATCCACTCCCATTTTTAATCAACGAGGTTGGTTTACACCCCCAACCTCCCAAAACAACTACATCTAAAATATTTCTAAAAACTCACTAAGTTTTCCTCCACAGGAGGTGCCAAAAGAAATTTTTTAGTCCAGGTAGGATTTTGGGGATAGGCATCCAAATAACTCCCCGTTATCTGGTTCTCACATTGTCAAAACCATAGAAGTTGTCAAATAGGGAACTGAAAATCCTCCAAGTCAAGTGTTCCTAATACCATAAGGCAAGGAGATACCCATGAAGGTTTGAAGGCCGAGGTCTAGTTGTTCTGTGCATCCCCCCTTGAGGCACCCACCTCTTGGACGGGATCCAACCCATGACCCATTTCTTAGGCCGAAAATCTAAATGCCACACTTTGACCGAGGTACCTAGTGACCAAATTTTAGGACACCTACCCAGGTGGAAATTGTGGGATGCAATTGCACCTTGATTGGATTTTGTGTGGCTATTGGGAAATATTGCCAACTCTTTTGGGATATTCCCCCTTTACCCCTCATTATAACCAATTATTTCATCCTTCACGACTTTCTCTTCCAGTGACTTCAGACCCCACTATTGAGTACTATTGAAAGGTCCAGTGTTATTTGAGAGGAAGGATGTTACGTATTATAGGACATGAGCATTTGTTTTCTTTCGATTCCCCATGCGGACAAAACCCACTTGCCCACATATATGCTTCTTTTTCAAAAAACATTTTATGTATGATGCACCTCTGATTACAGTTTGATTTGGATATATATATATATGGTGTAACATTCAACACAAAGGCTCTTGTTTCTATATTACTCTCACCACTATTTGCACACATTCACGTAGCTAGTCGGACATCATAGGGGACCCACAAAACCACCATCGTTCATGGCGCTTTCTCAACCTCCCTCTTATCTTAAAAGGAGTGTCTGGTATTTCCCACTCATCGGCACCTCCTTCACACACTCCTGTGAGTGCTACAATTCTAGGATTAGATTTGCTTGGTTCTACATTACTTGGGTCCACTTCCCAAGGACATCTGTTCACTCGCTCTCCTTTACATGAAAGTGGGGGATCAACTTCCTCTCAAGGGGGAAGCACCAACCCACCTAGCCCCCCTCAAGGTTCAGGTTCACAGCACACTCACAACATGGCTGGAGATAATCCTCCCCCCCCACTGTAGATGCCATATTTGGCCTCTCTCAACATCCCAGATCTCAACAAACTCACCAATGATCCTATATTGCATGCTTCCACATGGCTTGCAATGCCCACCAAATTACCTTCAGACATACCAAAGTTTGAAGGAAAGGCAGGCGATGACCCTGCCAACCATGTCATGACCTTTCACCTATGGTGCTCTTCCAATAGCATTATGGATTATTCCATCAGACTGCAATTATTTCAACGCACACTTACTGGCCCATCGGCCAAATGGTATGTAGAAGAAAAATCAGGGTCCCACGCAACTTTTGAGTCTTTGGCCAAAGCATTCTTGACCTTCTTCCAATTACCAATTCTCCACGACAATGGTCTAGAACTACTTTCTAATTTCAAACAAACCTCAGCCACACATATCGCTGACCACATTCATGAGTGGCGTAGGTGAAGTAGTTTGTGCAAAGAAGAAACCACCAAGAAATAGTGTCTCGACTGGTTTCTTAGATCACTTGTCTCTCTCCTTGGTAAGGATGTAGCTTCCACCTTCCCTCAATCTGAAGAGGAAGCCATTAGTAAAGCCCAACAGTATGACCTCATCTATGCACAGTTAGGGTACTTATACACTGTACTTCCTGATCTTCCAAAACTTGTGCCATTTGGCCAAGACAAACCTGGGATGTCTCACTCAGCAGATGGACTGATTGGTACCACCACTCACCACAGTCCACAACCCCAACCATCAACGATGTATGGAACACCTCAATACCCAACGGCATACAGGGGAACTTCTTATTACCCCCCACCCCCTTATCAACAACCATACCCTGTTGCGATACCTCCACCCATCAGTGGACCACCGCTAGCACCCCCCATACATCCACCTACTCAAACGAACTCTAGTACCCGCTCTACCTCAGCTTATAGTATTAGAAAAACCACTACGCCTTCCTATGTACCTTATGGATCGTTACCACCACAGAATCCGTACTTCCCATTTCCTGGTCCCCCACAACCCATGTCTCCACCACATCCTCATGTAGGGGTGAATTTTGTTCAATCCTCTGTCGTTCAACAATACCAAAATTTCGAACAGTTGAATACGGCCAATCCAACCCATCTGTCGAACAATGCCAAGAATAAAGGATAGAACAGGAACAAAAACAACCCAGGTCAAGGCGGGAATCAACCCCAGTAGAAGAAATCCACTGGGGGCAACCAAAACCTAGGGAATCAAAACCCCCAAGGGGGCAATAGTAATAGACGCCAAGGGAGAAATAAAAATAATGTTAAAACCAAATTCCCTTGTTCCCTTTGTGGTGATTTCGGCCATTACACCCATCATTGCCCCCAAATCAATGATTTCAAATGGTTGAAAGACTTTGGTAGTCTTCCCCATCCTCCAGCATCGCCTGCCCCTCGACAGACACCACAACAACATGTGCAACAACCCCCTCCTACCGTGCTATAGAATTCCATTCCACATCAAGGTGTGATAAACACCCAAGAGGACACATAACATCCTCCACCTCAGGTGGGACAATACCTCAGCCCCAACAATCCAACAGATTGCACAATTCTCCTCACTAGTGAGGAAGAAATCCTCTTGCAAACACGTAATCGTCAGTATCATGCACCCGTTGAGTCTCCTCATATCCCTCCAGAGAAAAAACCTACACTGACGGGACCCCTGTTAGTGATTCCTTTCCCTTCCACCGAACCACCACTTCGCATCCCTCACATCCCATTGTGCAGGAATGTCCAAAACCCACAGGCTAGGGCAGCTCATAACTATAGTTTGGTAGACGACTTAGCACAATCCCCGGCTGCCATGTTAGTGTTGGAGGTCCTCCAGACTTGTCCTACTCAGCGGAAATCATTACATTCCACCTTGGGGACAGTCGACCCTGCAGATACCCGACTCATTACTTTTGATCTTGACAATGGAGAACCTTGCCTTCCCGCCTTGATTGCTTTTCAAATACCAGTAAAAATACGGAACATCACAGTTCATCGGTGTATCATCGATGAAGGTGAATCTACATGCATTATGTACAAAATGGTATGGCATAGGCTTGGTTCCCCCGAACTCATACCCTCTGCCATCACCTTACCAGCTTATGAAGGGCGACCATCGTCTCCTGAAGGGCTCTTCCAAAATGTCCCCGTCGAACTCGGGGGCAAGACTATTCTCATCGACATCGAAGTTAGCAACGCCCCACTCGATTATAATATCCTGTTTGGTCATAGCTACATGTACGCTATGAAGTTAGTGGCATCTTCCGTCTTTCGGACAATGATGTTCCCTCATAATGGGAAGATTGTTACTATTGACCAAGTCTCACATTACGAGCCTAATCCATATGCCAACATCAATAACATTCTTCCTCTCATCCACACAAGCCACGACACATACCCACTCATCGAGATGGGTCCTAGAATTTTCAAAGATCCATAATTGTTAGGAACTTACCATGGAGCACCACCACTCCTTCATCCTTCGAATCAAGTATGTGTCGTATCATCTAACTGAACTCACACAAAGGATACCCTTCCTCCTACCGAGGCTTCTATGATATCTGATGTCTTACTTGTCATAGCACGCCCCCATTAAGAACCTCCTACACACTCATCGACCCCACCAGTCCATGATTCCACCTCTCCCCAAGGACATATCCCAGTTTGGGAGATAGTTCTCCAAGCCATCACCCAATTTCCCTTCTTTTACCCTCCACCAGGCATCGAAGCTTTTCAAGTAGCCGCAATGCTCACCCTACCTAATATGGTGTTAGTAATCCCAGTTTGGTATTTACACCCACCAGAGATGGTCCCTCGACCATCCCTCCCCCCCCCCAAAAAAAAGGAATCCCCATGATGATTCCCATACTTACTCCCACCACACCCCCACTCACTAACCCCCTTGCCATAGCTGGGGGCAGGAGAAAGAAGAAGGAGCCCATAGATCCACTTCCTCCACGCATCCAACCTCCTTGCACACTATGTGAGAAAGAGGGACACCAAACCAACAACTTCCCATCTCTACCAGAGTTGCGGAATTTGATTCCACTCAATCACACTCCCCCAACACTCGCCACTACAGCCAATCCTGCCACTACCACCCCCCATTCCAGTAGTAAAGGGTTGCGGACCAAATTTTCTTGCGTTATATGTTCAAAATATTGCCATTATACCCACCATTGTCTAGCACTACCACTCTTTCGATAGACATTAGCCACAGTACGCCAGAGCTTCCAGAGCAACCCCAGTCCTGCTCCGTCCTCCTCCACAAATATCACTGACATCCATTATGTCACCACTTCAGTAAATTAATGTATGAGAAGCCCTTGCTCTCTCTGCGACTCATTAGCTCATTTTACATACCAGTGTCCTATGATCCTTGAATACAGGCAATGCCAATTGACCCTGCTTCAACGGCCCGCAGAGTCGATAATTAACATCACCTCATCACTAGAGGATCTTCATGTCATTTCTCCCAAACCCGAGGCCCTTTCGATGCCTCCATGGTTCTTAGACAACTTATCTGAGGATTCACCCCCCAATTCCCCCAACTCTCCCGCTCATTCCCCTACGACCATTTTACACCCAACGACCATGGGTACCCCTCAGTACTTCAATATCTGGTTTATGTTGAGCGAAACCTCACCATATCCTAGTGTCGTTCTCCCTGTTTCTTCCTGACCAGGGGGCAACCACACGACAACCATCACCGATATCACTCCTCATGACCCCTTGTATTCTCGTTACTTCCAATGCGACGAAGAAACACTCGAAGAGTTAAACCACCCAGACTATCCTTGGGATGCGCTACACCACTGCGCACTCTTCTTTCCATAGGAAGCCTCCGCACCTCCTAACCAACACCCCATTTACGCGGTCAAAACCAAGGATTTTATCCCATCAGGGCCTATCGACTGGTTCAAAAACCCCATTCCTGCACCTAATGCTTTTGAAGAAGACAACATGGCCAACATTTCCCCAACCATTAAAATTGACATTTCCGTTAAAAATGCATCGTCGAGGAAATCACCATTGGAGCTGCTTGCACTCCTCAGGAAATCACCGCCTATAAAGCCCTCTTCCAGGAATATAGGGATATTTTTGCCTATTCATACATGAAAATTCCTGGCCTCGATCCCTCTATTGTCGAACATGGCATTGATACTTGGCCCGACATTACACCAGTTCGTCAAAAGCAATGACCGCTACACCCATCCAAAGCCGCGGCCATCAAAGCCGAAATTGACAAATTACATGTTGTCGGGTTCATTTACCCCATCGCCTATACCTCATGGGTTTCCAACCCTGTACCCGTTAACAAAAAATAGGGCACTATCCACATTTTCATAGACTTTCACGATCTCAATCACCCATGTCCCAAAGACAACTTTCCAATGCCTTTCATCGATCAAATTATCGATGACTGCGTAGGCCACGAGGCTCTATCCTTTATGAACAGATTCTCTAGTTATAATCAAATTCAAATTCACCCCGTCGATCAGTATAAAACCGCATTCACTACCCCTTGGGGTACCTTTTCATATCATGTCATGCCTTTTGGCTTAAATAATGCCAGTGCAACTTTCCAGCGGTCTATGACATACATCTTTCACGATCTGGCTCATATCATCCTCGCCTACTTGGATGACCTCACAGCTCGATCTAAGAAATGCACCCAACATCTTGATGATTTACGAATCATCTTTCAATGGTGTCGTAAGTACAATATCCGCTTGAATCTACTCAAATGTGTGTTCTGTGTCACCACAGGGCGCCTCCTCAGCTTTATCATTTCCCAAAGCAGTATTACCATGGACCCCCTCAAAGTCCAAGCTATCACCGAAATTCCACCTCCTCGGAATTTACGTCAACTTCATAGCCTACAAGGAAAATCTAACTTTCTACGACGATTCGTCGTAGACTACGCCATATGCACACATGATTTCCTTCGCTTGCTACATCACAACATCCCATTTCACTGGGACGACCATGCCCAACAGTCATTTGATGATCTTAAAAAAATACTCTTGAATGCACCTTTAATTAGTGCACCTGACTACAATCGCAACTATATCCTCTACGTATCAGCATCAGCTATATCAATAGCAGGAGTTCTCATCCAGCTAGGTGATGACAATCGTGAGCATGTCATTTATTACGTTAGTAAAAACCTCTCAGGGCCACCCTTGAAGTATAAACATGAAGAGAAACTTTCTCTTGCAGTCGTCCTCGCAGTCCAGAAACTGCGCCACTACATTCTTCTTCGCACAACAAAGGTTGTCGCAGATTCCAACCCTATGCAGTACTTGCTCAGTCATCGGCAAGTTAACGAGAAATTTGCTCGATGGATCATTATCCTTCAGGAGTACGACCTTAAGTTCTCAACACCTGAGAGTAAGAAGGCCCTCATTCTCGTTGAACTTTTCACAACCCTCCCCTCTGACACCACCAGTACCCCCATCAACACCGACTTTCCCGACGAACATCTCTTTTACATCACTTTGGATGATCCTTGGTACAATGACCTCCTCGTCTACCTATGAAATCAAAAGTTCGGTAACCACCTTTCATGAGATGATCATTGTCATATTCGCCATCAGGCCCTCTGCTACCTCCTCATCGGAGACATCCTATACCGACAGGGAGTTGACACCATTCTTCGTCGATGCCTAACTATTGATGAGGTCGATAGAGTCTTCAACGACTGCCATAGTGATGCATGTGGGGGCCATCTTTTGGGCATATCCACTTCTCAGAAGATTATCCAAGCCGGTTACTTTTGGCCTACCTTGTTTCACTATTGCATTCACGCCGTGAAACGATGTGAGCAATGTCATCTCTACGCCAATAAATCCCGAGCTCCCCCCTCTCTTCTTCATCCTGTCATCATTGCCGAACCTTTTTGTAAATGGGGCATCGACTTCATGACTTGTAATCCCCCCTCCAGCAATGGTCACAAATACATTGTTGTCACTGTCAATTACTTCACCAAATGGGCAGAAGCTATGCCCACCTTCAACAACACCATTGACACTGCAGCGCATTTTTTATTTAACCAAGTCATATCCCACTTTGGAGTACCACTCCAACTCATTTCCAATCATGAGAAACACTTCGAGAATGATATCTTCGTCGAACTCTCATCTCGGTTAGGATTATCTCACGAGTTTGCCTCACCATATTACCCTTAGTATAACGGACAGGTTGAAGTAGTTAACAAAGTCCTTAACACCATGTTACAGCACATGGTTAATAAACATAAAACCAATTGTCATCATATGTTATGTTCTACGCTATGGGCTTACTGTATGGCTATGAAAACAGCTACTGGTTTCACACCATTTCATCTAGTCCATGGGGTCAAGGCCACTCTTCCCATCAAGTGCGAAATTCCTACCTTACGCACCACAATTGAGCTATTACCTGACATTGCTCCAATGAAGTAGTGCTTGCTGAACTTAGAGTCTCTAGATGAATATCATCAATCTTCATTACAGAACAACGAGGCAACTAAAAAATGATCCAAGGCTACCTTTGATCAACATGTCAACCTTCGCTCATTTCGCAAAGGCGACCTCGTCCTGGCTTATGATATCGCTCATGATACCTTTGGCCACGGCAAGTTCAATTCACTCTGGCATGGCCCATATATTATCCAACATTGCCTCACCAAAGACGCATACATCCTGGCCTCCCCCGAATGCCTCTCTCTCAAATAACCCATCAACGGGTTGTATCTAAATAAATTTTACGCTTAAACGTAGTCATTCTACTTTAGGTTATTTCTTTTATAGCATTTTTAATCTTTTTTCCATCCCTCCCATCTAAACTATCCTTTGTGTTATTGACAGATGCTTCCTCCACTAGCCTACCACATTGGTTACGCCAACGACGCCAGCCGTTGGACACAAAATCTTGCTTCAGTCGCTTGGGCTCTCTACACCCCCTCACATGAATACGACGACGATGGCATATGTCCTCAAAATCCACTCCGGCAGCCGCCAGAGGAGCGTGTGATGGCCCAGCACCAGGGTCATCAAATCGATGTCTCCTCGCTGCCCTCTACGACTCATCTGGTCACACCGTGGCGTCCTCACGCCGATGTCTCTCTCCCCATGGCAGTCTCTCTGGTTCTTGACGATCCGACGCTCTCTGCAACTCCACCTCGCACCCGCAAGGTGCCACATCTGCACATACAAACAAACAACACATAGTATCAACATCTATATCATATACATATGGCATGCTATCTCAAAAAAAACACAAAAACATACATATCAACATCATCAACATACTTTGGCGGTCAAACACCTCCCCTGGAGGTAGCACCATGTCCGGATCCTCCTAGAAGTCAACCCCGGCATAGGGGTACCGTAATATCACCTGCGGCATCTTCCGCCATACCCGTGCCACCTCTGTAGTGAAGAAGTGGCCACCCTCGCCACCACCATGGCGAAGCAACACAGTCGACCACCGCCTCAGTCGCGGCTCTCGTGCCCCCGATGCACCCAATAGAATCCTAGGGCACAAAATCGGCACCCTCTCCAGAAACCAGGCCACTAGGATGGATCCGAAGGCAAAATCTCCCATATCCATGGACCGACAGTGGTCCAGCTGCCCCACCATCCTGGAATGCAGTGTAAGCCCCCAAGAAAAATGCTTGTCGACCAACACTCTCTCCATCACCATCAACTGGTCACCACTAATCCGCTACATTGCCAACGAACCATACACTCTCAAAATCATTGCTGCTATACAACGATGCTCTAGGGCATCCATCACCCCAATGCTCACAACTGTGCCGGATATATAGTTCGGCCCTGAACAATATCTCTGGCCCACCGTCACTAGCGGCATATCTCTAGGTAGCACCAACTCCACCGGTAGGGGCATTCCCTGAAATGGGAGCCCAGTCAAAAAATACACATCCTCCATCATAGTGAAGGGAATCTGCTCTCCCCACACTATGAAGCAGTGCAGGTCCGGACTCCACATTCGGATAAGAAACTGCAGGAGATACCCCTGCGCTCGTATCAAGGGGCACTCAAAGAACTCCAGCAGCCCACAGGCTGCCAAAGTCGCACGTACACCTGGCTCCTCAATAGCCACGGTGTCTCACAGATGGGACCAATATCGCTCTCACCAACCAATAGGCATCGTGCACAAAGCTCACCTGCACAACATAAAACCATCCTAAGTCAGCCACATGGACAATCAAAAACATCAAAAAGACACATTTTACATCCTTCAACCTTGCCTCAATGGCACGGTTGTTCAACCCAGAGGCGTGCACACATCCACACTTGTACACCCCATAGGCGTGCACATGTGCATGCCTATTCACTACACAAGCAAGCACATGTGCACACCTGTTCACTACATAGGCGCGCTCTCAGGCGCGCTTGTTCACTCTACAGGTGCACACATGTGCACGCCTATTCAACTGACAGGCGCGCACATGTTGCGCATGTTCAACCAATAGGCACACCCATAGTGCGTGCACATTATCTCCTTACTGACACTCACATGCATGTCTATCCGGTGGAGAGGTGCGCACATGTGTGCACCTATTACTGGATCGCCCGTGCATGTGGGGCCCACACCCCTAAACACCCCTATACGGCCCTTTGTACAACCCCTACCCAAAAAATGAAACCCTAATTCTATGCATAATGATCAGACCACTAGCCTGATGCTCGCAGGTCCTCAATCGGATGCCTCATCCTCCCAGAATCTCACAAATCTCCTCTGAATGCTTCTTGTCCAATCACTATAGCAACAACTACAAATGAGGTGGCAATGTGGGCCCTACAACTATATATAAGCCTTTTTTCCAAACTTCCACTCACCATTCTAGGAGCTCAAGGTGTCCATTTCTTGATCTGTCTTCAGCCACGGGATCAACATACCGTCATCTACATCACAATAGTCCCTGGGCCTCTTTTCATCTTGAGCCCCTGGGACGCCATTTTTCATACCCTGATCAGGTATGCATACGCATATTCACACTTATCAAATACATGCTCATATATTCGATTATCTTCAGATATTGTTCACGTCAGGTATTTGGTTTTCATGTGTGTAGGTACCTAGTCATCATACATCGACACAACCCCTTCAGGTATATACTCAACATTGGCATGTAGTCATTCCCTCTGAATCTCAATTACATTTCCAGTCACACCCTTTGACATTTTCCTCTAGGATCCCCATTCCTGGCTCTGCAGTACCCACACCTCCATTTGCATATTCAGTACTGTCACCCGGTAGCACTCTTACCCACATGAGTTGTCCCATTCATAGCACCCTTTGGCACTTCTGACACTCATGTTGTTTTTCAAAAACCTTTAGGGATGGGAGTCCCGATAGTCTTACATCATGTTTTGAATCAACCACATACTCCTTCTCCTCATTTTTCTAGCTTTTCCAACGGACTCCCAGATTATCTCTCCACAATTCTATGGTCGGTCTGCACCTTCGTAGTAGCATGAACCCTCCATTTCATCCACAATCCATTTACCCATCTATAAATCTCCCTTCATTTCACCTACCTCATATAGAAACCCACCCATGGGGCCCCCACCCTTCATCAGTTCTCTGAGCAAATTATGCCCTACACGAGCCCACCATATCACACTGGGGCACCCGTTTCTGTATTTGTACACTTATACCCAATTATTCATTATTTATTGTACAAATGCCTTTATTTTCAGTCGTTACATTACCTTTTTTGTCGTCACCTTTGGCGACCCGCTTCCCTTTCTTGGCAAACCGCAACCCATGTCACCCTTGGTTGGAGCACTACTTATCATCCACCATTGCCGCATCATCCATATCTTCCGAGTATCCCACAGGCCACTTACCTCTACCCTCTGAATTTGTTCACCTTGTCCCACCTCTGGCACAACTTCTCCCCGGTCTTGTCGTCCCCCTGACACTTGACCTCGTTGAACGGTTGTAGGAACTTTTTATCTCACATATAATCCAACCAAGGGCAGTCTTGAGCCTTCCTACATCTTGACTTCATCCATGTACCTCCTCCACTTCCTAACCTCACCTAGTAGATTTCACGAAGCCATTTTCTTCTGGGAGTCACGTCCCCCTTTTTTGTCGACATCAGCACAGTTTTTCACAAGGGCGACAATATCTTGATTCTCATTACCCACCCAATGAGAGATCTCGGATGGCACATGGAAAAACATAATTGCTCCCTGCTGTCGTTGACCCCCATAACATTCGACGTCAACACTTTCTCATGTTACGGTGGGTCTTACTTTGCGACTATTGCAGTAAGTTCTTTCATTTTCCGAAGACCTTTGAACTTGGCTGGGCTATCAATGCCCGCATAATCGGTGATACTTATTACCATGATCACTGCCTAATATTCAGAGTACGTTCATTCGTATAATTTTCTTTTGCCTTTATCATGACCGCCCCCAAGGGCGTTGCAATTGTCTACACCAACACTTCATTCCTCTTTTTTTCGTTACATGACACGAGCATGGGGCATGCCCGCCTCGTTTGTACATAGTTTTTTGTTTTACACACCTCATGGAAGGTCGGGTTCTACCGGTTCTTTTTTCCCTCCAACAGATTGCTCTAGACGATCCCACTATTTCTCTCTCTTACAACAACACTCTCAGTAGAATAAACATTGATGGATTTCGGCTATACGTATGCTCCTAACCTCATCCATCAGGGGGCATCTGTTATCACTGAAATTTCGTCCACACATGGTTACAAGAACTCAGCATCATCAAACAGTGATGAAGTCATCCATGGACTTGAATTAACACCAAAGCATTCATAAAGGGTTAAAAAACTATACAAAGTAGTGAAAAATTTAAGGGCTCTATGAAGACACTGGGTGCGCGCGCACATGCATGGAACAGGAACACAGAAATTGTGCACATGCACACGATGCGTGACTGTTATCGTAAAAATTCATGCACCTGAGAAATGACGCATTTATGAGAGTGGTCGGCCTCCCACCCACTTATGGTTCAGCTCCCAAGCCGATTTGACACTCAAATCTGGACTGGATTTGACTGGATGGCTGGTCAAAGACCTAGAAATGCCCTAATTAGCCTCTTTTCACACTACAAACTAGTTGAACAATAGCTCAAAGGAATGCTATAAAAAGGCCATGGATACACTTCATTTTTCAAGGAATTCAAAGCAAAGTTGTGCTGCCATTATTCTCTTGAGGACTCCATCCTTGCCAAGAGTATATTTTCACCATTGCATTGGGCAATCAATCTCACCCCTTGAGTGGATTTGAAAAGATTTCTTTCATCATTTTCCATTTTTATTTGTTGTAAGAAGAGCTTGCTAGTGGGGGTCCAAGAGCCCTCCCTTGGAGGAAGAAGGGACTCATAGTCCCCTTGCTTCTCAGTGTATTCTTTCACTAATATTAGCCTCATCATTGGTGACATGGGTCTTATTGTTCTTTTTGTTTCTATGTCCCTATGCTCATGAATTTAGTTGTTATTGCACTTCTTAGTTTAATTCTTAGTTGTTGTTTTCTATTTCTTTCCCTAACTCTTTTCCTTGCAACTGTCCTGCTCAGCAGACCCAACTGAGCTTGCAAGCACCTCTATTTTTCTCACTAAGGTGATGGAAGAGGCGCAACACTAATATTTCCTCACTCGACGAAGAAATATCTGGTAGGTACCTGTTTGGTTGTACCTTCAGTTGCATGTGCACGTGTTGTTAGTTAGTAGTCTATCATCATATTCAAAGTTCTAAATAAAATTTTTATATCTTTAGTTTTGGATGCACAATTAGACTAGGCTGAAATTACCAATATTAGTGGTCAACCACCTAATTTAATGTGATATCCCTCTTTATTTTGGACATTTTAAGGACATATTAATGTGATAACACTAAGGACATGATAAATTTATCATATAGATCTAAGAAACAAATAGTAGTAAGGTTGTTGTTTGTTGGATTTGTGCAAATTAGAATTATTATAAGAAATGTCCATTGAAGATGAGGGTCAATGCTATGGAGTAATAAATCCAACCATCAGTTGGTGTGTTGCAAAACTTGGGTGATTTAGTTGGCAATATTTCTAAGGAAATCCAAGAGTAGAACTATACAAATATTAGTTTTGTTCGATACAAGAGTAGAACTATACAAATATTAGTTTTGTTCAAGCCAAGATTAGAACTATACAAATATTAGTTTTGTTCAATCCAAGTTGAAGAATAAGTTAGTTATGGTGATAAGAATAAG
>ML777756.1:572580-605539 GCA_009831015.1 Picea engelmannii | reverse complement strand
TTAGGTATGAGCTATTTGTTACCTCTTTATTACCTTTTATTTTAATTGTATCCATATTTTGTATTGATCAAATGAGGAATTAACCTGAAACTGATGCCATTAGACACAAACTCAATCCTAAGGCCAACTAAGGAGAAAAAACAACACACTCTAATTAATATAGGAGTCAAGCATGCAAACAAACCTTCTCATAAACAAGCGCTAGTTGGTGATGGAATCCAACATTGCAGAATTGATGTGTGAAGAGGCTGAGTTTCAACGGGTGGGAAAGTTACGTTGACAACCTTCTTAACGAACTAATGCCCTGGTGCAAGTTACCTCACTGAGTAGTGGGAAACCCTCCAAGGAGTTTGAGTGAGTCTAGCCAACGTTGATCCCAGGTACAACACCACCTTCCTTGTGTTGTCACCTTGTGTAGGAAGTCTAAAACATTATGGCCTCTATGGTACCACCTACTATACCAAAGCATAAGGGGGATAGTCGATAGTTAACACCAATACCAACAAAGAAGGGTTGATTACTCTGAGGGCCCCAATGCGACCTTGTGATTGACCCTTGTATTAGAAGGGCTTCCCAAAGTCAGTGATATAGCAACTAGATTTCACTCCCTAACTCAAGGCTTTGTGTTTGTTTAGCAGCTTTGGAAAGTTATTCTCACAATCTTATTCCAAAAATCTACACCTAAGCTAATATGGGTTTGAAGAGCCCTAGAAAAGTTGCTAGATAAATTTTAATTAGCGCTTGATTTTAGGCTATTGTTACTCAAAAGAGTGGTCATGAAACTGATGGCATTTTGACTCGACTCTTTAAACCATGCAAGAGGAAAATGAAATACAAGAAATTCAACTTCAATGAAAACTATCTATGGGAAGAAGCAATAGGTTTTAAGCAAAAAAACAATTTCTTGATAGATTACTATGTGTGCAGTACTGCAAAATGACCCAAATTTTAAAAATACCATGAAAATGTCATAGTTCACTTAGTACACCTATACAACATTGAATCAAATGTCATCATTTCTAACATAGTAAACTTTTATGATTATAGATACCACCATAC
This sequence comes from Picea engelmannii, assembly GCA_009831015.1. NCBI lineage: Eukaryota > Viridiplantae > Streptophyta > Pinopsida > Pinales > Pinaceae > Picea > Picea engelmannii. Next base: position 604,480 of record ML777756.1, on the reverse strand, counting down.
ACATATTTAATACTCATAAGGATCATGGAGGCTTCACCTTGTTGATACAACATCCATGCAACATACAACCCACATTTTCATGCAACTCCATCCATTCCTACATTATGCATCATCCAACTTCCATTGCTTGAAGAGGTGGAATAACTAGAAGGGGATGAAGATTATAGACCAAAAGACTACCAATGGGGATGTGTGGTTCAATCCCAAATGGACCAATAATAAAGAAGGTTCTCTTTGATGTTTTTATTATTATTATTTATGTTCAATTTTAGTTCTCTAAGATACAGTTTTATAGGGTTTAAGGCCTTCAACAAAACCTCCTTTGCAAGTTTGGCCAAAATCCTATTATTTTTCCTTAGAAAGTTTTATTCATGCAGAGCTAAGAATGTAGTGAAGGGAAGTTCATATCTTTGCACTTGGCACTTTTCATCTACAAGAAAAAGGATGTACATATATGGATGTGGCTCAATCCAAGTCATATACATGCCAGGTACCATTCATGTACATGCTCAATCCAAGTCATATACATTCTCAATCCAAGTTGAAGAATAAGATAAGAATAACATTCTCCATTGACCTTGTGTAAACAATTCCATTTGGTGTTTGTTGCACTAAGTGTAAAGAACAATGTTGGAGAATTATAAGACGTAAGTTAGGTATGAGCCATTTGTTACTTCTTTACTACCTTTTATTTTAAGTGAGGGTGCACTTGAGTAAGGGTACACAAGCTAAGAGAGAGGGCGCACTTTATTACCTTTTATTTTAAGTGAGGGTGCACTTGAGTGAGGGTACACAAGTTAAGAGAGAGGGCACACTTTATTACCTTTTATTTTAAGTGAGGGCGCACTTGTTGAGAGAGGGTGTACAAGTTCAACAACAGGCACAAATCTTCAAGGAAGAGGGAAGAAAAGAATAAGGGTGCAAATCCCAAGGAGGGTGTGCACTTCAATGAGAAATTTGTTGCCAATCTTGAGATCTTTTGGCTGTTGTAAATCAAGTTCCTTGTGTTCATTTCTTTGCTGTAATATTTATCTACAAGCTCCATAATATATTTCCTCTTCAACTAGTATTTCCCATGGGGGATTTTCCAGGGTCACGTTGACCAAAAATCCTTGAGTATAATTCTTGTGGTTTGCATATTTTACTTTCAGCATTAAAGTGCTAAAGATCAGAGGAGTGTTTCATGTTTTAATTATTGTTGTAAAGAATATTTGGGATAGAAAAAAATATGCCTAAACTAACCTTGACAACAACATTGAATGAGACTGAAACCAAATCTCTAAATGAAACCTTATATTAGTAAGAGAACAATTACGTTGTGACAGTAAAATAGTCCCAATTTTTCAGACCTGTAAGTGACCTTAATCAGTCCCATTATCAATTGTAAATACCCTCCTGTAGAAGACTTAAAAGAGCCTTAAAAATATTCAGTTGCTAGATCCATGAGATCAGTGAGACCCCGAGGAATCACCGGTGAGACTCATATATAGATGTCATTTGTTCATTTTATTGTGATATTTTCATTGTTTTTTGCCTTGTTGAGTCAAACTCTCGACTCTTTTGGTGTGCCAATTAATTCATCAAGTTGAGTGTGGTAACTATGATCATTGATGAGAGACTAAGTGCCTAAGATGGGCAGAAGCTTGAAGTTATATTGACTGCAAATTCTGTAGTTAGTTTACATTGATACTTGCATCTCTCATCCATGATCTATAAATGAGAAAATATACTCTATAAATATCTAAATTGCAACATTCTACAAGGCCATAGGGTCTACTTGGGACCAGATGTTGGCCAAACATTAAAAACAATACAAAATAATATTATAAAATGTGCATAGGCCTATATTGGCCTAAAATCTATGAATACACTCCATTACTTGGTCTTCTAAAGAGCTTCAATTTTGGAAATGCACATATGCTAAACTGTGTTCAACATTCCACCATTGCCTTAAAAATTAGGATGGAAGTAAAAAGAACTACAATTGCCTTAAAAATAGGATGGAAGTAAAAAAGGCCTACAGATTGAGAAGAAAACCCAGAGGAAAACATGTTTTTGCAAGGAAAAGTGTCAAAATGACTTTTGCCTCACTTGGTAAGTAGTAAACTATTAAATTAATTTGAACCTATTGAATTATTTCTTATACATTACAAAATAATTGGAAATAAAGCTTACACTTTGACTGATTGTATATACAGCCATAAAGTTAGATCAGAAGTGAGGGTGCCCGAGAGGCTAACACTTTCTTAGATGAAGTTCCCTACACCTTCGAAAGGAAGTTAACTGATGTATAAAGGAATTTGACATGAGAAGGCATCTACACTAACTGTAGCTCCAATATTAGAATCCACCAAGATAGTTTGGGCTTTGATGTCATGAAAATACACAGATATGATGCAAGATATAAAAGGATCCATGGATAGGATATTTTTATCTACTCTAAGTACTTACACCAAAAAAATAAGTTTTAAGGAGAATTGATAACCTAAGTATACTTGTCTTAATTGCACTATGAATAAAAATGCTAAAAAGGAGGTTAGAAAGAAACAAATAAGAAATTATATAAATGGCCAACATTGTCCAAAATAGGTAAGTGGGACTTGAGAATCTCTGTTTGTGTTTGGGACAAAATCAATTGACTAGAAGAATTCCTTCATAGTTAGGTTGGCTCCAAAACCTAGTATCTTTGGAGCTCTATACAAATCATTTCACTGGACCTCTTCCTCCAGATATTGGGAATAGTAAATCTCCAGAGCTTCTCGATGTTCACAATAACTATCTGACAGCTAGAATCCCAATTGATCTTGGTTATCTCATTAATAAAGAGCAACTAGATCTCAGTGAAAATTAATTAAAGGTGCAATTATATCCCTTTTGGACAAACTGGAATACCTCAATAAGCTAAGTCTTTGCAATAATCTTTTATCTGGTAACATTCCCCAAGCATTGAAGAATTGCCAAAAACTAACATTGCTTGATTTGAGCTATAATAAACTAATAGTCTTTCTTCTTCCATATCTTATGTAATAGGATCCATTACTAGCATAGAAATCAATCTCAACCTCAGCTTGAATGCATTCACTGTCCATATCCCTAAGTAAATTTACATTTTAACACAAATGCAATCATTGGACTGTTCACAAGAATATTAAAGTCTCTGGGGAAATTACAAGATTGACTTATTTTAATGTTTCTCTTGCCCAATTCCTGCAAAACTCTTTTTTTAGAACCTTAACAAAGAGTTTTTTCATGGGAAATGTTGGGCTTTGTTAGTCCCTTGATAGCCAAACATGTTCTTTTCTTGAAATCCAGCATTCAACCTATGTTGGAGCAACCACTGTCCATGTCTTCTTTTTGTCTGGCATTATAACATTGGCTTTGTGCTTAGCATGGTATTTAGTATTTAAAACATGTAGATGATTTTGGTAGGAATCAATCATAGATGATTTTTATTGGACCTGGACATGCGTTCCCCTTTTCATTTTATTTTTGTAATGTAAGTGCCAAGTGGATAGATTATCTCTCCATTTTTCTTTCTATAACTATGTTTGCCTTTGTTGAAAGTGTCCATTCTTGTAATATAAAGTTTTTAGGTGAAGTGCACTTATATTAGGGAGTTACTTTCTTTTGGAAAAATGGGTGGATAGGTTATTTTACTCTCCTTATGAATACAGATTAGAGTTTTTTTATTCATTCACAAAGTCACACATAACTAAAGCCTGAGAACCAGAAACGCCTTAGAAAGAAAGGTCCTGGAACCAGACATGTCTTATTTTAGCCTTAGGTCTCAAGGTTGGGGAAAATATTGACTTGTCATTCATAGATTGAGATATGTCAACAGAAAAAGGTTGGTGGTTTCAACGCATTGCTTGTACCGATATCGTGGATGTGGATACCTACCTCTTCTTTGACGTCAAAAGAAGTCTCGTTAGCGGGTAGGAGAGGCTGTCTTCCTGGCTCTCTAATGGAAGATGTTGGGCAGGGGAGGTGTAGGTATCCTGGAAAATGTTATAGGATTTTGAGTTGTCTCTGTCTCACACATTGTTAAACTTTTGTTGTTTCTGTAAATCTAGTTTTTCTGAACAGAGTGAACATTTTTATAGGGTGTTGCATGTGGACAAGATGGAAAAATCTTCTACATGAGATGGGAAGGAAATTCACAGTTGTCTATCGTCATTCTGACTTAGGGCCACTACACTTGGGCAAATCACATGAGACTCCAAAGTTACTTTACATGGAATCCAATGAAGCTCTTTGTGGTGTATAAAGTAGACCTTAAGTTTGGCTAAACTGAACAAGTTTTAAAGTGCCCATCTACTTCTGTGGACTCAAATTTACATATTCATCACTAACATAAATCAACTTCGTTGTAGGATTAAGATAATATTTTTTAAGCATCTTCACACAGTATACTATTAAATTTCTGTGAGTATAAATTTTGACATATATTCACTAAATTTCAAAATGCTTAACAATCCATTTCAATAAGGTCCTTTTTATCCCAATTTTCAGTTGGCAAAGCTCAAAGATATTTGATAATGATTTTAAATAATATTGAGTAACAGTTCATCAAAGGTGGCTCTAAATTGGCTGTAACGGCCAGTATAAAGTAGCTCTTAAGCACACTATACAAACGTTTGTGAGAAAGCATAAAAGATGCAAGATTATTTTTGCAGCTTCACATAATATATTGTTAAAAATTCTGTAATATATGAAGTTTGACAAAACTTGACGAATTTCACAATACCTTGCAATCTACTTTGATATATTTTTTTTAACTTTTCTAAATTCTAATGTATTTCCATTCAATTGTATTCATTCTTAAGCACACTACACAAATTTTTGGGATAGTATGAGATGTTTGCAACGTTGATGAGTTTAGAAACATATACACAAATAATGTAGTTATATCTCCCTTCGATATGTTTTGACTTAGAAAACCAAAATGAAATACAAAATTTCAATTTCATAATTAAGATTCTCAACCACAGAAACAAAAACTAAAAAATCGACATTTTTCATCATATTTTGATTAATTCAATTAAACTAGAGATTATGGTTCTAAGAAAAGAAGTTCTATAGGCCAGTAGGTCTCAAGGGGCATTAAAAGAAAAACATAACACACATGTTCCCCCAAAAAGGAAAAATTTTGCGATGTGGATAAGTTTAAGGCCACGACCATAGACATAGCATGCGTGGATAAGTTTAAGGCCGTAGCCAGAGACATTTCAAATTTTCTCAGCAAAAATCGAGAAGAAAATCAGAGCTAGCGTAAGCACGATTTCTCAAAGCAGAATTAATTGGGCAAATAAGGAAATATACCTTTCCTTCTGTCATTGCTAGGGCTAAGGCACTCGACCTCTTCTCCTCTTTCCGTACCCTCTTTCTCCTCTGTTCGTGACCTCTCTCTCTTGGTTTGTCTGCACCATAGTCTTTATCCTCTCTCTCTGGCTTCTTTCTCCATATATGGTCGATATGATGTCACATGGATATGATTAGTCCTCTTTACTGTTGTGGGAATATGGATGCGAGGGTATGGCGTGCAGGGATGCGGGGGTATGGAGTGCAGGGATGTGGGGGTATGGATCGTGCGGCTGGGATATGCATCAATAAATGGGCTTCGCTTTTGTTAAAATGTTTTAGGTTTTGTTTTTTATTTATTTTTTAATTTATATATTTATAATATATAAATTATATATTAGATATAATATATAATTTATATATTATAAATATATTATCAACATATTGGTGTGGGTTCTATGTCAAATTAGATTGAAATGTTACATATTGAGGACATCACATGGTTGAGGACTTGTTGAGGACCTAGTGGGGGGTTTATTTCCTTAATTAGCCATAATCTCAAAGGGCCAATGCCCATGAGGATTTCCGTCAAATGTACCTAGTAGCCTTCCCTCATTGAATACTTGATGGAGGGTGCTTCCCTTCTCAATAAAAACATGCATAGTCTATCTTAGATGGAATTAAAGTGTGTTCCATAAATATTTAGGTCCTAGTGTGTTGGTGGATTTTATAACTTGTGATTTCCTCTCTACAAAAATCTCACCATGAACCCAAAACCACACTGGATAGAAGTGCATCGAGAGGTTTACTAATGCTAAAGGTTAAAACTATGCTAGTGTGGGAAGGAAGATGATGGTTACCTAGTTGTTGTAGGGTGCTTACCCAACATATTATTCCTAAAGGTTTGTGGCTGCAAGGGAGGTACATGTGGGATCCCTATTTTCTAGTAGTGTTAATGTACAGATAAGATATAAATTGGGGCAAAGAAAAATATCTCTATTGTAGTTGTTAGATATATTAAAGCACAAAGATGTTTAAGGCCCTCAATGTGTAATATGAAAGTTATTTTTCAATCAAATAGAATATTCTGGCGTGGAAAAATTCTTTGTATGATGGAATTAATTTATCTAGAAGTGAGTTATTTACGTTTTCCTATATATTGGATAGTCATGCTATGTCATTGAAGAGCTTGAAAAGGGAAGAAATGATGGAATCATCAAAGAAGGAATTGCAGACCCACAAGGTCAATACAACAGTAACCTTGATGACTTCTTGATGAAACACCATGATTATAATACCTATGTCCAAGAGGAAGCAAATGATCCAAATCTGAAGCTCTATCAAGAAGAATTATAGGGTGATGTCTCTGAAGGAAAATTTCATTGCAGAAATAATGAGGACAAATGGAACATGGAAGAGAAATCTAAATGTAAAGAAGGAAGAAATGGATACAGAGAGCATAGAACAAATACTTCATACCAAGAAGAACAAGACTACAACACACCTGACACGTGTTTAGGTCTGGATTTATGTTCTGGAAAGAAAAGAGGCGGATCATATTTGTTATGCTTTGATGAAACACGATAATTTGAGAATGATAACCAAGAGGAGAAGAAGTCTGAAATTTATCATATGGAAGTCTTGTTGTAGGTATGTTGTGGCAAGGGCGAAGATATCATCAGAGAAGACTTCAAAAATTCAATTTTGGGAAAAGTATTGGTTTCTAATTGGGCTGAAGTGGCATACGAACTGCCAAGGAGTACCCCATATTCCATGATCAACTCCATAATTGATGAAGGAGATGATGACGAGGCATACAAGGTGGTAACATGAAGTGGGCATCTAGTTTTACTATAGAATTCATTCCTATCCAAGAAAAGGGGTATTTTCTACAACACTATGGAGACCTAACATCATTTAAGCATGAGGGATGGCCATATTTAAATGCTGCTCGGGAAGTTTCTAGAGATAAATACCCCGTTCATGATGAAAGCAAGGGTGATGATACTATGTATAAATATTCGTTTGGCAGAATGGAAAGCTATTACCTAAATGATGAAGTTGAAAATTGTTGTTTAACCAGAATAGACATGAATATCCCTAAGACTGAAGTTGAACAATTTGAAATGCTTGATGGAAACAATGCAGAGAAACCATGCAAACTGAGGCGAAATGGGGATAGAACCATACTCTAAGACTTTGATAGTTTTCCTCTGAATAATGATGTTCATGACATCCCTACAATCAAAGTTAAGAGTTCTTGTGAAAGAAACATAACAGGTTTGACAAAATCCATTGAAAGGATCTTGTCTTGTACAACAAAATTATTGGGATCCGAATTGAATGACGAGTTAAAGTATTCTATAATCAAACACTACCATGACAATTAGAAGGTGGATTTGAAATGTTACAGAAAATGCTCATGAAATTTTTAGAGCCTCGATACCCTAGACAACCAGCTCTTTGATATTGTAAATATTTGTGAAGAATAGGTCACAAATGAAGAAAACGTTGATCATGCAAAGCACAATGATGACATTTCCCACGGTTGTGAACCAACATCAGAACAAAAAATCATGGTATAAATATATCCATTCGACCAAACCCTAAATTTAATATGAGCATCATTAGAAACCCATTGAAATGCTAAGTATTTGATTGTGGATTTTGAGATTTTGGAATCCCAAAGACCTCTTATTCAAACATTTGTGTGGAAATAGGGAGTCCAAATTTATTCATTCATTTTCCAAATCGAAACCCTCAGAATGAAATTACTCACCATTCTTTGTTCCTTGTGAATATTGGCTCGAGGTCGAGGTCTCTATCTCCTTATGCACATAGTGGCTCGAGGTCTCTGTCTCCTTGCACTGCAATGGCCAAGGTCACTTTCTCCTTGCACCGCAGAGGCTGAGGTCACTTTCTCCTTACACTGGAGTGGTGAGGTGACAATCATAGACGATATTTCAGGGGATGGAATGGCTTCGATACTGAGATACGAAGGTCCGGAAACCCTGGATGGATCCCGAAGTAGAGACCTTTGAAATGAAAGAAAAACAAATAAATGAATGAATAAATAATACAAAGGAAATGGGCATGGGAAAGTGGGAAAGAGAGACAAAGTGCAGTAAATGTATATGTGTGTGTATTTTCTCCTTTTCGGCCCTTTAATTTTTACAGACGGGTATAAATTTTATACAGAAAGATTTATTGACTCCAAAGAGGCTAGGAAATATTCTTTTAAGACCTTGATGATTAATTGTACACATAGTAGATGGAGAGGCATTGTGGAGATAAGAATAGGGGGAGTTAGGAATAAAGATTTTTCATTGGTTTCTAAAGGGTTCCACCAAATGCATAACAAAAGAGAACATCTTAAATTCCATAAGGTTCCATTCCAAAATAGCATATCCTAAATGCCATAAGGTTACATTGTTTTTGAAGGTGATGCTCCCTGTACTAAGACACTTCATTGCTAATGGAACTTAGAGAGTGAACATTGTGTTTAGTTTGCAAAGTGGGAATAGGGTTGGGCTTGGAACTATTCACGTTCATTTGATAGTTTTGACTTAATGATAAAAGGTATTTAACTATATTTTGTAGGAGTAAGTTAATAAGTGGATAAACACACTTCATTTTTGAATGAACTACTCCCCTAAATTTGATATGAGTTTTGTCGAAATCCATAATCCTACTACCTAAGTATTAATGGGAAATTCGACCATATAAATTTGACCCCATAATTTTTGGCCCATGTTAAGATGACCTATAGAACTGTAATTTTGAAAAAAACGAATACAAAAATCTACCTTGATGTAAAAAACTGAACTCATGAGAAAGGTTGAGTTTTCTCTTATTATTCACCCTTATTTCCTATAGTTGACAATGAGAATTTAAATTCATTGGCCATGTTTGATAGCCAAAATTCCCCATGATGGGCAATTTGGATATCAAATTCCATCCCTGAGTGGGAATGTCGTGGTGACCCTCAAAAGTGGCATTGCAAAATCAAAAGCCCTTCAAAACCAAAAAAACACAAAGTGGTGGGAAATTATCATTGGCTTTGGATATAATAATCAATTTACGAATTTCCAATAATTGAGAGGGATATATCTACTTACGAGTTTTCTCATAATAGTCACAATGACCCTAGGCACTCTCCAAATCACGTTCTTGTGAGGATTCAACAAAGTCACTCAAAAAAGAGGGTTCCACTGGCAATATCCCTCCAATATGTCATTGTGTGTCCTAAAGAGAGAGAAATCCCAACCTATGCAAGTGTTTTTTCTTAAAAGGAAGAAAATATAAAGCCAAAATCTATAAAAAATGAATAAAAGGATTTATAGGTTGTCATGGACATAGATCTAAAAAGTATAAACAATTTGTAACAAGGACCTAGGTAATAGGTGTGGAAATGGAGATTGATCAATCTATGGTAGTTGTGGTTCTTTAATAATAAAATGCTACATAATTGTCCCTATGGTTTTGATTCCATGAACATTATTGATTTTACCAATTGCTTCTCTAGAAGTGGGGATACTATTTTGCACTTTTTTATCTTTCTTATAGACTTCTTGATAATGATATTGACGATATGGTTTCATTTTTCATTATTCTTATTCCTTCTTTTTAAAATTATTTATCAATCTTCCTCTCTGGTATAATAGCACATTCTAGTGTTTGTGCTTAGTCTTTTGTTATATTTGTGTTTGAGATAAAATTGCTTACAATTATGCTTGTAGACACTCAAAAGAGGGGGGTGAATGAAAAAATCCCTTTAGTATACTTGTGTTTCCTAACAAGAGTGCAAGACCAACCTATGTGAGTCTCAATGCACAAATGTTGATGATAAAGACCCAAAATTTGTGAATGTCATATACAAGCCTTTTTAGATTGTCACAAAAATGAATTTGAAAACTAGAAAGAATTTGTGATAAAGGACTTAGGCAATATGTCCATTATGATTTCAATACACTAGAATTAAGGATTACCTATACATAATTTCTACTAGACAATTTAAAGTCAATCTATTGACAATTATGGTAAAATAATACAATCATTGATTAGAGTAGTTGTTAGGAAACATAACGAAAATTTGAGTGTGTTGAATGTAATTTATCAAAGGATTTTAGTGTGTGAGAGTCAAAGTCTGTGCACAAATAGGAGAAAAGAATAGTAGCACAATGAAAACAATTTAGCACAAGCCTACCTTGAAGTAGATGTTGATATGGCACAACATAAGTGAATTAGCAAAAGATAAGATGTGGGGATGATTATTGATGGAGTGATGACTTTCTCAATGTTCATATAATGCATAGTCAATTTTATACATGGGTTGTTAAGCATAACCCTAATAATTCTAATCAACTTAGTTGAATGTAATCACAGACCTTGATTTCATGGAACAAACACAAAAACCCTAGGTAATTTTGATCCTTGACATGGTCAACATGGATCATTCCTCCATTCCTATAAATGTGTGTGCACAACGACCTTTAGAGGATGACAATTCAGTGAGTGTTGTTTCCACAAGTTATCACCCTACTGAATGTTGGAATCCATGCCATTGTTTCATGCCATTGTTTACCCATTAGGATTAGGAGTCCATATAGTTTACATCCCAAGGAGATCTGTATGCTTCCTTATTATTTTGTTGGTTTTTTGTAAGGACTCACAAGCAATTTGTATCAAATTGGTATATGATAGGGTGTCATTCATCAAATGTCATTGTCCCTTCACCTCCTCCATACCTCCTCCTTAACCATGGGTGACATAACACTATCATTCAATAGTAAAATTGTTACATTTCATTGTAAGGCATCATGTGTACTGAGGGCTTGAGCCACCACAAAGTAAACATACAAAGAATATTTGTCTTATGAACAAGATATGGTACTATCCATTTTGAGGTTTGGCATAGATATTTTTCTTCTAGACTACACTACATTGCACCATAATATAATCCCTACACTCCTTGCAAACCATATAACACCATTCAAATTAAACACAATATTCTTGCGACGAATTAGCTATACTATGGACGAACTTTTTTTGTCGATAGTATAGCAAATTTGTTGCAAGATTATTTACATTTGTCTCTCTTGTGACAATATCAAATGATGCTTGGATTCATTTCATATTTGGTTTATCAACTTGAAATTAAAATTTGATACTATGCAAGCTAGCTCGACCTTGAGTCAAATACAAATATGAAATTTGGAATCATTAACATATCTACTAGAACATATGAAAAATAGGGTTTATGGTTTCCATGATGATATGATGATGGAAGAAAGTGGGTGTGTGAGTGAAATTTGAGTCCAGAAACCCTACCATATCGTCAAGGCATGGGAATAGCCTATCCATGTCAAATTTCAATGCATACAGATACAATTTGAAAAAATTTCAATGTTGGCCCCATTCACATGTCATTGTTGCCCGCCTCTAGTATTTTTATGGTGTTGATTAAGAAATCAATGAAAAAGAGGAATTTTTCATCACAAATATGAAAAATATACATTGTATATACATTAATGTAGAACCTAAAATAAAAATCAAGAAAGACTGACGAAAACGTAAAACTTGCGTCAACCAAATTGTGTACTTTGAAAGAAAATTAGGGTTTATGGTTTACATGATGAATTGATGATGTAATAAAGTGGGTGTGTGAGTGAAATTTGAGTCTAGAAACCCTCCCATATAGTTAAGGCATGCAAATAGTCTATCCATGACAAATTTGAATGCATAGAAATACAGTTTGAAAAATTTCAACGTTGGCCCCATTCACACGTTATTGTTGCCGGTGTCTAGTCCTCGAACAATTTTCGTTCCATCTTGTTCCTTGTTCTGTGTTCCTCGTTCCTCATTCCTCACTCCTTGTTCCTTGTTCCTCATTCCTTGACCATGGTGTAGTCCCCAAGATCCATTATTTTTGTACAAAACACACTAATGGCATAAAATGTCCCACACAAAGACCAAATTAATATTTGCTACATTAGTCTTTTGTCTTTTTTCAAGGACTATGTAACAAATATTGATTATAAGAAGATTAAAATAGGACATAAGAACCTTAAGTTATTTCATTAACCATGGGTGACATAACACTATCATTCAATAGTAAAATTGTGACATTTCATTGTAAGGCATCATGTGTATTGAGGGCTTCAGCCACCACAAAGGAAACATGCAAAGAATATTTGTCTTATGAACAAGATATGGTACTATCCATTTTGAGGTTTGGCATAGAGATTTTTCTTATAGAATACACTACATTGCACCATAATATAACATCTACACTCCTTACAAACCATCTAACACCATTCAAATTAGACACAATATTCTTGCAACGAATTAGCTATACTATCGACGAACTTGTTTCGTCGATAGTATAGAAATTTTGTCGCAAGATTATTTACATTCATATCTCTTACGATGATATAAAATGATGCTTGGGTTCATTTCATATTTGGTTTATCAACTTGAAGTTAAAATTTGATACTTTGCAAGCTAGCTGAACCTTGAGTCAAATATAAATATGAAATTTGGAATCAATAACATATCTACTAGAACATATGAAAAATAGGGTTTATGGTTTCCATGATGATATGATGATGGAAGAAAGTGGGCGTGTGAGTGAAATTTGAGTCCAAAAACCCTCCCATATAATTAAGGCATGCAAATAGCCTATCCATGTCAAATTTCAATGCATACAGATACAATTTGAAACAATTTCAACGTTGGCCCCATTCACATGTCATTGTTGCCCGCCTCTAGTATTTTTATGGTGTTGATTAAGAAATCAATGGAAAATAACAATTTTTCATCAAAAATATGACATATATACATTATATATACATTAATGTAGAACTTGAAATAAAAATGAAGAAAGACTGATGAAAACTTAAAACTTGCGTCGACCAAATTGTGTACTTTGAAAGAAAATTAGGGTTTATGGTTTACATGATGAATTGATGATGGAATAAAGTGGGTGTGTGAGTGAAATTTGAGTCCAAAAACCCTCCCATATCATTAAGTCATGCGAATAGTCTATCCATGAAAAATTTCAGTGCATAATAAATTGTTTGAAAAAATTTCAACTTTGCCGCCATTCACATGTCACTGTTGCTCGCCTCTAGTATTTTTATGGTGTTGATTAAGAAATCAATGAAAAAGAGGGATTTTTCATCACAAATATTATGCAAATACATTGTATATACATTAATGTATAACCTAAAAGAAAAATGAAGAAAGACCGACGAAAACCTAAAACTTGTGTCAACCAAATTGTGTACTTTGAAAGAAAATTAGGGTTTATGGTTTACATGATGAATTGATGATGGAAGAAAGTGGGTGTGTCAGTCAAATTTGAGTTCATAAACCCTCCCATATCATTAAGGAATGGTAATAGTCTATCCATGAGTAAAAATTTCAATGCATACATAAACTGTTTGAAAAATTTTCAACGTTGGCCCCATTCATAGGTCATTGTTGTCGGTGTCTAGTCCTCGTACATTTTTCATTCTAGATTGTTCCTTGTTCCTCATTCCTCATTCCTCATTCCTTGACCATGGTGTAGTCCCCAAGATCCATTACTATTTTACAAAACATACTAATGGCATAAAATGTCCCACACAAAGACCAAATTAATATCCGCTACATACGTCTTTTTTTTATTATTAACATATCATTAAGATATCTACTAGAACATATGAAAAATAGGGTTTATGTTTTCCATGATGATATGGTGATGGAATAAATTAGGTGCATGAGTTAAATTGAGTCCAGAAACCCTCCCATATCATTAAGGCATGCAAATAGTCTATCCAGGTCAAATTTCAATGCATACAAATACAGTTTGAAAACATTTCAATGTTGTCCCCATTCACATATCATTGTTGCTCGCCTCTAGTATTTTTATGGTGTTGATTAAGCAATCAACAAAAAAGAGGGATTTTTCATCACAACTATGAGGCAAATACATCATTCCTCCTTCTTCGTTCCTCATTCCTCGTTCCATGACCATGGTGTAGTCCCCAAGATCCATTATTTGTGTACCAAACATACTAATGGCATAAAATGTCCCACACAAATACTAAATCAATATCCGCTACATAAGTCTTTTGTCTTTTTTCAAGGACTATGTAACGAATCTACTTTCTAAGAAGATTCAAATATGTAACAATATTGATGAAATCTTATACAATCATGATGGTATAAAAATGAAAGAGCTTCTCTTGGTTTCAAGAATAATTTATCCTCTACTGAACAAGGCCAAACACATGAATGTGGAAGCTCATATGGCCCCTCCCCTCCCCCTCATATCACTCTCAATTGATCCCCAAAACCCAATCTATAAAATAGAAAATAATCGAAAGCAACGTCCCATTAAGATTCATGCATAGAAACTACAAAAACAAAAATTAATGAAGGTACATGAAATTATGTGTTTCTAAATGATATTTTTAGTCTACCACGTACTTTAGTATATTGGCAACTATTTTCAGGTTTCAAATAATAATTAAACAACATGAAACATAGGATATAAAAACATGTAATTAACCCATGACATTATAAGTAAATTATTTTAAGAGAATAATTCATACAAATTAAAATATTATATAGTCACATACCTAATCTAACCTCAACATCTGTGTAATCATCCTTATTCTCTATCTTGATATTCTTCATCGAAATCGACATATGTATCATCATCCGGTTCTAAAACGACATTGAAAGGATTGATGATATCATCATCATCATCAATGTCATTTTCGAGAATATTTTCATCGACATCATCATCAAGAATTGCAATATTGTCTCCTACGCCTGGATCATGATCTTCTTCGTCTTATTCATCTTTCGACCCTTCGTGGTCTTTCGACTCTGTCTGATCTGTCGAATCATCTTCTTGATCTTCAATATCATCTGCTTCCTGTAAATGAGTATACTTAATTTTCCTTCCTCTTGGATCATATCTAACAACAAATGACCAATGCCTTTCACCTGGAACATTTAAGTAAAATACCTATTCACATTGGCTTGGAAAAACATAGCGATCATGTCCTCTTTCAAACACTGTTGTTTTAATCATTGGAAATCCGTTGGCATGTTGAGTAACAGTT
This sequence comes from Picea engelmannii, assembly GCA_009831015.1. Classification (NCBI taxonomy): domain Eukaryota; kingdom Viridiplantae; phylum Streptophyta; class Pinopsida; order Pinales; family Pinaceae; genus Picea; species Picea engelmannii. Next base: position 589,061 of record ML777756.1, on the reverse strand, counting down.
CTTTCCTCATTGTGTTCATGCATTCGTAACCTATACCATTTGACATCGAACATAACTAATTTGAAGGAATTAAAGTCACACTCAATTATATCGTTTAAATACCCATAGTATCTATTTTCAGATTCTCGGGGATCTCTGTCACTCCTAGAGGAAACATTAGTGACCTGGAATATTGCAGTTATCCCACTATCAAAAGTTTTCCTAGTTTCATCCAATTGTTTGATGTGAAATTTACGACCATTACACCACATAGCCTTGTGGTGTTTCAACTGAAATATGTCAGATATGTAAAAGATGCATTATCAATTAATAAATTAACATATATTTATATAAGTTTGAAAGTATTTGAAAAATACAGTACACATGTAGTCACATTAATATAATATAAAATAACTGAATAAAATGGGTGAATTTTCTTACCTGTCCATCTTTCAAACCATATGCTAAATCAATTTCCCTCTGCATAACATTGGCATCTCCATTATGACGAGCTTCTCTAACCAATTCAGATAGTCGTTGCCATGATAACCTACCTACATTATGTTGTTTACATCTTTCAATCCATACATTCATCCAGTCAAGATTCTTTAAATGACCTCTTTTAAATCATTGCTTTGTTTCTCTATTAATAACCATGGAAGGTTATTTCTGTCTAGTACTCCATCTGATCTATTTGAATATTGGATCACACTTTGCATTGCATGTTTGGCTTCTTGAATGTCAGTACAAATTTTGACAATTTTTTCTTTGTCCCTCCTACCATCTATGATTCACCATAACGTTTCAATCACATTCTTCCCGATATGCATTGTATCAAACAAATGAGATATTTTTATCTCCTCATAGTAGGGAAACCTCATGAATTGAGTGGGATAACATTTCATTCCTCGTGGAAGCCCATTATTAATACCTTCATGATGATTGCAGCCTTCATGAAGCATAAAAGAAATCACAAAAATAATTATCAAATATGGTAAAATAAATTAAATGATTAAAATAAACATTAAAAACATTACATGATCTACAATACATTATGAAATTGAGTACCTTAACAATTTATATTATATTCCAACCTCCATAGGTGAGGTGTCATTCTTCGTGGTTTTAAACCAGTCTCTTCTTTCCCATTGAAAAGATGTTTTTCAGTAGTACGATACCTATGGTTCTTAGGAAGAAGGTGCCTATACTCATCAAACACCATCTTTCCTAAACTTTTTGAATGACAATACTTCATCTTAGGGCCACAAAATGGACATGCAAATTTACCCTTTGTTTGAAGACCTGCAACAAATGGATTAATGTCAATTATACGATGATATTATTTAAAAATTAAACATGCACCATGATAACATTAAATTTTTTTATAGTATTAAAGAGAAATATTATAATTCCACATAGCACAAAAATGTGTTAGTCCAGGGAAATCATGAATTGTCCATAAAAGTATTCCATGGAATTTAAATTTCTTCTCCCCGATTGGTTTAAATATGTCATACATTGTGATGCCAGCCCATAAATTTAGTAGCTCGTCGATAAGAGGCTCAATATATACATTCATATATTTAACCTAGTACTTACCTAATTGTTTGAAATTACACATAATTACTATAGGAATGATATCATGTAATATATATAATTAAATAAATAAACAAAAGATATTATGAAAAATTTGAAACAAATGTAAATGTTAAATTCAAAAATTTAATGTAAACAAATACCTGGAACAATCATTGTCAACATTATGTGCTCCCTCTTTATTGACATCCAAGGAGGAATGTTACTGTTGATAACAAAAATAGGCCACACTGAGTAAATAGACCTAAGCTCTTAGAATGGATTAACACCGTCAGCTGCCAATGAAATCCTAACATTACAAGGTTCATCTTTGAAATCTTCCCATTTTTCCTCAATTTCCCTAAATGTAGAACCATCGACAGGCATTCGAAGAACACCATCTCCACTTCTTCTACATGCATGGTAATCCATAAATTGTGCTATGCTTTCACACCTGAACAATCGCTACAAACGTGGAATTATGTGAATATGATGAAGAACCTTTCGAGGCACCCTTTTTGTTACTTGATTGGTTCGATATCTACCGATAAGACATTGTGGGCATTCTATTTTCAAAGCATGTTGTCCATAATATATAATATGTTCATTAGGAAATGCATCTATAGTTTGATAATCCATTCCAATGTCTTTCTTAATGGCATGAAAACCTCGATATGTGAGAGGTAAAATATTTGATGATGGTAACAAAAATTTACCTAAAAATCTACAACATAACAAATAACTAGTTAATGCAAGAATATTAATCGTAAAAATTTCATTCTTATTTTATACATTAATTAACACTAAAAACAAATAAAAAAAAAATCAACATTTATGTATAATATGAGATGAAACATATTACATATCTTAGAATCTATGTCATACAAGTGTTCGACAAGTTATTCATAACCTTTAAGTTCACTAGCAGCAATGTAGAGGAGAGAATATTTTCTCTTGATCCTTCATAAAGTCATTTATTTGCCTTTTCTAATAGAGGTTCATCATAAATACCAGCATTGTCCCTATCCTCATCTGGCTACAAAAACAAATATTGGATCACTTGATTTGTCCCATCATCTTCTTCCATGGTATCATTAACTTGATTTGTCCCATCATCTTCTTCCATGAGATCCTCATTTTCTTGGTCATGATGTTCCTTAGCTTGTACAACATCATTTATACTAATACTTGGTGCAATATTCTGCGTAAAGTTAGAGGGAAACTCTAACTTTATAATTACAAACAATCATGCAAAATTAGTGTATACTATAACAAACATTCAAACAATATATATATATATATATATATATATATATATATATATATATATATATATATATAATTTTATATAAAATTGACAAAATAAAAAAAGATAATGAATACATAGCTAATTACCATGGGACGATATTCATTCGATCCACCATCAATGTGCCCATATTTCCTACAATGTTTTGTAGTTGTTGCTATTAAAATTATTACAGGACGTATGAGGCAAAATTTTTTACAAGGGAAATAACATCTACCATCACCCTTTTCACCCGCTTTACTTTTTTCCCCACCCCTAACTATATTCTATGACATTCTTACACACAACTTCTACACAAAAATACCCTTCGGAACCATCGTTGTTATAGCAATATTGTCGTAAATTGTCAAATATTTATAGTTCAATTTTAGGCCACCATCGTCGCAATTGCGATGATCATGACCTAAAATATTTCTTTTTTTTTGTCCTATTTATTTGTCATATTTAACGGTCATTTATGAAGATCACTTATAACGGTCATTCGTCACTCTTGTAATGAACATTGACCATATCAATTTAAAAAAAGTACATTCATCGAAATAGCGATGAATACGGGGTGGATTTAGAAAAAAAATGAATAATTGTACTTTTTCTCTTGAATTTTGCAATGAAAGAGTACTTTCGTCGCAAGTATTTGTCAGAAATTTTTCAATATGTAGTAGTGACAACTACGTGAGGCTGGATCGATGGTGGGAGATCCTCGATCTTAGCCATGGGAACTGCATGAGTGAGCATGGTGAGGTTGCACTCCACCCATTTCAAAACTCTCTTAGCCTCTTCGGCCCGAGGTCCTCCTGCTGCTGCTACTGATGGTCCGTCAGCTACAGTTGGTACTGCCTTTGGTCGAGGATGTCACCTGGTCCTTGAGAAGTTTGCTGGAAACACTGGTCCCACATATGTACATAACAGATACATAGTTGTCAGATACTATGGTACATATAAAAACAATATATACAAAAATAAAATTAAAATTAAATAACTCTAAAAACAAACTTACCTATCTCTCCTTGCTCCTCTCCAGGAGGTACGGGCATGTTCGAATCCATGGAAAAGTTGATTATGGCATAGGGGTAGTCCTCTATTGTTGGAATCTTCTATGCCCACCAGTCAAAAAATGTATCATCGAAGGCCTCTATGGTCCTTCCCCCCCCCCTGTCGTGACAAAAATGATGACCACCTGCACACTGCTGGGAAGGAGGCCACATGCCCCCGTACTGTCTCTCGTGGAGTCATTTTGGGTACCCTTTAAAAGAAGAATGAGAATAAAATGGTACTAAATCCAAATTTTTTGTTACTTCACCCTCGACACTCGGTGAGCTATCTCTTCATGAAATCAAGCATGGTCGTGCTCCAATTGAATACTCATGCATTTAGGCACTGCACTACACAATACATGTGCACCTGGGAGGCCTGATGTAAGGTCGTGGATCCAGTGATCCACCCAATAATTAAAACTATCACCTTCAATGATAGGTTGGTAATCTTGTGGATTCGCACCTGAGAACCTACTTTCTCAGTGTCAGCCTCGCAATGCATCTCAATCAGCTCGACAATGTTGTGGGGCCCACAGGAAATGAATGAAAGTTGACTGGCTCCCCTCTCTTAGAGAGGCAAGTCATAAAGTATATATCCTTAGTTGTTGGAGTCAACAACTACCCCTCAAGTAGAAATGCCTCAACGTCAGGGTGCTAATAATCCACCAAGGCATTCAACAACCTGGGTTGTGCCGTCATGAATGAACACCAAAAGAACTTCCATAATTCGCATTATTTCAATGTGGCGATAGCAGCAGGGTCCTCATCGACCAAGATATCAATGTCCTCATGCCTCCTCTCTCTCTAGTGCGCATACATCCTGTCACATGACAAGTTCATGGGGGGAGTTAGCTCTTGCTTTTTCCTTTTTCCTATGTTATTGAGGGTGTACGCAGGCTGTCTTGGGCACATTCACGTATGCATGTTGGCATATTTTTTTCTACCCATGGGCATATGTGGGGTTTCCTTAGATAGCCCGTGTACACGTAGGGATTCCCTTCTTTAGGAGGGAGCGCCCCCCAAAAAACCAAAAGAAATACATAAATGAAGTATGGAAATGCAAAAGGGATGAATTTGTACTTACTTGGTCCGAGCAAAAGTTTGTTTCATCCTCTGAAGCTTCCGGAATCAACTCTTTTAGAAAAGGGGTATTTCTAGCTTTTTGGTTAATTCTTAATTTGCAATGGTGAAAATGAGCTGTCAGCTTCTATTTATAGACTTTTTTGGCCTTTTTTGCCACTTTTTTGAACCCTTTTGTCATTTTTTCTTGTTTAAAAATAATTTAATGTGGTTCTTGAGTTTCTCATTGGATGTTATGATACAGTTCACTTTTGGTTTGACAAACATTTTGGGAGTTGGGTCACTTTTAAAGGTCCTTTGGTAAAAGTGGTTTTTCCAAATTTTTGCATTTATGTTAGGATTCCACCTCCACTTTCTGCATCTCGTTGTATTTTTCGCTTTACCATAGGATCGATCCCACCAAAATGTGGTACAGAACCATCATTACTTCTTTGGAAGTGTTGTGGTGAGGTGGTAGAGACTACCTCTACATGGATGCCCTAGATAGATCTTGGTTGCATTTTGGCGTCCATGTCGTCATTATTGACTTTAGGTGCATGAGTCCTTTTAGTCTTATTATGATTATGAGATTGAGCCTCATACGTCTGATGTGTCATCACTCTTGGCCTCATGCTCGGGACTCTCAAAAATGAGTCTTCTTTAATCCCTTTTCAGATTCTCTAAACATGAAAATATTACCGAGCCATCTTCTTGTCTGTCACGCTCGCCAAACTAAAACTTGAAGGCATGTCTGTCCAATGGTAGTTTACCTCTTTTTTAGTCTGGATGGTTAATTTTACAAACAAAGGTATACTATAGGAACTTCGATTTTCTAGAAGAGTATTCTTAGGTATAAGTTTAACCCTTTTTCGGGCCTGAGGGACTAAATTTACGAAAAAGGAACCCCCACGGAGTCTATAGTTAAGCTCTTTTCAGACTCCTTAAAATTAAAAAGATCGTTGAGTGACCTTGTTCTTTCACACTCGTTAAATTGGAATAGAAGAACATCTATTGGCATGAGTTTAACCCTTTTTCTGGCCTTTAGATTAAGGAGGAAAAAGGTACACCTCGGGAGATTCATCTCGCTGCAATATTTCTCCTCAACAAATTTTACTTTTTCGGGATAAGGAGACTAAATATAGAAAAAGACAGTAAGTACATAGTTAAGCTCTTTTCAAACTCCTTAAAATTGAAAATATTGTTGAGTGATCTTGTCTTTGTCACACTCGTTAAAATGGTTTTGAAGAGACGTCTTTTCGGTGCTAGTTTATCCCTTTTTCGAACCGACTACACTATTTTTGGAAAAGGTACCCCAATGGAGTCTTCTTTACATTTTTCAAACTCTCTAAAAATGAAGAACCACCGAGCTTACCTTCTATGGTCTCGTGAAGAATACATTGAAGGGGGTTTCATCATGTCTTTCTAATCGTATTTGAATATCTACATATTTGGCCTAATGATGGCTCCATTTTTCTCTCAACTAAACCTTTGAAGAATGCCTTATACGCAAGCCTTGTAACACTTTGCCTCTGTGACCTGACACCTTGACCCATGGAGGAATTCTCCCGAGTGTCCTTTTCTTGCACATGTCTCCTTTCTCTGACAATTATTGTGTTCCTTGCGCTTGGAACTAGTATGTTTGAGACACTCATTCCTCCTTTGTAACATAGCATTCTTTTATTCTTTTTCAAGCTCTTTAAAAATATTGAAAAAGACAAAAAAAATCAAATATACCCCAAAAAGAGAACAGGAAATATATTTTCTTTTTTGGTAGCAAAATGAGTCTCCCTTGGACAAAGCACATCCTTCCATTTGTTCGTCAAGATTTGGGATTTAATATGACCTTAAGAATTTGTTCTCACTACATAGAGTTGTGTCCTCTGTTTGGTTATTCTTCCAAACACATGGAGAGTTTGCGTTGCCTCCTACATCATGAACTTATGTCAATGTTATGCTGCTTGAGTTTGACCATATTTCGTGCTCTTGTCCAAGGGAAGTTTTACCCAACCTTATTTGGCCTTTCTTTAGTTTGTCTCTTTCCCTCATGCCTGTTGAAGGAAAATCTCCATGCAGATAGGTAGATCTCCTCTTGAGACCTAGACTCTTAACTCTTAAGACAGAAGATGCTTATCGTGGACACTGACTTCTGTTTAGATCTAGATAAACTAATGTGTGAGGAGGAAGGAGAAAATAGGTACCTTTTATTGGTGTTTGTCCCTGCACGATCCGAGTTGAGTTCCAATCTTAAACTCCTTGATAAGCCTTGTAGACAAACAAAAGTACAAACAACTTCCTACTCTAGTGAGATTAGATTAAAATAGATCTATCTATTAGAGACGAATTCATGTGAGATCAAACACATAATTGAAAGAAACAGGCCAAGTATATTACATTAATGAGAACAACAATGAAGAAAACTTACAACCATAAATGTGAGTGCAGCAGCTTCATCAAGTTCCCCTTGTCCAAACCCTTGCTTAAACAGTCCACACGCAGAATGATGATGATCCAAATGACATACCACTCATGAGATCATAAGTTTGGTATAATTCTCAATCTCCATTCCCCCTCCTCCATGGAAATCCCTCATTATATAAGAATTGGAGACTTAACCACCATGGAGAGAATATCTCATTAGATCCACTAAGAAAGGGATCTCTAAGATATTTAGGGAGAAAATATCTCTTAAGGATTTTGTGGAGGAAATATCTCTAAAGGATTTTAAGGAGGAAATATTTCAACCATCCATGAGATCCTCCACCTTCCCTAAAAAATAGGAAACCAAATGTGAGGTGGATCCTCACACTTAATTACTTTATTTTTCATGAATATTAATAATAATGCATGTGCACTTGATTCTCTCACTTAATCAATTTCTTTTCCAGGAATATTAATAATAATTCATGTGTACTTAGTATTTCTTTGTCTTCATGTAATATATTCATCTTCCACATTGACTAGGGATTGTGACATAGGTTATTCCATGGTGTCAAGGTGTATTTGACACTTATATGACACTTTACAACACTTAGGGTGAGGTACCTAGGTGTGCAAATTTCATGTGTAACAGAATGCCCCCTAAAGTGTGAGGTCAGAAGAGAGAATGATGTCCGAAACACTTTATGGATATTTAAAGCAAGGGTGTGGACTTGAAGAACCTAATAGAATCTGCACACAAACATCCAACAAATATTATGACATGTTTCAAGCCCAAGGCAGGCATACCTATGCTTGAGTGATAGAGACTTGCAAGATATGGCCGCCATAAAATAAACTGTGGATCCATAATTATATTGATAAGAAGGTATCTCCATCGAAAATACACTGTGGATTTATACTCCCATGACCTGAGCTAATCGTAGCCACAAAGAATACACAGTGGATCTACGAGATGAAAAGACATAGCCATGACCAATACAAAGTGGATCTATGTGACAATATATGTGTCATTGTTCAAAAGAAACTCCTTCACAACCTGGGAAAAGTACATATCAAAGTGATCACTTAACCCAGGGTCTTCTTACCGATCCCGATGTAGTACGAATCTAACCATGTGAATAGATGTCCTGATGTCGAACATGGCAGAAACCACTTGATTACCATTCAATGAGGTAAACCATTAACAAGCGCGAGAGAGATCACCATTGATGTCAATGATTCCCAAGGTACTTCTAGTACATTCCAATGAATGTCAATGGATGAGCTGAAGTCGAACATCCGTGGAATCATTCGATCAGAGGTCAATGATGTAAACCCACTATCAAACGTGAGGAGGCCTGCCATTGAGGCATGCAGGTCCCAAAGTACTCATTGGTTTCTAAGTCTAGTTCCTGGATAATGTGTTGAAGTCGATAGGAATAGACTCGTCGAAGGAGGGCCTTGATGTATCCCCCATCAACGACATGAAACAGACAAAGAGATGTATTTGGTAGATAAAATGACCATGGACTGACACAGGTATTTAAACAAGATATTTTTGATGGATGACTCTTGAGGAAGATACTTCCCTTGAACACTGAGGCACAACAGCAGAAACATGACATGGACCAAAACACGATGATGCAGTGGATACTATGACTTTCACTGGGTGACCCAAAGGAGTAAGAAAAACTCAGAGGATTGGTTCAGTGCAGAGGTTTAGTGGATTAATATGTGCGCAAAGACAAAGTGCCATGTTCAAGGGCGACTCTAAGAGTTACTGGTAATGTTCTCAAAGATTGCTTGGCTTTCTTCCTTCAATTTTTTCCCCCATCTAGATAAACGAGTACCTCTTTTTCATTTAACGAGCTCGAGGAGGGTAACACATGCTCAATATAACTCACCTTCGGTAAGTTACTCTTCCTTTGTTTAACAAACTGGAAGAAGTAAGGGTTCGATCCCGTATGGGCCTGTCAATGTTTGTTTAACAAGTCCAAAGACATAAAACTTGAAGGTTTTTCATGATTATAGAGTCTGGAAAAACACTTAAAAGAGAACTCTCTCAGTTCCTTTTTAGTAAAGTTAGTCTCACGAGGCTGAAAAAGAGATAAAATACCACTTGAAAGATGCCCTTTCAAACCTTTTAACAAGTGTGAAAGGAAGCAAGATCACTCGACAATATTTCCATGTTTAGAGAGTCTAAAAAGATCTTAAAGGAGACTCCAGGGGATTCCTTTTTCATGTATCCATACAGGTCCGAAAAAGAGATAAAATTTTACTCGGATGCATTCTCATGTATTTTCGAGCACAAGAAAGAACAAAGACTAAGCTCGGTATGCCTCCAGCTTGAAAAGCTAGTGGCTTAACTCCAAAATGAGCATCAAAGGCTGGAGACATGCCCTCCAAGCTTCAATTCATTCATCAACTTTGAGGTTGTCACCAACTTCTCTGATAGATGAGAAAAAGGAGAAGGGTGGATGAAAAGAAGGTTTAAGAGAGGTGAATATTTCATTTTTTAATGAGCTTGACATAGGAAAAGAACGATGCTCATGGCCTTTGTTTCATTTTTTAACGAGCTTGCCACAGAGAAGACAAAATATGCTCGTGACTGCTTCTTGAGCATGGCTTCCAAGAGAATAACGATCTGGAAGGATACCATGTCAAGGGACAAAAATCGGTCATGGATTCCGGGAGATCTTCGCTGGATGGAAGATAATCACTCGGGAAGGAACACATGTCAAGGGTCGTGATAGGGGTAAGGAGATTAGGCTTCAATATTCCTATCAAGGAAATCACCATGTCAACTACTGGATCCAAATCATCAGAAGTTGAAGGCATGGGAGACAATAGAAAATCGTTGTCAAGAGGGGAGATAGATTGTATATCTACCCGAATGTCTTCAAGAGGGGGAAGAAAAGAGGATCGGTGACGGTTATTATCCTAAGGTAACTCGTCAATGCGAAACATTTTCGTAATATATTCATCAAAAGGAAAAATTGGGGAAATGAAGAAGATTGTAGACGAAAAGGAACTCAACCGTGATTGCATCGAGGAACTGTCAGGTGCCAATAGATGTTGGTCATCCGACAAGGGAGAAGCAGATTGGATAGATACGTATGACATTTTGGCTGGAATAAGTGGCATGGTGTCACCTAGTGCATCAAATTCCAACGGACGAGGTACAATCCAAGGGTCAGATGATTCCAAAGATTGATAAGCCGTGGTCGAAATCATATCAATGGTGGTAATATGATGTGTAGTCAGTGGAAGTAATGTAGGGAAGGTACCCATGAGGCTAGAATCTTTCAGTAAGCCAACACCAATGCTTTCATACGTGATCTTGTGGTCTCCCAAGAAAGGAATATTGTTGGTAGCAGGAGCGTGAGCATCGGTCATGCAGAAATCCAACTGATCAATAGTGGCAATTTTTCCCTGATGAGGAAATTGTACACATCGAAAGACCGACGAGGCAATGGAAGTCATAGCATAAAACCAACTTCTTCCAAGTAACAAGTTGTAATCGAGGGGAGCATTGACCACCTCGACATCAATAGTAACAGTTTTACCACCCAATTGGATGGGTAGGGACTGTAAAATCCTGTGGGGATGAAAACCTTGCCCATCGAAGGCGCGTAACATCGTTGGAGATTTGTTAAGTGCGGGTGATTTTAAATCTTTCCAACATGCTAATGACATGACACAAGTTGAGGCTCCCTCATCCAGAATAGTTCAGTGGATTTGTTTATTGTGAACAACAACATCAACTTGAAAAGTAAGTTGGTAGGAGAGTCGAGATGCATAATTGTCCAGGTTAAACATGATATGGTTGGACAACTCAGGATCAATAGCACCAAGAGCGGCAAAGAGCGTTCTACGTTGACTGGGGCAGTGTTGTAGAACTTTTAACGTAGACATAGCACATGGTGCTTGAGCCAAATCTTCAACAATGTTGTAGTTCTGGGCAGCACATGAACTAGGATTAAAGGTAGCTTTGCAGATAGTGCTCTTAGGAGGGTGTAAGATAGTGTCGAACGTGGGTTTATCAATTTGAAGTGGTCCAAACAGAGGATTAATCGATGGAAGACTAACGGAGGTTGATGATGGATCTGGTAAAGTACCGGTACCATTAATGTCTTTTCCTTTTTCAAGGTTACCTAGTGTGTTGTATGTCTTAGAGCGAGTAGTCAAATTAATCCCATTAAACATATAAATATGTGCACTCTACGAGGCCTCATCATTAGGGTGGCTATAACTGCCCCTAGGAGAGGGGGTTTTAGCAACCATGGATTGTTGCTGTGAAAAATCCTGAGTAAGCACAGTGGGTTGTGACTTACCTTGGAAAATTTTGGCCACTTCATTGTGAAGTGGACAGTCTTGAGTGTAGTGATTGTCACCAAAAATGATACACGGGAATTTCAGTTTTTGTTGTGTTTGATTTTCGGTTGCAGGTGCTTGATTTTTTGGTTGTTCATTGTTATTTTTTGATTTATTCTTTGTCTTCTTCTTACCTTTAGATTGTTGTGAAGGGGCAAATTAAACTACATTCACCTCAGAGATCTGAGTTTGGGGGGAAGTACAGGAGAGTGTGAGTGATTGGGAAGTAGATTGAGTTTTGACGAAACTGATAACACCATCCACATGAGATGAGGATGACGGTTTAGATGGATCGGTATTAGCTCGAGCAACATTTGGAAGCAAATCATACAAAGTACCAGATTGTGAATAAACCAAATCTAAGTACTGAGCCTGAGCGATGGCTTGTTCCTCAGTGACCGCACCACCCATAGCTACATCGCGAGCGATCGGGGGTAATAGTGATTTAGTAAACCATTTCACCAATAGAATGTCAGGAATGACTGCCTTGATCATCCTTCATCGTCACCTCCACTCATGAATATGGTCAAAGATATGCACAGAGTTAGTTTGACAAAGGGAGGTCAAGAGTTTAGTACCTGTCTCGTAGCGAATAGGTAGTTGAAAGTGTCCGAGGAAAGACATGGCAAGGGAATTGAAATCATGAAAAGAAGCACGTGGTAGTTCAATATACCACTTTTCTGCTGAACCGGTAAGTGTTCACTGGAAAAGATGCAAACATACAGAATCATCCATGAGGGAGTTTGATGAACACCACAAATGGAAAGTCATCACATGGTTGTTTGGGTCTTTGCCATATTTTTCATCAAATTTCAGAATATCATAAGGAAGTTTAGCTGGAATGATTGGCCAAATCGGTGAATGAAAAATAGGGTCATTAGTTAACCGAGACAAGTCTGGGAGATCCAGAGTCCCAAGGAAAGGTAGTTGTCGGTTAATTTTCGGATGATACTGGTGCGGAATAGGAACACCAGTAGGACCATAAATTGGGTTAGGTGGATAGTTGTAACCAGTAGGTCCTCCTACATATGGTTGTTGTGGGATAGGATAAATAGGATTCGATGATGGATGAGAAACATTGGCATAACCCAGTGGGTTCTGAGCATTATAGGCCAGGTGATTTATTTTCCCATGAGGAGGACAAACATTTTTCCCTTGAGAATGGTAAGGAGTAGATCCCGGAGGTGGATACACATTAGACCCATGAGGAGGATAAGACTGTGGTCCCGAAGAACTCCAGGTGGTGTTTGGGATGCCGCCTAGATAAGGTTGTCCGTGAGATGTTATGCAGGGAACAAGATTTGATACCCCTCCTAGTGGATTATGAGATGAGTGCCCCCCAATGTGGGGTTGAATGAAAGTCCCTCTTGAAGATACTCCCTAGGATTGTGAAGGGTTTCCAGCAAACGAAGGTTTCCCCCCTTCCAGCGGTGGATTTACGATTGGGGTATGACTGGCAAACGGAGGTTGCCCTCTAGGAGGAGCATGAAAAGGGGGTTTTCCCCTAGGAGGGGTAGGCCCACCATGGAAAGGTAGTCCTCCAAGAGGGAAAAACTTGTTAGATGGTGGTTTCCCTTCAGCCGGTTGTGTTGGGATAGCAGGGGTCTGCATTCTCGGGTGAGCAAATGTCCTAGGAGGATCGTGTGGAACATGTGGAGTTGTAGAGTAAAAACTTGTAGAAATGGGGGTAGGTATTGAAGTGCCTTGGAGATAAGTAGAGGTGATGAGTCTAGCATTAGGATGGACTTTTGATGGTGCAATAGTAGGGTTAATAACCTGATCGACTGGGTGATTCGTGGTTTGACCGGATGGTCCTGTTTCACTAGGAGGGTCATGAGGATGAAAGGGTTGTCGAAAGTAATTGAAATGTTCATAGAGATCACGTCCCGATGAAGTTTTCCATACATAATGAGCAGGTGTGGGATTGGTATTTACTATGGTGCTAGGACAAACAGGATTCCTATACTCATCACCAAAGATTGGTTCTGTGGATCCCATATATGTTTCGGTAAAAATCCTCTCCGGTAATCATGGTACCTCTTCATCTATGATGTTCCCAAGGGATTCTAAATGAACTAAAAGTGTTTCGAGAGGGGTTATCAACACATATGTAGTGGGATTTTCAACTGTGACCATAGCGCCTTCTGAGTTATCTAACGGAGGAGCAATAACACTTCCAACGTCAGATTGATTTTCTACCTCTCTACGGTAGTTGTCTTGTAGAGGGTTAGGAGGTAAGGGTTGATAGCCTTCCGGAGGTAGCCCTTGCATCCTACATGATCGATGAAGACCTTTATCATCTACAGGCTCAATTGTGGAGAATAACAAAATACACTGAAAATCTAGGGCCAACTAACAAAAAGAAGCAACATATGCTAATAAAATCTAGGAATCAACCAAGAAGACAAAACTTCTCTCGATGATCGTACTAGTTGGTGATGAAATCCAACATCACGTGATCAAGTCAAGAAGGGGATAGGATATGGTGGAAAAGTTACAATGGTGACCTGCTTAACGAAATTTCACCTTGGTGCAAGCTTCCACGCAGTAATTGAGGATTTACCCTCCAAGGAGCCTGAGTGAGTTTGACCAATGTCTGTTCTAGGTACAGTGAGACTTCCCTTCACTAGCACCTTGTGTAAGTACCTAAAGATTATGGCAACTAAAGACACCAATTCACAGTGAGTCCCTGGGCGGGTACAGTCGACAGTCCGATCCGAAACATATGGGTAGGATAACAAGTCTGAAATCAACCCTAGAGGCTCCCACACATAATCATGGGTATACCTTCAAGTGACCCCCAATATATGATCCGACCACTACAAATAGTTGAACCACAGAGGGATAATCTCTGTAATTCACCCAAATGAGACCTCATGCATAACCCCTGTGTGAGAGGGGGATCCTAGAAAACCAATACGATAATTGGATTTGACTCTCCCTAGCTCAGGATGATAATGTTTGTTTTGAAAAATTTGGATATTTGTACTCACATCCTAAACCAAAGTGCTAACCCTAGTCTACTGTTGGTGGAAGTTCCTAAAAAAAAATGTTCTAGATAGTTTTTAATTAGCGTTTGTTTTACAACTGTTCTCTACTCAAAGCGTGAATGAAAGTGAAAATGATGGAATAATGACTCAATTCCCAAAAAGATGCATAAAAGATGATAAGCAATCATTTCTTTTCACTGAACACCTATTTAAGGGAAAGAGAAAGAGTCGTTTTCACTATCAAACACTAATATGGAATGTCCTCAATCAATTTGTTCTCAATCGAATGAAATGCAATGCTGAAACATTTTAGAAATGCCTTCTAATATGAAAACCAATCACCAATATGTATCTTTGTTGTTTGTATGTGAATGATGATTGATTCAATGAAAAAAACTTCTCTTGCTAACTACCCTTTCGGATCAAGGAGATTCGGACAAGCATGATTAGATTTCACACAAACAACACACCCTCTTGCTATAATTGAAAGAAGAAGCAAAAAGAAAACAAAATATAACAAATAAAAATCAAACAATTCACACAAAAGAGATATTTTTAATAACAATGACCTCAAAGAACCAAATAAGATGATCCACAAATTTTTGATGCCCTTCACCAGAGTTCCCGCTCAGTCGGATAGGAGAGAAGAAAGCAATGGATTGATTCCAAGTTCTCAACAGCAGAAAAAACTCAAAATAAAGAAGAAGGCCACAAAATCTAAACAACAAATTGCTTATTCCTCATAAGGAAGGATTTCAAAGTTCAATAGGAAGAAGCATTGAATCACAAAGAAGCTCAGTAAGTGAAAAAATAGAGACTAGTCTTCAGAAAAGATAATTCTGGAAAGGATTTTTTGCAAAGAGAGGTTGGCGCTCTGGTGTAAGGGGCACCAGAACATTATAACACTCTAGATAAGGCCTTTAGGGGGTGTTGGTGCCCTGCTAACAAGGTAGGGGAGTGCTAGTGTCCTAAAACCCAAAAAATTGTCCAAAAAACCCAAAATTTCAGTCAAACTTTGGCAATCAAGATGAATGTGATGGGGTAAGGAGTCAATCAGCATATGAAATCAAACATATGGGGTGAACAAGGTCCAAAAAGAAAAAAGGGTAAGACAAGGTCTTTGAGGAAAACCAAAACTGAAAGTTTCGATTCGTCCCCAGTGGATTCGCCAATTTCTATTGAAGGAAAATCTCCCTGCGGACAGGTAGATCTCCTCTTGAGAGCTAGACTCTTAACTCTTAAGATAGAAGATGCTTATCATGGATACTGAATTCCTTTTAGATCTAGATAAACTAATGTGTGAGGATGAAGGAGAAAAGAAGTACCTTTTACTGGTGTTTGTCCCTGCACGATCCGAGTTGAGTTCCAATCTTAAACTCCTCGATAAGCCCTGTAGACAAACAAAAGTACAAACAACTTCCTACTCTACTAAGATTAGCTTAAAATAGATCTATCTATTAGAGACGAATTCATGTGAGATCAAACATAGAATTGAAAGAAGTAGGCCAAGCATATTACATTAATGAGAACAACAATGAAGAAAACTTACAACCATAAATGTGAGTGCAACAGCTTCATCGAGTTCCCCTCATCCAAACCCTTGCTTAAACAGTCCACACGCAGAATGTTGATGCTCCAAATGACATACCACTCATGAGATCATAAGTTTGGTATAATTCTCAATCTCCATTCCCCCTCCTCCATGGAAATCCCTCATTATATAAGATTTGGAGACTTAACCACCAT
>ML777756.1:538730-572530 GCA_009831015.1 Picea engelmannii | reverse complement strand
TCTCTCAAGGATTTTAAGGAGGAAATATTTCAACCATCCATGAGATCCTCCACCTTCCCTAAAAAATAGGAAACCAAATGTGAGGTGGATCCTCACACTTAATTACTTTATTTTTCATGAATATTAATAATAATTCATGTGCATTTGATTCTCTCACTTAATCAATTTCTTTTCCATGAATATTAATAATAATTCGTGTGTACTTAGTATTTCTTTACCTTCATGTAATATATTCCTCCTCCACATTGACTAGGGATTGTGACATAGGTTATTCCATGGTGTCAAGGTGTATGTGACACTTATACGACACTTTACGACACTTAGGGCGAGGTACCTAGGTGTGCAAATTTCATGTGTAACAATGCCCGACCATCCCAAAAGTCCAATCAAGTCCTTGTTCAAAATCGATGAAGTTATCTGCCTGATCACCAAGATCCTCTTGTCTGTTCCTGATGAGCCGTCGAAGACCTATAGGTAGTGAAGTATTACACTCACATAAAAATTCTACCTGATTTTTGAAGATCTTGAAGGTGTTTCTCGATCTATGAAGGCCTCATCTCCAGCCATCGGGCATCATTGGCTTCTTGAAGATGGATACTATACACATATATCTTTGATTTTTAGATGTATATCTGTCGTTTATTTCTCACGGATACACTTTATACAGTTATATGGCATGGATTTGTAGTGTATTTGATTGGAAGCCATGATTTATTTCATCCCGAGCATGGGTTTTCCTGCCTCAAAGAGACAATTATTATTTTGCAGATGGCACCTCCCAAACTTTTGTCCTGGGCTCACTCACTTCATACATTGGTGAATATTTTGTAATGTATTTCAGCCATCATATGCTCTTCTAACCTCACACATTAGGGGGCATCTGTTATAACCCTAAATTGCACCATACATGCATACCTTGCCTTTTTCCCTCTTACTTGCTATTTTTTCCAAGCCATCACTGAGCAACTCTTATTAAAAACACTATTTTTGAATATGTACATGCCCTACACCATTACTACCCATGTACACATGCTTTATATACCACCACATATCACTTACGTACGCTAGATGCACCATTACAGCCCGCGTATACCCACCAATGTTGCAAAAATTAAAAAGTTGCAAGGAATTCATTGAGATTATGGGATATTGGGTAGTTCCCCAACTAATCCACCACCTATAGCCCATCACCTAACCGAGTAACCATCCTTTTGTCATATAAAAGGAGGTGTTGGGGTCTCATTCCACATACAAGCATAAGAACAGTGAAACAATGGTCATTTAAAATCACCTCCTTGCCTTAAGAAATTGCAGCCACCTTATGAGATTTTCATCAGAATTTCCCATTTTTCCCTTTTTCCTCCATCATAAGCCTATGCCATTTCCCTAGAATAAGTGTGAGAGGAGAAGGATACACGGAGGCACAATAGGAGCTTGTTGAGGAGGAGCCTGGAACAGGTTTTTGGAGGAGTCGTCGACCTTGTTGTAAGTAAACATTATGATATCAATAAAAGGAATACTTTTTCTGTCCCGAAATATGGTGTGTCAAATATCTGTGTTTGATTTATGTTTTATGCTAACATCTAACCCATGATTTACATATGAGATGCATGTTTGTAGTTTCACGTTTATCTATTTGTGAATGCAGGCCATCCTTGGGAGGAGGCTTGTAGTCAGCAGAGCTATCAAATGCGAGAGGATCGACACCAAACATGGAGTAAAAGGTAAAGTTACTCGATCTTTTCACTTTATATTTCATGTATGAATTTGGGGTATATTCGGGGTAGTTAAAAAGTAGGAGACTTTTAGATGGTTAGATCTACCTACATGTTGAACCCTAGTGTAGTCCATAGGGGGGTTCTCCCACTATAGCAACAAGGAAGAAAACTTATGAAAATTATTAAAGGAAAGGAGGTTATGTTTGAGCTATGTTAAAAGGTTAAATAAAAATGGAAAAGTAAAAGTGAGGTTAGTGATAATCCTAACTATTATACTATGGTTGGTTAGTGGCTATGAGATTTTTATTAGATTTTATTTGGGTGCATATAACACGGCAATACATATGATATGGCATAGAACTTGGAAAAAGTTAACGCGTGAATGTTTGGGTGGTGCATTGGGCAAGGGATATTGTCACAGATTTCAATTGTCTGTGCATTGAATACATGTTTAAATTAATTGGTGAATGTTTGGTTGTCTTATACTTCGAAATTGAATGGGATAGGAGATGGAAGCAACGTGTAGTAAATGCACGTCACTCCATACTCCCCCTATGGGCCATCACCCTAGCATTGTTCCTTGTTTCATTTTCTCCCTGTTGGTTGTGAAGCTCTGCATTTCAGGCTCTTGGAGAAGCTCGACCAGCTCGCCCTTTTAAGCTCTTTGTTACACGTATGCATATTTTTCACTCTATCCTTGAATTATGCTCTGTGTATGAACAAAACAATAATGCTTGGGTTTGTGTGTTCTTGAGAATTTCAACGGTGTAAATATCTGATATTTATCTTTGTGATGATTGTAATTGTTGCAGATTGCAAGCAAAAGAATTGGTTTTGTTTGAGTTATGCATTCACTGGTTTCTCTGTCGGTTTAAAATTGTGGTGGGTATCTGTGGATAATAACTGAATGGGTTATATATCGCTCTATATTAATGGTGGTGGGTTTCACTCTATGTATTATTTCTGGTTGTTCCCTCACATTCATGAGTGTAACCCTGTCCAGTCGCATTCATATTTCCATTCGGTTGTTGTGTATTTTATTCATACCAAAGTCATGGTCGTAGGCTCATTCTCATTGTACTTTCACAAAAGTACCCCAAGGTCTAGTCTTAGGGTGGCCATAATGTTAATGAATATTGTATGGTTGTGGGGTGATATAAGTTATAACTTGGCGTTATGCATCCTCATTGATATTGATGTTAGGTTGTTCGACTCTTAAGAAAATGGAAAGAGATGTTATATCTCTATGTGTTCTTTGAATAACTTTCACGGTTTAGTTAACTCCATCTCTCCTCTATAACGTAAAAAGCACTAGGTGCACTGGTTTTTTCTACCCTACTCGTCATTGCTTTCCTTGGTGGATAACTATTAGTTCCATTGCCTAGGTTGGGAGTAATAAGGAGATCTTGTGGCTTACTATTGTGTCTGTATCGAAAGGAATTTTACCTATGGTTGATATGTCTCTGAAGACCTCCAATTCTCTGTGCTATTGTTAAATGAGCACTTTCTTGATTTTGTCCTTGTATTTGTTTTCAACAAAGCCCAATTTTAATCTCAAACTGTTCTTGCTCCCTTCTGGCATCTTCTTGGTTGTAAAATATTGGTTTATTAGAGGAGTGGTTATGGAGTTTTTTGTTGAGTCCCTATCTCATCTTTCTATGATTAAATTGATTGAACAGTTACAATTGGGAACGAGCAATTATATACAGTTGAGGGATATTATATTTTCATTATGACTCCATTCACTATGTTCTTACAATGTGGTCTTAATTGAAAATTGGAAAGACCTGTGGTTTTTCTAAGTCTGATTAGGGCTATAACTATTTGAGAAAATGGTGACTATGTGTTGTTATAACCCTATATTTCTCTACACATGCATACTTGGCCTTTGTCCCTCTTATTTACATTTTTTTCCAAGCCATCACTGAGTTTCTCTTCTAAAAAAACCATTTTTTGAAGATGTATGCACCCTGCACCAATACTTTCTGTGTACAGATGCTTGTTGCACCACTACATCCCTATACATACGCATGATGCACAAATACATCCCACGTATACTCGAAAAAGTTGCAAAAACTAAAAAGTTGCAAGGAATTCATAGATATTACAGGCTATTGGATAGTTTCCCAACTAATCCACCTCCTATAGCCCGTCACCCAACCGAATAACCATCCTTTTGTCATATAAAAGGAGGTGTTGGGGTCTCATTCCAAATCTAGACATAATAAAAATGAAACTCTGCCCGTTTGACATCCCCTCCTTGCCCCAAGTAATTGCAGCCCTTTTGTGAGAATTGCCTCAACATTCCCCAATTAGCCCTTCTTCCTCCATTAGAACCCATTCACTTCCCAAGAAGAAGGTTGAGAGGATAAGCCATACAAAGGTGCACATGGAGTTTGGTGAAGAGGAGCCCGAACCAGGTTCATGGAGAAGTAGTCAGCTTTGGTTGTAAGGTATAATCATTTAGTTATTAATAAAATAAGTACTTTTCCTGTCCCAAATAATGGTGTATTGAATGCTTTTAATGGTTTATGTTCTAACATATAACCCTAATTTGTATATGAATAACATGCTTGTAGCTTTCTGTTTGTTTATATTTGAATGCAGGCTATCCTTAGGAGGAGGCATGCAATCAATGAAGCTTTCAAGCACGAGGGGATCATCACCAAACACGGAGTAGAGGTATAGTTACCTGATCCCTCTCATCTTTGATTTTCTTGTATGGGTTTTGGTTTGTTTTGGGGTAGTTAGAGAAGTAGTTCGATTTAAATGGTTATTTGATCTTCCTACATTGTAATCCCTGGTGTAGTCATAGGGTGGTTTTCCCACTAGTAGAAATGGAGACCATACTGGGGAAGCCTCTAGGGTTTTAGGGGATTTTGGGTGTCTAATTGGTTTTTCTACCTTTCAAGTTTCTGTTGAGTCTTCTGAGTCTTTTAAGGGATTCTGGTCACCTTTAGGTGCCATACCAGTTCTCTCTTCCATTTAAGTCTGTCAGTTTTTTTTTTTTTTTGAGGAAATACAAAGGCATACGTGCCCTAGAATGGGTCAGACTGCGTACATACGCGTCCTATCTATTAAACAACCCGTGTACATACAAAGGCTGTTGAAACAACAATAACGTACCTAGTTCAAGAAACTATTTTTGAAAAAGAGGTAGCCAACCTCTTTCCTGATTGAGGTTTATACCTCTCAGGGTTTCTTGACAGAGTTCAGAGTCCTTGTTTTTATAGTCATAGCTTGGGTTAGATTTCAGTTTGCTTGTCTTTTTGAAGTTTCTTGTGTTTACTTCTGAAAGGGTTTTAAGAGAGTCTTTGAATTTTTGATCAGCCTATTTGGTGTCTTTAGTGATTCCCTGTGATCCACAGTGGGCCAAAGGTATTTTTCAGTCTTGTCTTATATTTCTTTTTCCCCCTTTCATTTCTTTGAAAAAAGAGAAAAAAGATTTATTTCAAGTTTTTCCTGTTTGAAGCATTTAAAAAAAAAAGATTTTCCATTCTTAGTTTGGTAAAGTAGTTGGAGTTAGGTATTTTACTTGAAAGGAAAAATATTCATTTTTTAAGTTCTTTACTGATTTCTTGAAACTTAAGTAGCTCGTAGTCTAGAAAAATTTTGTTTTAGGTCTTCTTTTTAAAGATCTTGAAAAATTTAGTTATGAAAAAGTTGGTTACAAAGAGTTAGTTGTAAATATTTACTTTTGACTAGAAGTAATTTTTCTTTCAGAGTTTCATCTTTTTTCTCCTCTTTTCGTATCTCTTAAACACCACTAGTTTCACTGCCATATTTTTTGAGATAAACAAGACATTAAAACAAATACTAAATCTAAAATTAATTAGACTTTTATGTTTGTAGGGTCAATCAACTAGTTTAGGGTTAGAGCCTTGAATCAGGTTGGAGAAGAAACTCTTCAAGGATTTTAAACAAACATTAGAGTCAGGGCTAGGGAGTGTTAAAGTCCATTGACGTGAAATTTATCTGGGACCCCCCTCTGATACAGGGGATAAACACAAGGTTGCGTGAGGAAAGACAACAAAGATAACCCCTCCAAAGCTGGACTAAAGATAGTGGGGAATGCATATTGAGGATCTGTCTTGGGATACTATCTTCTACATTTGCCTATGGAGCTTCATGGAACTCAAATCCATTCGAGATCCTCTATTGTCTTCTAGACCACTTTATTTTGATACCCTCGATAGGTTTCAAATTTTTTATCCTACTCATTGTGGTCCACCCAACTGTCGACTATACCCACTTAGTGACTGTTTGTGAGCTGGCGACTTAGTCGCCTTTATTCGAGGGAATTACATAGGTGAATGAGGGGGTATGCCACGATACCTAGGGAACACATTGGGTCACACTTTATAGAGTATACCCAGAGGGTGCTTCCATGTTTGAGTTGCACTTGCACCAGTGATTTTCTCTAGTGTTGGATAGCGTCACTGTTCTTCCAACTAGATAGTGGTTTTCTTGGTTTATCTTATAGGAATTTTTCTAGTGTGTGCTTGGTTTTAAATGATAGTTAAATCCTTACTGTGTCATTGATCTTTTCAAAAAGTGGAAGATCAAGATCTCCATCGCTCGTGAAGGATTCAGGGCTTGTCGTCAGTTGCATTAGAGCCACCACCGCACCGTTATAGTGAAGACTTGACCAACAAGGGTCATTCGAAGCGACCGAGACGCATGAAACTATGCTCGATCTAGCTCCGAGAGGAGATTACTCGAATATAGAGGAACCTACTATTTCTGACCTTGGATCATAAGCTCTCAAGCCAGCCAACCCTTCAACCATCGAATTTTCGGTGCCAATCTTGGTACAAGTTGTCCCTCCAAGGGTGACACCTTACGAGCGTCAAATAGTCTTACAAGTAGCCATGGAAGAAAATATTGCTACTTCGTCCGGGAGTCCTCATACTCCCATTTCATCTATGACCACAGGGGATATGTTGCCTCCTAACCCACCTTATCTGGTCCAGACCACAATGGTCTCAAACCCCTCTACCTCGGGTAGTGGTCTGATACCGTCATTGGAGGCGACCGCTGCTCCATTCACGTAGAGTGCGACAAACCCTCCATTTTCATATGGGATGCTCGAATTTGATTCAAACTCTGTCCTTACCTACTCCACCTTACAGACCATGGGTCTGGGGGCATGGAGCTCAAACGCTCCCATGTAAGGGTCTACTGGGGGAAATTCAGTCCCCTTCAATGCTATACCTTACGGTGGGGGTCATATACTTCCTCCATCCCCTTTGCTCGGTCATGCTTTCCAGCAACCCACTGGGTTGAATACGAACTACAACTTGTTTGGAGCAGGAATTCTAGGACCTTTGTATTACATCACACTGGTGGGATCTATGTAGCTCTCTTTGTTCAACGCGTTTGGAAATAACGTTTTTTCATCGGCTGTCGTCTTGGCCGGGGGAAACCCTAGTTTTGGACAACAGAATCATGTGTAGGGTACTATTCCTACACAGGGAGAAAGTACAAGAGTTTTCTCCTCACAAGGACTTTGGAATCCTTCTCAAGGATCAGTTCCCTCGCAAGGGATGCTAGTTGGGGGAAACCCCTTCCATGGTTAATGGAACCCCAGGCAAGGCTCAATACCTATACCCGTCGGATCGACTAGGGGAAAACCCTTCCAAAATATTTGGAACACAGCGCAGGGAGTGATCCCCACCGAAAACATGTTGTCCAATTATGGGAATCAACCGATGATATCCCAACAAATGCATTTTCCATACGTTGGTCAAGGCCACAGTGTCTACTAGAACTCTGGCCAACAACCCAACTTTTCCTGGAAACCTTGTGCCAATCAAACTCCAGGCCCTCTTTTTTCTGTACATAGTACCCAACCCAAACTATCGTTTCTAGAAACATTACATCTACCAGACTTGTCAAGGTTTCTTGACGACCCGATTTTTCATGATCTGTGTTGGCCCCCCATTCCAACTAAGTTTCCCTTGGATATTCCGAAATTAGAAGGAAATCCCGATGAAGACTTGGGTGATCACGTGAAAAATTTCCACCTATGGTTCTCATCAAACTCGCTGCAAGATTACTCCATATCGTTGCACCTATTTCAACGCACTCTTATTGGGGGTGACGCAAAATGGTACATCGAGCTCGATCGCTCAAGGTATTCTTACTTTAGCAACTTGGCGATGGTCTTTCTAAACCATTTCCAACTAGCCGTGAGATACGATGCCGACACCAAGTTGTTGGCCAACTTTGAGAAGACTAAGGTGGATCATATCTCAGATCACATCTGAGAATGGTGACGTCAAGAGAGCTTGATTAAGGTACAGGTTCCACCATATTTCTTGTTGGAGTGGTTCCCGAAGTCTTTGGTGCGATTTTTGTCCAAGGATGTTGCAACTTCGGGAGTGTTTTCAGAGGAGGAGGCGATAATGAGAGTGCAACATCTCGAACTGATTTAATCTCATTCTGGATTACTCTATGAGATATTTTTAGATGCGCCATGGTCCAACCTCAACAAGGAAATAAAAAAGTCTGGACCACATGCCGATGGTATAGTTGGTTGAACACAAGGAAATTCCACTAATCTGTTGTCATATCAATTGAAACAATTATTGATACAATGGACAATGACCAACCAAATCTCTGGTTCGGCTGTTACCCCTACTAAAACATCAGATGTACACAGTGTGCATTCGATGAACCCAAAGGACAACCAATAGCCTGAAGGAAAGAAAAAATAACGAATTAAGAAGGGTAAAGGGGATAAAAAGGCTAATAACAATGTTGGCAGGGGAAACAGAGAGAAGAGAAAGTCTAAGTATCCTTGTAACCTTTTCCCAGAAGACCATCTAACTCACCTATGCCCTCGACTTCCAGAGGCCTAGAAATTATTGGCGCAACAACAACCTGTTGTGATGAGGAACCCATTTCCACATGGGAAAAATATGGCTCAAGCCTCAGCTTCTTCGAGCGTGGATGGGGGCAGTCAGGGACCCCCGTGTCTACTAGTAATACCTCAGCTGCGAACCTTTACATGATGAAAGGTGACACTTATATAGCGACTAGGGAACATGATTACAGAATTTTGAAATATGTCGAAAAGGGTAAAGAAGCCACAAACCCACCTGTTCCTCTCCAGATCGAGAAGACGATGGGAAAAACAAAGACACACATCTCGAAAGGGGTGTTTAAGAAAGTTTCTCATAATCCGAACACGAGGGATGCCCAGAACTACTCTGTGGTGGAATATTTGGCACAAACCCCTTGCACAATGTCTTCTTTGGAGGTCCTCTAGAGCTGCCCTTCGTAGAGAAAGGCTCTCTTATCCACCTTGGGATCTATAGAGACTTGTAATCCGGGAGTGATCGTTCTCGATCCAACTGACTTGAAACCTTGTCTCCCTTACCATGTTGTGTTTCATATAGTAGTGGCTTACACCACAAAATAGTTTACTCAGAATATATTTCGTACGGTGTTTGATGAGGGCACATTGACATGCGTGATGTCATTAGCGTGTTGGAAGGCCATTGGCCAACCCGTTTTGTCTCTGTCACCTGCTTTGCTTATTGATTTTGATGGTTGTTCATTTAGACAACATGGAATCATTCCTTCTTTCCCCGTGTAGTTAGGAGGGAAGATTGTGTGCATCAAAGTTGAAGTGGTCGATGCACCTCTTGAATACAACCTTCTATTAGGAAGGAGTTGGACCTATGTAATTCATGCAGTGGTTACCACAATTTTTAGGGTCTTGTTGTTTCCACGCGAGGGTCGAATCATAACCATTGAACAATTGTCCTTTTCCTTGTCCCGACCCTTCATCAGGGGCATCCATGGTCCTAATGATTGATAAGCCTTATACTAACACCGTCAACGTAGGGGTTGGTTTGTGTCCATCATTGATGGGTACTTTCAATTACCTGCCTCCTTCTGGCAATGTCAACCTTATATCGGCTGCCCCTGACCAGCCTAGGGATGATATTTTTCAAGTGTCATCATTTTGAATGACTTACTTTCATGATCTGTGGGCTCTTCCTTCCCCATCGACCTTGATGTAAGGGACATGGAATTTTGGCATGGACATGCCCTTGCCCACGACAGTATTTGCGTACAACATTGTCCAGCAAGCTTCGACCGACCCCAATCCGACTCCCACACAGGAGTTAGATCCAGTTCTTGAGCCTATTTGGGCTCAAGGTTCCCTTGCCACTACAGATTATTTAGACCTAGTCTTTCCCTCAAACGAGGTGATTCTTGAGGCACCGACTAGTCTAGACAGACCCTGGGATTATCTCCATCATAGATCATATTTCCTCCCGGAGTTAAGAAGAATAAAGGGAAGCGAATTTGTTTTGACTATGACTGGAGATAGGCCTTGTTCTATTAATCCTCTGACACCACACACAGTTTTTGTCGAGGGTAATATGAAAATTATCGCCGAAATGATTCCAATAGATATCTCTAATCATGGCAAAATACCGACTCTCTTAATTTTTAACCAGATAGTAGCAAGGTTCGACATCCAGAAGGAGATTGTCATTGACCATGGAAGTCAATTCTAGAAAAAAATGATGTCCGTGTTAACATCAAATCTTGGGTTGAGGAAATAACATTCATCACCATACTACCCACAAGAGAATGGTAAGGTGGAAGATGTGAATAAGTCCCTCAACACTATTCTTTAGCAAATGATCAATTCTTCCAAGTCAAATTGGAATTTGATGTTGTACTTGGCGTTATGGGCCTACCAAACATATGTAAAGACTGCCACCTGTTTCTCACCTTTTCAACTCGTTTACGAGCTAGAAGCAGTCTTTCCTATTGAGTGACAGATCCCATCTTTAAAGTTGGCAATAGAGTTACTGCCAGATACTTCACCGCTTGAGGAATGCCTATTATATCTCGAGCAACTCGATGAATAACACTGTGATGTAGCCTCAACCAATGAGGATCACAAGCAACGAGTCAAGTGTCAATATGATCAGTCTGTTCATCCTCAAATTTTCTCTGAAGGTGATCTTGTCCTAGTCTACGATCAAGAAAAGAATCCCTTGGGGGCAGGCAAGTTCAAACCCATGTGGTTCAGACCTTTCATCCTGAAAGAGGTCTTAAATAAGGGAACTTATTGTCTGGTTGAATTTGAGGGAAATGCCTTGGTGGAGACTAGAAATGGGCTCTACCTCAAGAAGTATTACTCTTAGGTTGGTCACTTGGGTGACTTCTTGTACATATGTATGGCTCTTGCACATTTTTTTGTCTTTTTGTTTTATGTACGTGTCATTATTTATGTCATATTTTTCACTGTGGTAGAGGTCAAGTGAATTAGAGGTGTTCTTTGGGTTCGTGGATGGCTCTATCTGACACACTCGGAGGCTTGCTTCCGCATCTTGGGTGATTTTCACGCCTCAAGGATAGTTGCTATCTTCCAGAGGTATCTATCTAGGTGATGCCACACAAGATGTCACCGAGTACAACACAATGATAGAGTTGCTTTGTGATGCTTTGTCGCATGGCATTTCTCACCTCCGAGTCTACTTAGATGCTCAGCTGGTTGTGTCCCAGTTAAATAGAGTTTACTGCGTTAATGATCCTACTTTACACCAATGTTTTTGTAGGGTACGTCTCTTAGAACGTTACTTTGATTACATTATGTATATCCATGTTCCTAGGATATTAAATCAAATATCAGATACTCTAGCTAATCAAGTATTAGATTGGCATGTTGCACACACATAAAAATAAGCACACATACACATGTACATACATTTGTAAAAAATGTGATCCATAACACGTAANATATATGTCAAAATGTGTCAGAGTACATAGGTGGGCACGAACGCCTCAAAAATAATATCTAATATACATCACGAGGCTTATGCCCTAAAAACTATACAAGTGCTCTTGGCAAATAATAAGTCCAGCCTATCTAAGATCGGGGCCTATTGGCCCTGCCATAGTGAATGAAAGTGTTAGCCAAACGCTGAAAAAGTTGGACCCAAGTCCATGGCACCCCCACTACATGAGACTGCATGAATGGTGGGAGATCCTAAATCTCAGCCATGGGAACTGCACGAGTGAGCGTGGTGAGGTTCCGCTCCACCCACCTCAAAACTCTCTCAGCCTCTCCGACTGGAGGTCCTCCTACAGTTGTTGGTCCACTGGATGTTGTTGGTCCCGCCTTTGGTCGAAGACATCGACGAGTCCTCGCGAAGTCTTCTGAGTGCACTAGTCCCACATTTGTACATAACCGATACATAGATGTCTTTACTCTCATGCATATACAAATGATATATATAAAATAAACTAAAAATTAAATAACTTTAAAACCATGTACCTAGCTCCCCTCACTCCTCTCCAAGAGGTAAGGGCATGTACGGATCTCTAGAGAAGTTTATTCCAACATAAGTGTAGTCCTCTATAGCTGGAATCTTCCATGCCCACTAGTCAAAGAATTTGTCGTTGAAGGCCTCTATGGTCCTTCCTCCCCCCTGTCATGGAAGCAATGATGCCCATCTAAATACCACTGGGAAGGAGGCCACATGCCCCCGTACTGTCTCTCTAAGACTCAGACTGGGCATCCTCTCAAAGAAGAACGAGCATAGAATGGTGCCAAACTCGAAGTTCTTGTTTCTACGCTCTTGGCACTCTGTTAGCTACCTCTTCATGCAAGTGAGACTGGTCATGCTCCAGTCATAAATATGTTCCTCCAAGAACTGAATTGCACAATGCATGTGCACTCAGGAAGCTTGGTGTAGGGGTGCGGATCCAGTGATCTTCCCAATAAGCAATAGGATCACCTTCAATGACAAGTTCGTGATCTTATTGATGGGCACTTGAGAACCTACTTTCTCACTGTTGGCCTCGCAATGCATCCTGATGTAGTCTACGATATTGAAAATCCCCAGGGGAAAAGTGCGCAGATCGACTGGTTCCCCTCTGCTCGAGAGGCTAGTCAAGAAGTATATGTCCTCAGTCGTTGGAATGAAAAACTACCTCTCTATCATAAAATCCTCTGCGATTGGATGCTAGTAATCCACCAGGGTGTTCAGTAACCTGGGTTGTACCCTCATAAACGGACACTGGTAGAACTTCCACAACCCACATTATTTTAATGTGGCAATGGTAGAAGGGTCCTCATCAACCAAGATATCAATATCCTCATGTTCCCTCTCCCTCTAGTGGACATACATCATGTTCCATGACAGTTCAAAGGGGAGTTAAATCTTGCATTTTTATTTTTTTCCATGTTTTTGAGGGTGTACACGGGTTGTTTTGGACACAATCACATATGTTCGTGCGCATACTAATTTATTCCCATGTACACATGTGAGTTGTCCTTGGAAAACCCGTGTACACGTAGGGTCTCCCTTTTTTAGGAAAGGACGACCCCCCAAAACAAAAAATAATGCATAAAGGAAGAATGGAAATGAAGGAGGGATGAGTTTGTACTTACTTGATCCAAGCGGAAGTTTGTTTCATCCTCTGAAGCTCCTAGAATCAATTTCTTTAGCAAAGGGGTAGTTTTTACCGTCTGGTTAATTTTCAAATTGCAATGGTGAAAATGAGTTGTCAAATTCTATTTATAGACTTTTTTGGCCCTTTTTGCCACATTTTTGACCCCCTTTGTCATTTTTTTCTGGCCTAGAAATCATTTAATTTCATTCTTGATTTTCTTATAGGATGTTACAATAAACTTTGCCTTTTAGTTTGGTAACTTTTAGGGAGGTGGGTCACTTTTAAAAATTCTTTGGTAAAAGTCAGTTTTTCCAATTTTTTGCATATAAGTTAGGATTTCACCTCCATTTTCTTCATCTCTTTGTATTTTCCTCTTTTCCATAGGATCGATCCCACTGAAGTATGACACAAAACCACCATTGCTTCTTTAGAAGAGTCGTAATTAGGTGGTATATCCTACCCTTACATGGATGCCCTAGATAGATCCTTGTTGTATTTTGGCGTCCATTCTATCTATAATGAATTTAGGCTCGAGAGTCCTTGTTAGTCTTATCATTATTACAAGCTTGAGCCTCATTTGATTGACACACCATCACTCTTGACCTCACCCTTGAGACTCCCAAAATGAGAAATATTTGTTGTCTTTCGAGCTCGCTTTGAAAACTCAAAGCAACATCCGACGAGATGGTATTTATGCTTTTCGATCTTGTTTGGATTAACTGAAAAAAGTAACATTATGGAGTCTTCTTTAATCCCTTTTCAGACTCTCTAAACATGAAAATATTTTCGAGCAATCTTGTTTTCCTTCACGCTCACCAAACTAAAATTTGAAGGCATGTCTCTCCGGCGGTAGTTTACCCCTTTTTCGGTCCAGATGGTCAATTGTATGAAAAAAGGTATACTCTAGGAACTTTGGTTCGCTAGAAGAGTATTATCAGGTATAATTTTAAGCCTTTTTCAAGCCTTGGAGATTACTTATGAAAAAGGAACCCCCATGGAGTCCATAGTTAAGCTCTTTTTAGACTCCCTAAAATTGAAAAGATCGCCGAGTGACCTTGTTCCTTCACACTCGTTAAAATTGGTACAAAAGAACATCTTCTGGCATGATTTTACCCCTTTTTCCAGCCTTTGGATTATAGAGGAAAAATGTACGCCTCAGGAGATTCGTCTCACTGGGAGAGTTCTCTTCAGTAAATTTTACACTTTGTTGGGCTAAGGAGACTAAATCCAGAAAAAGGATGTGATTCCATAGCTAAGCTATTTTCAAACTCCTTAAAATTGAAAAGATTGTCGAGTGATCTTTAATTTTTCACACTCATTAAAATGGTTTTGAATAGACACCTTTTCGGTGCTAGTTTACCCCTTTTTCGAATTGACTAGACTATTTCTGAAAAGGTACCCCTTGGAGTCTTCTTTTACGTTTTTTCACACTCTCTAAACATGAAAAAACTACCGAGCTTACCTTCTCTGGGCTCGTTAAAAATACAATGAACGGGGTTTCATCGTGTCTTGTTAATCACATTTTCATATTTGTGTCTTTGGCCTAATGCCGACTCCATGCTGCTCTCAACTGAATCTTTGAAGCATGTCTTATACACAAGCCTTGTAGCACTTTGCCTTTGCGACTTGACACCTTGACCCATGGAGGAATTTTCCCTGAGTGTCCTTTTCCTGCACATGTCTCCTTACTTTGAGAATTAGTGTGTTCCTTGTGCTTGGAACTAGTATGATTACTTGCAACACTCATTCCTCCTTTGTAACGTATCATTATTTTGTTCTTTTTCAAGCTCTTTAAAAAATTGAAAAAGANAAAAAAAAAAAAAAAAACTCAAAAAGAGGGGATGGGAAATATATATTCTTTTTGGAAGAACAATGAGTCACCCTTGGACAAAGCACATCCTTCTGTTTGTTCATCTAGCATTGGGATCTAATGTGACCTTAGTAAGTTGTTCTCACTACATAGAGTTGTGTCCTCCTCCTTTTGGTTACTCTTCCAAACACATGGAGAGTTTGCGTTGCCTCCTACATCGTGAACTTATGTCAATGTCATCCTGCCTGAGTCTAATAATCTTTCATTCTCTTGTCTAAGGGAAGTTTCACCCAACCTGAGTTGGCCTTTCTATATTTTGTCTCTTGACTTCATGACCTGACCATCCAGAACGTCCATTCAAGTCCTTTTTCGAAATCAACGAAGTTCTCTGTTTAATCATCAAGATCCTCTTGTCTTTTCTCGATGAGCCATAGAAGACCTTTGGGTAATGAAGTCGTACACTCATATTGCAATCCTACCTGAGTTTGAAGATCTTGAAGTTGTTTCTCAAGTGATGAATACCTCATCGACAACCATTGGGTGTTATTGGCTTCTTGAAGATGGATACTATACTTGTATATATTTGATTTTGAGATGTAGATTCATTGTGTATTTCTCACAGATACACTTTATATAGTTATATGACATGGATCTGAAGTGTATTTGATTGGAAACCATGATTTATTTTATCTAGAGAATGGGTATGCCTTCCTTAGAGAGACAATTGTTATTTTGCAGATGGCACCTCCCGAAATTGGTCCCGGGCTCACTTGTTTCATACATTGGTGAATATTTTGTACAGTATTTCGACCATCATATGATCTTCTGACCTCACACATTAGGGGGCATCTATTATAAACCTATATTGATCTACACATGCATATCTTGCCTTTGGCCCTCTTACTTACATTTTTTTCCAAGCCATTAGTGAGTTTTTCTTATAAAAAACCAATTTTTTGAAGATGTACGCGCCTTGCACCAATACTGCCTGCGTACATATGCTTGCTGCACCAGTACAATCCATGCACATATTCACACTGCACCACAACAATCTGCGTATACTTGCAAAAGTTGCAAGGAATTCGTTGAGAATACGAGATATTGGGTAGTTTCCTAACTAATCCACTGCCTATAGCCCATCACCCGACCAAATAACCATCCTTTTGTCATATAAAAGGAGGTTTTGGGGTCTCATTCCACATCTAGAGATAAGAACAGTGAAACTCTTCCTGTTTCACATCCTCTCCTTTCCCTAAGTAATTGAAGCCCTTTTGTGAGAATTGCCTCAGCATTCACCAATTAACCCTTCTTCCTCCATCATAACCCATTCACTTCCCAAGAAGAAGGTTGAGAGGAGAAGCCATACAGAGGTGCACTTGGAGCTTGGTGAAGAGGAGCCCAGAACAAGTTCGTGGAGTACTATTTGGCTTTGGTTGTAAGATATAATCATTGAGTTATTAATAAAAGAAGTACTTTTCCTGTCCCAAGTCATGGTGTATTGAATGCTTTTAATGGTTTATGTTCTAACATATAACCCTAATTTGTATATGAATAACATTATTGAATCTTTCCGTTTGTCTATATTTGAATGCAGGCCA
This sequence comes from Picea engelmannii, assembly GCA_009831015.1. Classification (NCBI taxonomy): domain Eukaryota; kingdom Viridiplantae; phylum Streptophyta; class Pinopsida; order Pinales; family Pinaceae; genus Picea; species Picea engelmannii. The sequence continues at coordinate 555,974 of ML777756.1, read as the reverse complement.
ACCTTGGGAGGAGGCGTGCAGTCAACAAATATTTCAAGCACGAGGGGATCATCACCGGATGCGGAGTAGAGGTATAGTTATTCAATCCCTCTCATCTTTGATTTTCTTGTATGAGTTTTGGTATGTTTTGGGGTAATTAGAGAATTAGTTGAGTTTTAAACGGTTATTTGATCTGCCTACATTGTAAACCCTTGTGTAGTCATAGGGGGGTTTTTCCCGCTAGCATGTGTAATTGGTTATGTTTACCTTGCATATATTATTGAATAATCGTGCATATTATAAATGGTTATATCGACAGTAACGAGGCTTGGGTTTTATGTTGACTCTGGTTTCGTTGCAAAATCTTATTAGTTGATATGATGAAGACTGTGTGTAATCGGGCATGTTTTGGAAGTCTGTTCGTATTTTAAAAAGGGACCCGTGCATTTTTTAAATTGAGAAATGATTGTAAATTGGAAGACAGTGGATGTTTTTATTATAGTGATGCATTATGGGATAGAGGTCGAACATATTGTTGTGTGTTTAAAAAAAAAAGGAAGGAAAATAAATAAAAGATTAACGTTTTCTTAATAGGACTGTTGAAATGGAAGGTTTGTTTCGATTATGAGTATGATTGCACAGACTGTTCTGAATCGAGAAATTTTGGGAAATTTAAATGTTGGAACAACAAATAGTTTGATACACAGTGATTGTTGGTATGGTGTTGGTATTTTTGGATTGATTTTAGTACAAAGTTATTATTATTGATTACTTAATTTGTTTTATGAACAATATTCGTTAATTTCCCTGCTATTCTCTCATTTTTTTACACATTACGAATCCCCTCACATTCCTAGATTCACTTTGCACGCCCTGTTCTTAAAATTAAATTATAATTAAATGAAAACTTTGTATTATAGCAATTGAAGGATGACACAAAGATGAGTTACAGTTGATATGTTTTGTTATTACAACACAGTTGGTTGTTTGATAATTTGTTGAGTAGTAATCATGATATACTCCCATTCATTTTATCACTTTTCACTCATTACTACCCCTCATATATCCCATAACCCTTATTTACCCCCTTCTCATTGACAAGTATTAAATGGTTTTTATGGATTGTATTGCATGTGTCTGATGTGTTGTTGAGCCAAAGTTTGTTTCATATTTAAAGAGAAGTCATGTATGGTTTTTTTAAGAAGCTAGTTGCTAATAAATGCTACATACATGAATGAGATTCTTCAGCAGAGGAATCCATGGTCAGAATAACAGGGGAAGAGGAAATTGGAATAGGGTCCCTAGAAGGCCAAGGTTTTCGATACATTTTGATGTAGATCCACAAGAGTTGAACCAACTTTTCCAAGCTGGGTTTCTCAGCTAGATTGGACAAGGGGTAGTCCAACCTAGGCCAGAAAGGCCTCCCTTCCAAAACCAAAATTTTCCTGGCATCCCATTTCCCCCTCATGTCTCATTACAACCTAAAGTCCCCGAAAATGATGGATGGGAAGAGATTTTCCATACAACAGTCTTCCAACATCGTGGCTGGCCCAATTTGTCTCTACCTACTCCTCCTCCATTGGTTAACCTAATTTTCCAAGTTGCCCCTGCACACTCACCTTTACAGTCCTCTTATGCAAGAAAGAGGCTCAAAAACGAATCCTACCATGCACTTGATAAAGGAAAAGTTGCTTCCGCCCCCTCCTCTCCCTCGAGTGATTCTGCCAAATCTGTTTCATCCCACATGCACTTGAGAGATGATTTCTCTCATGTTATTAGTGAGATCAGGCCTAAAGGATCCACAAAGCCTAAGGCTAATTTAGAGAAATCAAAGGGAGACAGTAGCAACAAAGGGAAAATTTCCTCCCAAAGTGGCAAATATGGTTTTTGAGTGTTTTTATTTATTGATTGTTGAGAATAGTTGATTGTTGAAGTTTTTGGACAACACAGTATTTTGGATATTTTGGATATTATATTTTTTGAATATGATTTAAAATATCATTGATATTAATTTTCAAATTATGAGAATGATGATGGGAGCCACAAGGAGGGATGTGTTTGATTGATTGACTAGCTGTGTTTATTTTTGTTAAGAAACTAAAGGGAGTCACAAGGGGTCCCACCTACTAGTTATTATTTATTAAAGACCCTTATTATTATGATATTAATTCTTCCCCTAAACTAAAAGTTAGTTGAGTTTTAGTTAACTTAAGTAAAAGAGGTAGTTTAACTACTTCAACTAATTTTGATTTCTTAAAGGAAAAAAGAGAAGGAGGAACAAGGGGAGAATAGAAGGAGAAAACATACTAAGGTATGCTCTTGAGTTTTATTGAGATAGTTTAGTTTTCATTCATTTTTTAATTCATTGAAAGCCTAATTCTCTTTTATGACAACAAGGTCCTATTGTAGACAACAAGATTCAAGGCTTAATTACATCATTCAGACACGTGTTTTTCAAAGGTGTTGATCTATCTTTGATAGTCTGTGTAGACTTGTCTATTTATGAATTAAATTTCATGACTGATAAAGGATATTGTGCAGAGTCGAGTGAGAAAAAATCTGTGGAAAATTGATCCATCTTTTAAGGTTCAGTTTTTAACTTTCTGTCAGAAGTCATTTTGTATGGTTTTCATCGGGGACATCTAAGTTTGAATTTGTTCCAAACTTCCTCACAGATTTTTGTAAAGAGAACGATTCTTTTGATTAATTGGAATGAAATAAGCGATTGGTATTGTGTCTCATCTATGTTAATTATTGACTTGGTATTTTTTCTTTTGTATACACATTTACTTTTTCATCTGTTGTATTCCGAAAATTATATAAAATATTGAATTTTACAACAATCTCTTATTTATAAAAAAATCATCCTAAGCCCTTGTAACCAATACTTGTGGATTAGGAAACAAATTTTGAGGCTATAAGCATAGGGTGATATTCTGATCTATATTGCCTTAACCAAGCAATATTTGAAAATGCTTGAGTAAGATCACTTCATATTTTTTCCTCAACAGGGGGCAAGAGGGCCATAATGATAATAGTGGAGGCCATTCAATGTAAGGTGGACTAGGTCCACTATATTGTTAAATGAGACCCACTATGATAGTTCGATATAATAAATGTAAGATGACTTACTAGAAGGTTCCTCCTGTAGTATGTTCTAAGGGGGTTGGAAACACTATATAAAGGGGTTCATACAATGTAATGGGGTATGAAGAGAAGAATTGTATTTGGAGAAATAGATCAATAAGAGGATTCCCCCATGAAGAGGCAAGTTAACAAGAGAGGATCTCTTCCATAATATGATCCATTGTATGATGTTTCCCTACCTCAAGTGTTTTCTTATATTAAAGTGGTGATTTTCTATATTTTTCCATATATATTGTGTGGTGATTGTATTCAAATATATTTGGTACTATTGTGGTATTTTTTATTCATGTATTTGGTGCATAACAATTGGTATCCGAGCCCTTTCATTGGAAGGAATTGTGGACAAATGTTTTTTTTAAATTTCTTGCAGATTTTTCAAAGAAAAATAAAAAAGGGCCAAGCCATTATGTATTATTTATGTAAATTTATGTGAAAATTTTTCAGAGACTTATTGTATATATGAGTTCCTCTCAGAAAAACAATCAATTTCAAAAACCAAATCGTCTAAAATGGAGTCTGGGAAGTGGAGTTATTGACATTTTAAAATCTGCAAATTTTCAGAGTTTTTTCCACGGATGACCATGCAATGTTTCTTGTTTCCATAGGAATTGGGGATGATTTTTTTTTTTACAGATATAAGTTTCTCTTTGAAAAATATCTGATTTAAAAAAAAATCACTCAAATCAGAGCTCCGTAAGTGAATATATCATTGATTTAAAATCATCCCTTTTGGGGGGTTTTTCTTGACGACGACGAGACCACAAAGTTCATCACTTTTCACAGGATGTTTAGATTGCTACTAGATAAATTACCTTAGATAGAGATTTTAAGAGATTTATTTTGGTATATTATATGTGGTCTTTTTAATGGATATTCTCTTTCAACTCCTCATGGATCTGTAACGAAAAATGGAAGCCCTCACAACAAACTTTCAAAATCTGCAACGAGATATAGAAGAAAAATTTCAAAATAGGTAAGAGCTTTGAATCGAAGCGATCATAATTGTAGTGCATGAGATATATATTGACATCATTGAAGAATATACTCAATAAATATATGCTTGGTATGATTACGAGGAATATTGTGAGGATTGGTATATGGACAATTGTAATATCTAGGATGATAATTATTTTCATATTTTATTTGATGAATCTCCTCCACATTATATAGAGCACAATATGGAAAGTGGTAAAGAGCCTTCTATTAATACTATTTTTCATCATTTTCTAGTATTAGTGTGGTATGCAAATAATGTTTTAGATATGGAGGGATCTACATATTTGGATCCACATGATCAATGTAGATCTTTGGAGCATCACCTGGTTCTTGAGTTCCAATATCTTCAATGTGGATTTCACATGAGAACTTGGACATGTGACTGAGGTTTACAATAGAGGTTTGACTACTTCAGCATGGTGGCTCACATTTCTACATGGGACCCTGGTTCTCTAGCCGACTTCAACACTATGGTCCACACTTATCCATGGGACCCTGGTATATGGTTGTACACCCTCATAACAAGCGTTGAATACAATGCTTTCATAAGGGGGATGGAATATAGTGTAGCTAGAGAGGTAGTGGGGGGACCGAGAGGGCCATATTGATAATAGTGGATTCCATTCAGTGTAAGGTGGACTAGGTCCACTATATTATTAAATAAGGCCCACTATGATAGTTAGATATAATAAATGTAAGATGACTTACTAGAAGGTTCTACTTCTAGAAGGTTCCTCCTCTAGAATGTTCTTAGGTGGTTGGTAGAACTATATAAAGGGGTTCAAGCAATGTAATGGGGTATGAAGAGAAGTATTTTATTTGTAACGGTAGCTCAATAGGAGGATTCCCCCTCGAAGAGGCAAGTGAACATGAGATGATCCCTTCCATAATAGGATCCATTGTATGGTGTTGCCCTACATCAAGGGTTTGAAATAATATAGTGGATATTTCTTTTGTATTGTTCATTGAATATTTATGGTGTTTATATATTCAAGTCTTTAGTACTTAAAAATTGGTATCAAATAACTTTCCTTGGGAGACATTGTGGACAATTATTTATTATTTTTTTGCATATTTTGTTTTTTGGAGAAGAAAAAGAGGGTCATGAAATTTCAGATGATTTTTGTAGATTTTCGTGCAAAATTTGCAGAAATTGGTTGTAGATATGAATTCCTCTCAGAAAAAAACCCAATTAAAAAAGATAAATCGTCCAAAACGGGGTCCGAGAAGTAAAGTTATCGATATTTTAAAATCTCCTATTTTCAGGGTTTTTCCACAGACGACCACATGATTTTTCTAATTTTTGTAGTAGATGGGGAAGAATTGGCCAAAAATAATTGCAGATCTAAGTTTCTCTTTCAAAAATAGTTTATTTCAAAAAAAAAAATCACCCAAATCAGAGCTCCGGAAGTGAATACATTGTTGATTTAAAATCAACCATTTTTGGGGGGTTTTCGTGACGATGGCGGGACTGCATAGTTCATCACTTTTCACAGGGTGTTAAGATTGCTACCAAATCAGTGCCCTTGGATAGAGAATTTTAAGAGATTTATTTTGGTATATTATATGTGGTATTTCCAATGGATATTCGCTTTCAACTTCTCATGGACCTACAATGAAAATGGAATCCCTCACAACCAACTTTCAAAATCCGCAATGAGATATGGAAGCAAAATTTCAAAACAGTGAAGAGATCAAAATTGAAGCGATCAAACTTGCAGTGCATGAGAGACATATTGACATCATTGGAGAATATACTCAAGAAATATATGCTTGGTATGATTACGAGGACAATTGTAAGGATTGGTATATGGACAATTGTAATCTCTCGGATGATAACTATTTTCATATTTTATTTGATGACTCTCCTCCACCTTATATAGAGAACAATATGGAGAGTAGTCAAGAGATTTCTCTGAATACTATTTTTCAGTATTGTCCAGTACTAGTGTGTTATGCGGATAATTTTTTAGATATGGAGGGATCTACATTTTTGGATCCACATGAATAGTGTAGATATTTGGAGCATCAATTGGTTCTTGAGTTATGATATCTTCAACGTGGATTTCACATGTGAACTTGGACATGGGACCCAGGTTTACAATGGCAGTTTGACTACTTAAACACGGTGGCTCACAATTCTACATGGGACCCTGGTTCTCCATCCTACTTCAACACTATCATCCACACTTATCCATGGGACCTTGGTATATGGTTGTACACCCTCATAAAAAACATTTACGAGAACACTTTCATAAGGGGGATAGAATGTAGTGTAGCTAGAGAGGTAGTGGGGGGGCCTAGAGGGCCATAATGATAATAGTGGAGGCCATGTAATGTAAGGTGGACTAGGTCCACTATATTAGTAAATATGACCCACTATGATAGTTAGATATAATAAATGTAATAGGACTTACTATAAGGTTCTACTTCTATAATGTTCTTAGGTGGTTGGTAGCACTATATAAAGGGGTTCAAGAAATGTTATGGGATGTGAAGAAGAAGTATTGTATTTGGAGTGGTAACACAATAGCATGATTCCCCCTCAAAGAGACAAGTGAACATGAGAGGATCCCTTCCATAATAGGATCCATTGTATGGTGTTGCCCTACCTTAAGGGTTTGAAATAATAAAGTGGAGATTTGTTCTATATTGTTCTTTGAATATTTATGGTGTTTATATATTCAAGTATTTTGTACTTAACAATTGGTATCAAAGAACTTTCCTTGGCAAGCATTGTGTGAAAATATTTTTTATTTTTTTGCATATTTTTTTTCAGAGAAGAAAAAGAGGGTCATGACATTCCGGACGATTTTTGTAGATTTATGTGCAAAATTTGCAGAAACTGGTTGTAGATGGAATTCCTCTTAGAAAAAAACTCAATTTAAAAAAAAAAAATCATCCAAAAGGGTTTAAAATAATAAAGTGGTGATTTCTTCTATGTTGTTCTCTCAATATTTATGGTGTTTATATATTCTTTGGTACTTAACAATAACATAGATGGATAAAATGAATAAAATAGTAAAGAGAAAAATAAGTTTAACTGTGAAAACCATATTTATGGTGTAGTTAGACATGAGCCTTGCTTAAAAACTAGGTTTCTGGATAGAAAGGCGTTAATGTTTGAATCGGTTAAGATCAAAACAACAACCTCATGAGGATATAAATCTCCTTGCGTTTTTAAAGAGGTGGTACTACTTTGAATATTCTTTAAAGATTTTTCTTTGAATGTCTTGGGACAGTGACATGGATAATAAGAGAATGATGAATATCAAACTCCAAATCTTTATGAATCAAATAAATAATAAAATAATTCTGACTGAAAAATAATATACAAACATCAAAGAATTCCTGAGAAAGGGACCATGCATATTCACTCATTAAATATAATATTTGCAAAAATATTATATAGAAATAGCAATTACATAAAATATAAATCTCACGTCCATCATATAATTCAATTATATTCGATCACATTCAAAGAAGGGAAGATAAAGGCCCACATATGAGAGAACTTTAAAAGAGTCTTTTCATTTAAATAAAAATAGAATATGACAAGAAAAAATTTAAATATCCAATGCTCAAAACTCAGAGTTCAAAATATCTTATTAACATTTATCCCCGAAGTAGTTCTCTAGGATTTTTCAAAAACATAGTACAATATTTGATAGCCTTAAAAGTTAAAATGCGTTTGTCCAAAGTTGGATTGGGATTGGGTCCCATGGACCATAAAATAAATATAAGAATAGGAACAAGGCTAGACCTAAAAGGAGGAAAAAGAGAAAAATATTAGAAAGTCGATTATGTTTTTCTTGGGGCAGATAAAATACAACTGAATGACTTCTAAATAGGAAGAGAAAATAATTGGGAAGAATGTGATTTGTATTACTCACTGTGATAGAATCTCCTTTGGTTATTTTGTGGCCGATGTGGCTCTTATATTCTTCTTGGTGGCAGTTTCATGACCGGTACCAACTCCTTCCATTTGATCCTCTTCAGTAATTTTGATTAAAGATAAATTTAACTAATTATCAATATATCCACACATAGGAGCAACATTTATCTCTTGTTTAGTTCTTATGTCAAATAATATACTTTCAAATTCTCTTAAATCAATTGAAAGTTGTTTTATTGTAACTTCAATGTCTTCATTTTTATTTACATATTCTACAATCCAACTTTCAATTTCTTGCTCTGTATACTCGGTCATGCTATAGAATTTCTCTATTCATATGCCCTTTAATATTTCTACATGCTCCTTGAACTATTCCTTTGTCATGAGAATAGACTTTGAAATCAATTTAGGATCTTGTACTTCACCTATAGTTCCTACAAGGTCTAACTCAACCAACTTTGAATAGGCTTCACCATTTTTAACACTGAGGACATCAAGATCATCTAATGGCTCCTTTAAGGTTCTAATTCTCTTCATCCAACATAATTTAAATTGTTTGACACGTGTCGGGGATGGAAAATCTTCTTCCTTTCACTTGAGTTCGGTCATACCAAAAATCTTTAGAACAAATGTAATTACAACATCTTTATTAAAACCGACATCACTTTTTATGCCAACTTGTAGATATTCTCTAAAATTTTGAATCTTGGAACTCAAAGAAACAAAGTTTCTTGCTAAATCCTATGTCTCTAAGATGAGAGACATTTTCTTCTTTATGTTTTCTCCAATATAGCTCTGAACTACAACAAGTACACTCGATATTCCCTTCAACCTCAAACTCGATTCTAGGGTTTTATTAGATCTTTCCCAAGGTTGGAATATTGAGACTGAAGTAGAAAATATAGGAGGTGGCATTAGAGTAGACTCTAATTCCTTAACCCTTTCCTTAAGCATAATGTTTTTGACTTCCATATCATCAACCGATATTACTAAACAATCTTCTATATATCTGTGAATTCTGGCAATTCTGGAAGGACGTAGGCCACTGAGATCTAACTCCGAATAAGATTTTCCTTGGCTTCTTTTATTTTTTGAATTAAGTCTTTCAAAAATTAATTTTCTAAAATTTTTATCAAATAAGGCATTCTGTATTGTGAAGGATTTCACCTTTGAAAAGACTTCTTATTGAATTGAAATTTCGGTTGAAAATTTCTTACTTTCTTGCAATCTTTGTTCATCATCATGAAATTGTATATTATCCATGTCAACATCTAGGTCCATATCTTCAAGGATAATCTCTTTCTCAGGTACTTGTTGAGAATTTTGTCTTTTTATTTTAACATGGAGTTTATGGGACCTCTCTAACCTTCCCTTCTAAGGGTTTTTGTCAACTCCATCATCATAATTATTAGTTGAAGATTTGTTTTGTCCTGGTGTTGTTGATTCAAAACTTTGCTTGGGTGGGACACTTTTCTGTGAGACATTGGGATAATGATTATTTCATTGATTTTCCACCCTTCCCCTCTGCTTATGCTAATATGTTGTACTAACAATAGTCTCAATATCCTCTATTTTTCTTTTAACACTTGGTATTGGTGGACCTTGACTATCACCCTCCTCTTCTCCAAATAAAAATGTGTTATCAAGTGAAATAATAAATTCAATGGATTTCATGTGGTCCATAAAAAGATGATTTGGGTAAAAAACATTGATCTCTTCTGCACATTTTGAATTGTATTGGTCCAACTATACTGCAAATTCATTAATCTTAGAAATTCTTCTTAGTAAAATTTCCCCAATTCTCCATAGTAATGGAATGAATTGTCACTTCCTTTTCTCATAGAAGAAATGTACCCAAAACATGTACTATCCGGAAACCTCTATGGAAAACATTCTATATGGAGCATAATAAGAAAGATAAAGGGGCTTTTCCTGAGAACAATAAATTCTCGCCACACTATAATGTTCCATTTTTTTAATATTCCCCTTTTTATTCAGGAAGGTTGATGCTTCCAAGGACAATCTAGATGTATTCACTCTGAAGATAAGTTTCTTGAAAGAATATACACATGTATTGTAAAATTTATAAAAATGGTAAGTGGCCTTTGGTTTCCATAAGGCCTGATACCACATAGTTACTGGATCAATTTCACAGTCAAATCATTTTACAATACTCAAACCGTTAAAGACATGACAATAAGTGATAGCAAATATCAAATAGGAAGACATATAAAATATCTTATTTTTCTTGAATTTTGATAATTGTGAAGATATTTACCCATAAATAATCTTCACCCAATCGAAGATTGCTTGTTCAAGGACTGTGAAAAATAAAATGTAAAGAGCCAACTGAGGAATGTTTGTCGTGGATTCTTGACCTGTAAATTTGGTGAAAATCCATGCTACCTCTCTATAAGGATTTTTAATTAAACATACCTAGAATTTTGATATATCCTTTGAAATTATTACAGGATCTTCGCGATATTCCTGTAGGAGTTCTTGTTGGACAATTGGTTGTCATTGATTTCAACCCTTGGAGAAGTCAACATGCCACAGAGTTGTGATCAAGATTGATGGTAGGTCAAGTTGTCATTGATGTTAATGGAAGTGGTTGATGTCAACATATGTGATGGGTGCAATTGAAGAAGTCTACAAGAAGCCCCATATGTGTGGTTATGTACCCTGAGGTTGTTTAAGGAACAAAGACATGAAGAATAATGTAAATGTAGGTAACACACCCATAAATAGATACTAATCATCATGTCATTTGCAACAGTAGGTGGTACGCCACATGGATCCTCATGGTTGAGGAGTTGTGCCCTATTGAAGTTGAAATCCCTAAAGAATGGTTAAGAAGCCTCAAAACAATTACAAGTCTTAACTAAAGGGTAAAGTGGTTGTAAACAGAGAGTAAATTTTGATCCTAAAATTAAGGAAAGAAGTTACTTTGTAAAAGTATAAATACACCACAAGATGTCACTCATAAGGACACACACAAGTTCAATTATTATCTATTTTTCAAGTGATATTTTGGTAAATATTTTCATAACATTTCCGAGGTAGCAAAGTTTTCGCCGCGGAGTTTTGGTAGTGAAGTTTTGGTAGTGAAGGTTTGGCCGCAAAGTTTTGGCCATGAAGTTTTGGTAGCAAAGGTTTGGCTACGAATTTTTGGTAGTGAAGTTTTGGTAGGGAAACTTTGGGAGAAAGTCGTGGAACTATGAAAAGGTCTTGAATGAAGATGTTGTATTTTGTTTGCTGAAGATGGTATGCATCAAGTTTTCATCATGAGTAAAGGTATGTCTTTATGTATTTGATGTTTGGATAGCTTGGCACATGCTTAAGGCATGTCTTGGAGGCCTCTTTGGTACATGGATGCATATGATTGAGGTACATACATGCTTGAGATATATCCTTGGTACATTGTGTATGGTTGTTATGGTTCATTGTTAAATGCACATCTTTGTGATGATTGACACATGTGTGAGGCATATACTTGGTATATGATATTGGTTGTTATAGTGCATGCGTGAGCCATTTTTTTGAGACACTGGCACATCTTGTATACATGGCACATGGTTTTGGTATATGATTGAAGTATATGGTTGGCTACATATCATTGATGTTGGTAGTTGGTTGAGATTTTGGTACATGGTTGGTACATGGTACATGGTTTGGCATATGTTTGAGGTATATGGTTGGATGCATATCATTGATGTTTTGGTACAAGGTTGAGACACATATCTTGTGATGGTATGATACATTTTGGTGATCTTGCTACATTCTTGGTATACATTTGGAACTTGATTAAAGACACGTTTTGGTGATATTGAACATATGGTTGAGAGGTTTTCTTGGTAATCTTGGATTTGGTTTTGTTAATGTTGAGTATCAACAATGGTGACATGTTGAAAGTGATAGGTTGGTTATAGGTTGATGTGAAAGTGATAGGTTGATTGATATATCAATGAAAATATCAGTGGTAGTGACAATTTGGTCAACATTTATATCTCAGGGAGACATGATGGGACAAAGAAAGGGGGTTGTAGCCTCCTTCTGGTTGGTGTAAGAGAACTTAGGGAGTTGGATATTCCTTCAATTTGGATATATAGGGTTCTGCTCCACAGAGCCTTATAAAACTCCTAAAATGAATTATTTTAAGGAATGCTAACCTAACATTTTAAATACTTCATAACCAACACATACCAATAACCAGCATATATAAAATTTATATAAAATTTATTGAACTGACCATAACAAGCTTACAAACAACCTTATAACACTTCATATTCCTTAAATATATATAAAACAAATACGTAAATTAAAATACCTTGGTCTGATGCTAAACTCCCGCTAGTCTTGTTGTCCTTCTTGTTGTTGCCTTGCCTAGCTTGATGCCATTGACCAACTTTGCCTAAAATAACTAACCTCCCATCTAGCTAGGAGCAGCCTATCCAGCTCCCTAGCTCCAGGAAACCGAAAGGAATCCTAGCCCCTGTGCCCAAAACCCCTAGCAACCCGGTGCCCCCTGTAGTGATACTCAAAGACTGCAGAACTCCCCCACAAAACTAGAAAATCCAAGCAAAGAAACCAGAACCCCCTTCCCCTCCAAAATGCTTCCTTTCCCACAAAAAAATGATGCTCTTCTCGTAAGGCTCCTCCCGTCATATCCCTCCTTCACCGACCCTTTCCTCCTCATTAATTTCCTTATCCCTACATTCATTATCTTATCCTCTTATTTAATGTCTTGTCCCTTTTATTTAATGTTTCTTATCCTTTTATTTAATGTTTGTTATCCCCTCCATATACATAAGTTTTTAATAAATTAAATTATTAACCACTTTAATTATTTACTCACATAATTAAAGAGTCAATTAATAATTAATTAATCGTTGACAGTTATGAACAAGTAATTAATAATAATTAATTAGTTAATATTATATAAGAAATAATTATTGTTTAGCTAACATCTTAGGACAATTAGATTATCAAATTAATTATAATTAATAATCCTATACATTTATTTAAGTAGGGTCGTTACATACACCCACCCTTCAGGAAACTTCGTTAGTTACGAAATTATGAATATTCATATATACACATTTTCCTTTTTTTTTTTTTAGAAGGGAAAACATTAAATTCCACCATAAGACAAATCTCCATACTTTCTCAACTATTTCTACTCATCCTTCATCCCTTACTTACTTCCATCTCCATTCCTATCCTTCCTCTACTGGACTATCTTGGAGCGTCAACTATATTGACCTAACTCCAAATAGAACCCGTAAGTGGAAGTGTCATTATCTCGACCAAGCTTCCCTAGTAGGCAACTGACAATTATCATCACACGTCTTGGGGAGCATGAAGTAACACCGTCCTCCCATGACTTTAGGTTTTGGAGGATACACGGTGGGAAATGGCTCCACCCCTCCTAATCATAACTAGGGTCCACACCCTACAATGGAATATACGGTGGCACCATGTTGCTGGGGGTTTTGTCATCGTTTATTCAGTTTTCGACAGTCTCATCACCTGAAATCCTGCACTGGTCCACATATCATAGCAATGCATCCAAACTAATATAATTTCACATACAATATTCACATCATAATGTTTCTCGGCTAGTGGTCATGATATCCACTTTCATCATCATTATGTTGGCTATTTCATAGCCCATAACCTGCAGATTAGTCTGTAACACAAACTCATACATTTCTATGCATTATCATCATGTAATTGCATACTATCATCATTTCTATTTGGTATCCTTGTACCAACATCTTAACATCAAATCTTTCCAGTTAGAAATAGATCTCATAATATCCCATAATTCAATTTCGACACCCATTCATAAGATTATCATTTACCAAAATAGATTGCATCATATCCAACATCATTCTAAGAGCATTTAAACATTCATAAAAAATTTCATTCTCACAATATGTCGCATCATATACATCATCATCAATAACATTAAAAAAATTATAAAATTTACATTCACATAGTAGATCACATTATATACATCATCATCAATAACATTTAAACATTCATAAATGTTCATAATCTTAAAGTTTCACTGTGAATAGAAAATAAAGTATATAGGCCTCAGGTAATCCTATTTGTCTAAGTCAAAAGGTGGTGGTACATACACCCAACCTTCGAGAAACATATTCTCGAGGTGGTCAAAAAAGTGAGGGATAGTCTCATTGTAGTGTCTCGGCGTCTTCCCAAGTAGCAGATCCCAGACTATACTTGTCCCACTGGACCTTAACTTGGTCTACCAGACAGTTCCTGAGCTGTTGGACTCTACGGTCCAATATGCATAATGGTTCTACTGTGAGAGTTCCCACATCCGATACCTCCAATTCCTTCCAATTTAGTTTATGTGATTCATCAACAACATAATGACGTAAAATAGATACATGAAAAACATTATGAGTTTTATGCAAGTGGGGTGGCAGTATGAGACGATAGGCAATGGGTCCAATTTTCTCTTGGATTCTGAACGGTTCTATAAACTGAGGTGACAACTTTGTCCCCTTCCTGAACTCTATGGTACTCTTATTAGGCCTAATATGAATGAAAACATGGTCTCCCACTTCATAACTTCGGTCGATCCTGTGTGCATCCGCATAACTTTTCTGCCTATCCTGTGCTTCCTTTAGTCTCTGCCTAATATGAATCACCTATTCCTCCATCTCTTGAATCAATTCTGGCCCATCTGTTACTCGGCCTTCTAGTCTATCCCAACTCAACGGTGTTCTGCATGGCCTTCCATACAAAGCTTCGTAGGGTAGAATTATGATGGAGCTATGAAAAATGTTATTGTAGGCAGACTCTACCAAAGGTAGGTACTTCTCCCATTGGGTTTGATTATCCATGACATACATCCTAAACATGTCTTCCATGACTTGATTTACTCTCTCAGTTTTCCCATCTGTTTCAGGATGATGAGCTGTGCTTAAGTTCAACTGAGTGCCCAACGCTAACTGCAAACTTGTCCAAAACCTAGAAGTGAATATGGAGTCCCTATCTGAAATGATCTTCTTAGGTATCCCGTGAAAATGTATAACCTCTCTTACAAACACATGTGCCACATCTGTGACATCATAAGTGTCTCTAACCAGAATAAAATGAGAACTCTTGGTTAACTTATCAACTATTACAAGAATGGAATTGTGTCTATGATATGTGAGCAGCAACCCCACCACAAAATCCATAGAAATGAATTCCCACTTGGACATAGGGACATCATGTGGTTGTAGGAGGCCTACTGGGTGATGGTGGTCAGCTTTCACTTGTTGACACTCTAGGCACTTGGCAACAAAATGGACTACATCGTGCTTCATGCCTACTCAGAAGAAGAGCTTCCTCATGTCTACGTACATCTTCTTCACACCTAGATGCGTACAATAAAGTGATTTATGGGATTCCTTCAGTATGATGCTTTGAATATCCCCATTCTCAGGGATGTATATCCTTCCTCGATATCTTAACAGTCCGTCTGCTTCTAGACTATATCCTTCATACTTTGGATCTAAGTGCCTCCCACTCTGGAGGTTTGAAGTAACCTTTAAATACCAACTGTCTCCTTGGAGTTGTGTCAACACATGTTCCCTCAGATTGACCTTTAAGGGTACCAAGGAGAAGATACATGGTCTCCTACTCAAGGCATCTGCGGCAACATTTTCCTTTCCCTTGATGTACGAAATACCAAAATTGTACTCACTCATAAACTCACTTCATCGCCTTTTCCTAGCATTCAGATCTCTTTGAGTGAAGAGATGTTTTAAACTTTGATGGTCCATTTTGAGCTCAAAGTTTCACCCCACAAGATAGTGCCTCCAAAGTTTCAGAGCTAGAATTACAGCTGCCAACTCTAAATCATGAGTCACATATAGCTCTTTGTGTTTCTTCAACTTCCTAGATGCATAAGCTATCACTCCTCCATCCTACATTAGCACGGCCCCCAAACCTTTCTTCGAGGTATCCGTGCAGACTGTGAAGTCCTTTTCCATATCCGACACTCGTAGAATTGGCGCACTAGTTAGTAACCTCTTAAGCTTAATGAATGCACTTTCACACTCTTCTGTCCATTAATACCTAACCCCCTTGCGCTGCAAGGTGGTGATGGGTTTCGCTATTTTGGAGAATCCCTCTACAAATGTCCAATAATAACCTGCTAGCCCCATGAAGCTTCTCACCTCATGGGAATTTTTTGGCACTGGCCACTCCATAATGGCCTTTACCTTTTCTGGGTCCCCAAAGATTCCTTCACCGAAAATGATATGACCTAAATAGTGAATCTCTTTCTGGAAGAAGGAACACTTCGACATCTTCCCATACAATTTTTTCTCTCTAAGGTAGGACAACACTACTCATAAGTGTTCCTCATGTTCTCTTTCGTTCTTGGAATAGATGAGGATGTAATCTAGAAAGACTTGTACAAATTGATCTAGGTACTTCTGGAATACGCCGTTCATGAGGCTCATGAAACATGTTGGTGCATTGGTCAATCTGAAAGGTACTACGATGAACTTGTAATGTCCAAATCGAGTTTGAAAGGCAGTTTTTGGGATATCGCCTTCTTTAATCCTTAACTGATGATACCCTGATCACAAATCGATCTTTGAGAATATCGTTGCTCCTTTCATCTGATCAAAGAGGTCATCTATTCGTGGCATCGAGTACCTATTTTTCATTGTAGCACGGTTCAAGTCCCTGTAGTCTATACACAGTCGTAAGGATCCATCCTTCTTCTTTACAAAAATTACCGGTGCACCCCAAGGTGAAATACTGGGCCTTATTAACCCTAAGTCCAGTAACTCTTTCAACTGCATTTGCAATTCACAAAGTTCTGGCGCTGTCATCTGATACAGAGTCTTGGAAATTGGTTATGCACCAGGTTTTAGCTCAATAGTAAAATCAAGCTCCCTCTCGGGAGGTAACCCTGGTAACTCATTCGGAAAAACATCCTTAAATTATGACAATACAGGGTACTGATCCAATGAGGGTCCCTTCCTTTCATTCACTGCTTCCACTACATATAATCGACACCCTTGTCTTAAGCATCGCTTAACCTTCATAGTTGACATAAAGAGCAATGACACTTTTCTCCGTACACCCTGGATCTCTACTGGCCTTCCCTCATCGTCTACACAGAGCACCCTCTTTGCGAAACAATCTACCAAGGCTCGGTGAGCTGCTAACCAATCCATTCCAATGATTAG
>ML777756.1:495755-535997 GCA_009831015.1 Picea engelmannii | reverse complement strand
ACAATTAAATTAAGTTTAAACGGATAATAATAAAAATGAAATAAAAAAATAAAAAACAAAACAACAAACAAAATAAGATTAAATAAATTAAATGTTTAAAAAAATATAGGGCATCGTGGGTCCTCGCATGAGGCCCACATGCCCCCCAGGCTCTTATCCATCCCCCCAAAACCCTACACTGAGTTCCCCATCCCCAAACCTGCATTCTTCCGCTCTTTGAACATGGTCGGCCTTTCTCACTCTGTAGCTCCTCCCTTGATAGTTTTGGCACTGACAGGTTAGTCTTGGCTTACCTGTGATGTTTCCTGTTGTGTTGGGTGCAGGTGCACTTGGTGTGTTGTTACTGTTTGATCTTGTGTTGTTGTTTTTTTGACGGACCTGTGTTTTGGTTGCAGGTTGCATGGAGCTGGAGCTAAGCCTACGAGCTAGTTTTTTTTTTCTTTTTCTTGCTGCTTGTGGGCTTGGTGCCTGCACTAGGATTTGTATGAGAATTGTTGGTTATTGAATATCAGGATTTTGTGACCCCAACTAGGTCGACTGGAAGTTTAAGCTATAGTGTGGGAGCTAGGGTTTATCTGACTGAAGTTTGTTTAGGGTTTATATAGCATAGTTATAGGAGGAGGCGTAAGGTGTATTTACAGTTATTGTTATACACAATATATCCTTGGAAGAGAAGGTCCATTTCTGAGTGAGTATTTTTGTTCTCAGAAAATGAGCATTTTTTGAGGTTCTTTTGACTCGTTATTTTCTTTTGGAACTTTGTTTTTTTTACCTTTTTATATAAATTTGTCTATTATTTTAGCCACTCTTATTTGTATATGTTGCTTAGCCGTTTACAAATCACAGTGTGTTGAATAAGGTCTTGGTATTTATGTCTGGATTACCGAGATAAGGTCATGAAAATATGTACACCTCCCGAGTATTTTCATGTATACTAGGGTTTCGATTTAACCTTTTTCTATGATTTGGGATTTTGCTTGGTTGATAGCAGATTTAGTTTTATGCTATGGCATCATATGCTAACCCTTAAGTACTAGTTTTTGGTTCCTTAATATAATTGAACTGAGATTCATTGTTCTATGCTTAAATCTGATGATCAGTTGATTTATGGGTGGTCTTACCATCCCACCACATGATTTATCGCTATGGTGTCAAATGACCTTCACTATGATTTATCGCTATGGTGTTAGAGACTCCTATGAGAAATTCAAGAGGGCTGGCACCGAAGTAATTGAAATCAGTGGAGATAGTCCTGAGTCTCATAAGAATTTTGCGAAGAAATACAGACTGCCCTTCACATTGCTCAGCGATGAGGGAAACAAATTACAAAAAGAGTGGGGCGTCCCTGGAGACTTCTTTGGATCGCTGCCAGGAAGGGAGACTTGCGTTATTAACAAAAAGGGAGTTGTTCAACTTGTCTACAATAATCAGTTCCAGCCAGAAAAACATGTAGATGAGACCCTCAAAATGCTTCAAAGCCTCTGATAAAACATGAATTCGTTCTAATTGTTGTAGGAGCTTGTTTTGGGCTGCTTGTTTTGCTTGCTTTTCACAAAGTTAGAGATCAAATAATTTGATGCTTTTTCATTTCATCCCCAGTTTAAACAGAGTTATCAAGCTTTTCATTTCAATATCTAATTTTGATTTTTCTTCGACAGCAGCACTCGTTCTTCATCTTTGTCTTATGGTTGTTGAGTCGTGTGCCACATATTTTCTGTTTCAATATATTTGGCTAAGGTAATTTGTTTAACCATCTCAAATACCATTTGGCCTTTAGTCTTTAAATTTATTGAACTGACAAAAACAAGGTTATGATGGTTTTTATGAAGTACACAGGTCATCCAATGGAGTATTTTACATACACTGTGAAACACAAATATGAAATGCAAATCTATTAAACTAAAAAAACACTTGGCTTATAAAAGGAAGGATGGCACACTAGTCTTTTAGCCACCAGAGTGAGTGAGTGGAAGTTAGTGTGTGTTGTATCTTTCAGCTATGTGTATGGCTTGAGTGTGATGCCAAGCTCCTAGAATAATTTTTCTTCTGAGTAAAACAAAGTCCATCTGATTGTTGTTGGAGCCTATCCTTGCTATCCTCGAATATTTCAGATCAATGTGTGCTGTAGAATAGGCCCTATTTAGCTACTGTGCCTTGCTGTCCTAATTTCCAGATTGCAGATTGTATGTAGAGT
Organism: Picea engelmannii; assembly: GCA_009831015.1. Taxonomy (NCBI): domain Eukaryota; kingdom Viridiplantae; phylum Streptophyta; class Pinopsida; order Pinales; family Pinaceae; genus Picea; species Picea engelmannii. Next base: position 533,803 of record ML777756.1, on the reverse strand, counting down.
AGACACTATCTATATGTTGTTTTGAATTAGTTCACAGAATGCAGTGTTTGCACTCCTAAATCTTTAATTACAAAATTTTAGTATATGCTAATCTTAAGTTTAGACAGGTGCAATCTAAAGTTCCAAGTTTTAGGACCTACCAGATTCATTTTTTGAGTGCAGATATGAACTATGATGTAAAAATATTAACAATTGCTACCAAGGACAGTCTTTCATAGACAATACATGTGAATGCATTACTAATGTGAAAGTATCTATACATCCAAGAAGCATGTGTAGGGTTCTATTAGGGAAGGGTAGTTTCCCCCCTCCAAATATATATATATATATATATATATATATATATATATGCATAATTTTTTTTATACTTTAAATACATACATTTTTTTTTTACAGTAAATTGTTAAATTATTAACCAATATGAATTCAATAGTGAGGGTATAGTGGCTGTAGCAAACGGTTGGGGGTTAAGTGGGTAGGTGGGTAGGTAGGCCCTTAAGGCTCCAGATTGTGAACACTAGCTCTGATACCATGTGTAGGGTTCTACTCCACAGAGCCTTATAAAACCCCTAAAATGAATTATTTTAAGGAATGCTAACCTAACATTTTAAATACTTCATAACCAGCACATACCAACAACCAACATATATAAAGTTTATTGAACTGAACATAACAAGCTTACGAACAACCTTATAACACTTCATAGTCCTTAAATATATATAAAACAAATACGTAAATTAAAATACCTTGGTCTGATGCTAAACTCCCGCTAGTCTTGTTGTCCTTCCTGCTACTGCCTTGCCTATCTTGATGCCACTGACCAACTCTTCCTAAACCGACTAACCTCCCATCCAACTAGGAGTAGTCTGTTCAGCTCCCTAGCTCTAGGAAATCGAAAGGAATCCTGGCCCCCGTGCCCAAAACCCCTAGCAACCCGGTGCCTCCTGCAGTGATACTCAAAGATTGCAGAACTCCCCCACAGAACCAGAAAATCCAAGCAAAGAAACCAGAACCCCCTTCCCCTCCAAAATGATTCATTTCCCCCCCAAAAATGATGCCCTTCCCGTAAGGCTCCTCTCTTCATATCCCTCCTTCACCGACCCTTTCCTCCTCATTAATTTCCTTATCCTTACATTCATTATCTTATCCTCTTATTTAATGTCTTGTCCCTTTTATTTAATGTTTGTTATCCCCTCCATATACGTAACTTTTTAATAAATTAAATTATTAACCCCTTTAATTATTTACTCACATAATTAAAGAGTCAATTAATAATTAATTAATCATTGATAGTTATGAACAAGTAATTAATAATAATTAATTAGTTAATATTATAAGAAATAATTATTGTTTAGCTAACATCTTAGGACAATCAGATTATCGAATTAATTATAATTAATAATCCTATACATTTATTTAAGTAGGGTCATTACAGGATCCTATAAATTAGGGGGTCGTAGCCTCCTTTTGGTTGGAGCCAGAGAACTCAAGGAGTTGGATCTTCCTTCATGTCGGAGCCTATAAACCAGGGGGTTGGAGCCTTCTTCTAGTTGTAGTTGGTACATCAAGGAATTGTAGCTTCCTTTATGTTGGAGCCTATAAATAGGGGGTTGGATCCTCCTTCTAGTTGGAGATGGAGAATTGGGAAGTTGGTGCTTCCTATGAATGTAATCTTGATATACATAAGAAATAATTCTGTGGTTTTCTCCCATTTGGGTTTTCACATAAATTCTAGTGTATTGTGTATTTGATGTGATGTGGTTGAATGGTACTGCTTATGGTTATATTCTCATAATATATTTAATGAAATCATAGATGATATACTGCCGATAAAGTTGAAGTTTATATATTGTGATTAAAAGTGATAAAAAAATATCATAATGATTCACCCCCCTTTTTCAGTATTCCAACAATTGGTATCATAGTAGTTCCTTCAAGAAAAAAGTCTAACCACTGGAAGGTAGATCATGGAGTGAAAAAAAAATGGAACACCAATATTTGATGATTATAACAGTTTGAAATATGAGATATGGAGCACAAGAATGAAAACATTTTTACATGCACAAGGGTATGATGTTTGGTACTCAATTGTTACATGATAGAATGTGTAACATCTCGTTCTATTGAGTACGCTTATATTGACTTATTCTTTGAGGAAACTTGCGTACAAGTGATCCGGTTGTGACACATTATGATTTCGTTTTGATTGAGTTATATATGATGATGATGATGTATTATGACTTACTGTTATTTTGATGTATATGTATTGGCAGATATTATTGACAAATTCTCCTGAGTGTACAGGACACCTGACAGGTTATGGATGCTGATGGAATCAATGAATCTCCTTGGACTCTAGATTGAGTCAGGGAGTGGATTGTATTTGTTTGAGTATTTCATTTTATGCACATGTGCAATATGATTGATTACAGTATGATATGTATATGGACTATTGACACTGTTTTTGTTAGTGGATGCAATCTTGACGATGCTTGCTAATCTGACTCACATAAGGATTAAATGAGCCATGCAAAGAAACAAAAAATTTGAGGAGAGGTGTGGAAACATCCCTATCATAGCCTACCGACACTCTCACAATGGCCTAAACTATAGGTTAACGATTGCATAGTTCAAGAGGTCCACGATGTCGTGAGGACAAAATGAGACAATTGTTCACGAAGATTCCTAAGGGGCACACAATAAGGTGAAATCTTTATTCCTTATAAGCCCTTAGTCTCTCACAAGGTCGACCGAATGGAGTGTTGAATCCAAGGGTTAGACAAACTTCTAATACTAGTCAAAGGCATGTGGCACCCTTGGAGCACGAAGGTGTGTCTTGAAGGACATGTCATGTAATTAAAACATGAGCCAATAAATCTAGGTGGCCTAGAAAACATTTAAATGGTTAGACCCTGTTAAAATAAAATAATTAATTAGTCAGTATAATATAAAGCCTAACAAAAGTCTAAGCCTAAGTCTAAGTCTAAGTATAAATTTAAATAAAGGACTAAATGAACTATGACATAAGCTAAAATATTTGAGATAAATTCAAACTCTAGAAAAAATGGGGAATAAATTTAAAGGGTGGAAAAAATGCACATGTGTGCATGAAATTAATAAAATGGATTTTCTTTTATAGAAATAAATAACAACTTGAAAGAATAGGTGTATACATAGAATAATATCTTAAGTCAAGCTACCACTAAGTCTGTCTAGAAGAAGACTCATAATCCAACTCTAACTAAGATCTAGTTAGGAGACACTCATTAAATGAGAATTTGGGGAACAAAAGGACAACTAAGAGCGAAAATAGGAACACATTGGGGAATGTAGGGGAGATTGGCTTTTTAAATAAAACAAAAAGGGTAATTACTTGTGCAACTTGGGGAGAGTGTGACAAGTGCATGGGTGATTAATCCTAATTAAATTAATTAAAAGGATAATTAATTGTGCATGAAGACATGTGTTATTGAGGATTTTTCTATAAAAAAAATGTGGTAGAAGGGAAATGGATCTCACTTTTTCTTGGTAATGTTATGCTGCCAAAATTTTGTGGACTTTGTTTTGCTTGTGAGAGTTGGGATACCAAGCTTGTAGAAAGAGTGAAATCTCTTCCTTGCGAGGAAAGCCTTGGAGCTATTGTTTGTTGATTTCTTGTGTGTGGCCCCTTTGCGGCTCGGGGGCTAAGGGGGAAGAAAAGTACCCCTAGCATTCGCTGGGAGTTACCGGTGAAGTTGTGACGTTAGCAAACAACAAAGGAAAGAAATTGAGGAGCAATATTCGAGATAGGAATGATCGTCTACAACTGGTTACAATATTTTTAGTATTTTTATTGCTAAAAATACATGTGAATGCATTACTAATGTGAATGCATTACTAATGTGAAAGTATCTATACATCCAAAAAGCATGTGTAGGGTTCTATTAGGGAAGGGTAGTCGCCCCCCTCCAAATATATATATATATATATATGCATTTTTTTTTTTATACTTTAAATACATACATTTTTTTTTTACAGTAAATTGTTAAATTATTAACCAATATGAATTCAATAGTGAGGGTATAGTGGTTGTAGCAAACGGTTGGGGGTTAAGTGGGTAGGTGGGTAGGTAGGCCCTTAAGGCTTCATATTGTGAACACTAGCTCTGATACCATGTGTAGGGTTCTACTCCACAGAGCCTTATAAAACCCCAAAAATGAATTATTTTAAGGAATGTTAACCTAACATTTTAAATACTTCATAGCCAGCACATACCAACAACCAACATATATAAAATTTATTGAACTGAACATAACAAGCTTACGAACAACCTTATAACACTTCATATTCCTTAAATATATATAAAACAAATACGTAAATTAAAATACCTTGGTCTGATGCTAAACTCCTACTAGTCTTGTTGTCCTTCCTGCTGCTGCCTTGCCTAGCTTAATGCCACTAACCAAATCTGCCTAAAACAACCAACCTCCCAGCCATCTAGGAGTAGCCTGTTCAGCTCCCTAGCTCCAAGAAACTGAAAGGAATCTTGGCCCCCGTGCCCAAAACCCCTAGCAACCCAGTGCCCCCTGCAGTGATACTCAAAGACTGCAGAACTCCCCCACATAACCAGAAAATCCAAGCAAAGAAACCAGAACCCCCTTCCCCTCCAAAATGCTTCATTTCCCCCCCAAAAATGGCACCCTTCCCGTAAGGCTCCTCCTGTCATATCCCTCCTTCACCGACCCTTTCCTCCTCATTAATTTCCTTATCCCTACATTCATTATCTTATCCTATTATTTAATGTCTTGTCCCTTTTATTTAATGTTTCTTATTCTTTTATTTAATGTTTGTTATCCCCTTCGTATACGTAAGTTTTTAATAAATTAAATTATTAAGCCCTTTAATTCTTTACTCACATAATTAAAGAGTCAATTAATAATTAATTAATCATTGACAGTTATGAACAAGTAATTAATAATAATTAATTAGTTAATATTATAAGAAATAATTATTGTTTAGCTAACATCTTAGGACATTCAGATTATCAAATTAATTATAATTAATAATCCTATACATTTATTTAAGCAGGGTCGTTACAGGATCCTATAAATTATGGGGTCGTAGCCTCCTTTTGGTTGGAGCCAGAGAACTCAAGGAGTTGGATCTTCCTTCATGTTGGAGCCTATAAACCAGGGGGTTGGAGCCTTCTTCTAGTTGTAGTTGGTACATCAAGAAATTGTAGCTTCCTTTATGTTGGAGCCTGTAAATAGGGGGTTGGATCCTCCTTCTAGTTGGAGATAGAGAATTGCGAAGTTGGTGCTTCCTATGAATGTAATCTTGATATACATAAAAAATAATTCTGTGGTTTTCTCCCATTTGGGTTTCACATAAATTCCAGTGTATTGTGTATTTGATGTGATGTGGTTGAATGGTACTGCTTATGGTTATATTCTCATAATATATTGAATGCAATCATGGATGATATACCGCCGATAAATTTGAAGCTTATATATTGTGATTAAAAGTGATAAAAAGTTCTCATAATGATTCACCCACCTTTTTCAGTATTCCAACAATTGGTATCATAGCGGTTCCTTCAAGAAAAAAGTCTAACCACTGGAAGGTAGATCATGGAGTGAACAAAAAATGGAACACCAATATTTGATGGTTATAACAGTTTGAAATATGAGATATAGAGCACAAGAATGAAAACATTTTTACATGCACAAGGGTATGATGTTTGGTACTCAATTGTTACATGATAAAATGTGTAACATCTCATTCTACTAAGCACACTTATATTGACTTATTCTTTGATGAAACTTGCGTACAAGTGATTCGGTTATGACACATTATGATTTTGTTTTGATTGAGTTATAGATGATGATGATGATGTATTATGATTTACTGTTGTTTTGATGTATATGTATTGGCAGATATTATTGACAAATTCTCCTGAGTGTAGAGGACACCTGACAGGTTATGGATGCTGATGGAATCAATGAATCTTCTTGAACTCTAGATTGAGTCAGGGAGTGGATTGTATTTGTTTGAGTATTTCATTTTATGCACATGTGGCATATGATTGATTATAGTATGATTTATGTATATGGATTATTGACACTGTTTTTGTTAGTGGATGCAATCTTGAAGATGCTTGCTAATCCGACTCACATAAGGAGTAAATGGGCCATGAAAAGAAACAAAACATTTGAGGAGAGGTGTGGAAACATCCCTATCATAGCCTACCGACGCTCTCACCATGGCCTAAACTATAGGTTAACAATTACCTAGTTCAAGAGCTCCACGATGTCGTGAGGGAAGAATGAGACAATCGTTCACTAAGATTCCTAAGGGGCACACAATAAGGTGAAATCTTTATTCCTTATAAGCCCTTAGTCTCTCACAAGGTCGACCAAATGGAGTGTTGAATCCAAGGGTTAGACAAACTTCTAATACTAGTCAAAGGCATGTGGCACCCTTGGAGCACGAAGGTGTGTCTTGAAGGACATGTCACATAATTAAAACATGAACCAATAAATCTAGGTGGCCTAGAAAACATTTAAATGGTTAGACCCTGTTAAAATAAAATAATTAATTAGTCAGTATAATATAAAGCCTAACAAAAGTCTAAGCCTAAGTCTAAGTCTAAGTCTAAATTTAAATAAATGACTAAATGAACTATGACATAAGCTAAAATATTTGAGATAAATTCAAACTCTAGAAAAAATGGGGAATAAATTTAAAGGGTGGAAAAAATGCACATGTGTGCATGAAATTAATAAAATGGATTTTTTTTTATAGAAATAAATAACAACTTGAAAGAATAGGTGTATACATAGAATAATATCTTAAGTCAAGCTACCACTAAGTCTGTCTAGAAGAAGACTCATAATTCAACTCTAACTAAGATCTAGTGAGGAGACACTAATTAAATGAGAATTTGGGGAACAAAAGGACAACTAAGAGCGAAAATAGTAACACATTGGGGAATGTGGGGGAGATTGGCTTTTTAAATAAAGCAAAAAGGGTAATTACTTGTGCAACTTGGGGAGAGTGTGACAAGTGCATGGGTGATTAATCCTAATTAAATTAATTAAAAAGATAATTAATTGTGCATGAAGACATGTGTCATTGAGGATTTTTCTATAAAAAAAATGTGGTAGAAGGGAAATGGATCTCACTTTTTCTTGGTAATGTTATGCAGCTAAAATTTTGTGGACTGTGTTTTACTTGTGAGAGTTGGGATACCAAGCTTGTAGAAAGAGTGGAAGCTCTTCCTTGCGAGGCAAGCCTTGGAGCTATTATTTGTTGGTTTCTTGTGTGTGGCCCCTTTGCGGCTCGGGGGCTAAAGGGGAAGAAAAGTACCCCTAGCATTGGCTGGGAGTTATCGGTGAAGTTGTGACGTTAGCAAACAACAAAGGAAAAAAATTGAGGCGCAATATTCGAGATAGGAACGATCGTCTACAACTGGTTACAATATTTTTAGTATTTTTATTGCTATTGCAAATTGTTATTTCATATATATTATGATGAAATAAAATGTAATTGGGATTAACATCTTATTCCAATTATGATCTTAAAGAATTGTTTATTGTTATAGATTTTATATCTATTTGGGGAAAGAAACGAACCCTCCTTAGGTGATAAAATTTATTAATATCTAATGGGTATAAGTACCTTATGAATATGTTATAGATCAGAATTGCAATACATATGTAGTATTAATATAAATTCATATTTAACAAACTGATAAATGTTATTAGTTGTCGGACTACCTTCAGAAATTCTGCAGATTCGTTCACGGGTTCTAATTTGTGACTGATAAATTTTCGCTGTGTATCAAATTAGTATTTTGAATACTGTAGCAGAGTTAAATTTTTACCTCGCTATGAATAGAGGTGGCATGAACTTGAAGTTTTGAATTACTTAGCCTAAACTAGATGTCGAAATTTGTTATCTATATATACATATGATTTAATTTATATTTTTTTTCATTTATTGAGTCACTTATTATCGAATCCATTCTTACGGAATAGAATAACACATGTGTCATATTATGATGAATGATTTATGTCCAAAATTATTAAACTACACTCCGATAAGCATGAGGAATATGTAAATTAATCTCGAATACAATGAATTAAATGATGATTATTATAGATATTATTACAGCCACATAATTGTGGTTGATCAACGTCGAAAGAATGATAAGATGAAAAAAATTCTTAAAAGAAAATATTAAATTTTATTATTGCTTAATAAATAAACGGTTGAGCTTCATTTATTTGGTGTTAATATTTTAATTTCTATTAATCACTTACACGGCAATCAGTTAGCTATCAAAGTAATTTTTAAATATGATTAGGTAAATGTAAAAAAGTAAACACATAAACTGATGTCTTTATAATAGCTAGGAAGTTAATGATTGAAATCACAGCCATTTATTTTGTGTGACTACTAAGAATATTCCAGCCATATTTAATCCTGTCCATAGAAAACTTATTAAGCACTAAACCCCTATTAAATCTGCCCATTATCAATAGATGTACGCCTTTCGGCATAATAATCAGCCATTGCGGAAGACAAGATTTATTTTATATCCTCAAAGTTGCGTCAAGAATTTACGGTTGTAACTTCATGAAGACAAAACTCCTTGAGTGACGTTTCTGTATGTGGATTTCTTATTTTAGACGTCCTTTCCAGTTTAACTAATTTTAATTAACCTATTTCGAATTATTGTTTGACTAAGGAAGATAATTCCCACTGGGAGATAAGACTCTTCGTCGTCGAAGATTTTTCTTCCTTTGTTAATATCGAGTGAACACACCATGCAATGATATTATAAACATCTGCACGATTAATCAAGGATCTTACAGGTTATTTATAATTCGTCGTGTCTTAATACTTCTTTATACACTTGCTACTATCCTCCTTTAATCCTGTTCCTAATCCACGAACTACAACTTCACAAGTTGATAAAAAATAATAATAATAAAAATTAAATTGTTGTGGATCATAATTGAGATGGTGTTATTCCATATTATGTTTGTAATAATGTGGAATTGAACGAATCTATTTATTTAGAAGAAGCAAGTATGAACAAGTTTATCACCGAACCCTGTTGCATAATAAACAAATATTAGTTATGCGTCTATTTACACATATTAAAGGTGATAATAATCTGAAGTTAACAATTTATCATAATGCGAAGGAATGAAGTTCTCCCAAATTACTCCACCCTTGGGTTAATAAAATTGAGATCTAGAATGATTTTAAGATTCAACTTCTAACCTTACATCACAATACATCTTCAATTCTCCAACGCTTAAGCTATAATAAGTAAAGTGGAATGGGGTAACATTAAATTAGTCATTATAGTAACTCCCATAGACATAAAGATTAAGTTTTAGTTCTCTAAGTATGTTCAAGGAATTAGTGGGAATATAGTAAACTTTTGAACTTACTAAAATTTAATAGATCAAATCTTTTGGTTTTGTTTTAGAATCTCTTATATAGTGGTTCATGTTCTCTTGTAATAAAGGTCATATACAATTATGTTCTCGATCTATTTGACTTTATGACTTGCACTTTTGCATAAAAATGATATATTAGTTGCGCAAATCTTAATTAAGTGAGTGCGATGAGTTTTTTTGCAATTTTGTTACATCATTCGTAGATTTTTAGAATTAGTACAGTTGTTAAATAGTTCGTAATATATTAAATTGTTTAAGTCTTGAGCAGATGATTTATTTTAATTATTTAACGTTGAATTTTAGTCTTGATTGTTAAACTAGGTTTGGTTAAGGGATTTAGATACTTTCTTGTTCCTCAGAACAATCGCTAGTCCTGAGATCTTAAATGGTCAAAATCAATTGGATAAATACTTGACTTGAGCGTTGATTATGTGTCTTGGGGGTCCTAACCTTGCAGGGTAGGTTAGGCAGATAGACATTTTTGTTATCTTGATGTGATTTGATTGATCTATTAGTATCATGATGTTGTAATTGATCCTTGATGTGTAATGACGTAGATGAAAATATAATGTGTAAATATTGATGTATGTTATGTAACAACCCCTCTGTTATGTATAAAAGTAATTGAGAAACAATATGCGATATTTTTTTCTTTGAAACATTAAGAAAACATCATTTGAACAAGTGAAACATGATATTAACATACTTCGGAAATACACATTCTATTCCATTCATCTCATTGCACAACTAGATTTAGATACAACTTCAATGTATTAAGGATCTGCCATATCACATAACATCACATACCAGAAGGGTACAACATAATGATTATTCAAGATCAACCATAACCAGTTTCATCACACAACATCATTGATTTTAACATAATAACCATCATACAAGGCAATCGAGAATATCTACCCATCCAATCTACCTGCAATGTTAGGACCTCTAATACACATAATCAATGCTCAAGTCCAGGATTCATCTGATTGATTTTGACCACATAAGGTCTCAAGAATGACGATTTTTCTAAGGAACAAGGAAGCATCTAATTCCTTTATCCAAACTCGAATCTAGACACAATATTAATACCAGTAAAGTACTAAATCATAACCCAATTTAAATCATTAAAATCCCAAATACTAGTCAAGTTTTCCTTCCCTTGAATGCTATAAAAACCATAACTAATCATCATCTAGATAATATGCCATATCCTTATGAATTTCATCAATTAATTACTAGTAACCATTTAACATATATCTCTCTTTTCCCAAGTAAATACAAGCATAAGTCATTAATTAAAATTGGACAAACCTCCAATGCACAAATCAAGTAAACAAACATTATGAGTTAGCATAATAGATATATATATAAATTTGAAAGAGAAATTCTCAACCACCAAGAGGAGACTGTAAAATTTCTATGTACTTTCTAAATCAAAGATATCGTGATAACTAAAATTCATGTCTGAGTGTTTGTCTGTTCTTAAAAAGAGAAATAAATTTTGTTTTTGGATCCAAAAATTTCTCTTCTGGGAGTCACAGAATAAGGTCTGCCCAACGCCAAAGCAAGAGGTGTGCATAAGGACCTTTTGAAGTACAAATCTTAGGAGAAACAATACAAGGTGAGTACAGAGACCAATCAAGGTACATAGGACCTCAACATCTGAAGAACGAAGCTCATGAGAGACAATGAAACTACATAGTGTAAGCGTATTACGTGTGCAGGAGACCTCTTAAAGTCTAGATCTTAGGAGGAAAATGCACCGTGTACACCAGAGATTGAGTCATCTAAGTGACAAATATCCATGAAGGATATAAAGGGTAAGTCTCCAGGAGGAGAAATTCCTTGTTTTAGGTTTGAGTGGATGAGATCTAACCGAGAGGAGTCAAAATCCCTTAAGAGTTAGATCAGACAGGAGATGCGCACTTGTTAAACCCTAAGACATTTGGGATTCGTTACTTCGACATATTATAGTTGTTTGTATTAACTGAGCCTTGAAGCCTGAAGTCACAGAGTGAATCTACACCATAGATCGGTAGGAAAAAACTAGTTGTTGGATCCGTAAGAGTTCAGGGATTTAGCAAGTTTGAGTCCTAACTGTCTAAGACCTGAAAAACCCTGAAGCTATGAAGTCTCGGAGTTAAGGACAGTCATATATCTGACGATCGATTGTGGCCTGTTAGATCTACGAGCCTTCATTCTTCGTAGGTTCAGTAATTCGGTACTCCGGAAAAATTAGAGTCATGAAGCTAAAGGTTAAGGAAGTCCTAGAGTCCCAAAATCCAAAGTAAATCCTTACCATCAAATGATGTGTAAATGTTTCCTTAGATTCTGAGTATTCAAAATTTGACCATTTGAGAGGTGGTGAGTGAAATTTTCCTTGGTGAGAAAAGTCTCGAACTCCTGGAGCCTAGAATCAATCTTGACCATTGTCAACAGTTAATCAAGGACTGTCAGATCTGTGGGTTCGACCTTCACTTGTTCAGAGGTAATGTGAGTTGTATATACATAAAATTTTGAAGCCAGGAGCCCTAGAGTTTCTTCTATCTGTATATCAGAGCAAGGTGTGAGAACTGTTAATCTTCGAGTTGTTCGGGATTTGGTACTTCGGAAAAACATAGTTGTTGTTGCAAAAAGGTGAGAAACTCCTGGAATACTAAATTATGTAGTAGATGACAACCATTGATCTTATAGGAGTGTAATCCATCAGATATCTGATCCCATTAGAGGTTCGACGATCCAGATGAAACAATCTCAAGTTATGAAAGTAGGGAAAAACCCCGAAGCCTGGAGTTTTGGAGTGGATCTCCATAGTGGATTCTCATGTGAGGAGGATCTCTGCTAGCCATTAGATTAAATCTATAATCATTAACAAAGGTAAGTGAAAGGTTAGGGTTAACCTACAATTTTCGGTCAACTTTGCCTTACGACCAAATTTAGCCGGTAATCACTTCGGGTGGAAAGGAGTGTTAAAGTTGACAAACCTCCGGAGCACCGGAGTCTCGGAGTTATGAATAGTTCCCTTTTGACTAGCACTAGTTTCTATCCCGTGGTCACATGCATGAATTTATAAAGGAAAAAGGGCTAATGCACTATAGGCTAAAATTCAACTCCATAGACTTTAACAAGCTTCCCTCAGTCCCAAAAAATTTGGATTTAACTTCAATATAACACAGACATTCATGCTACAAGTACTTCGGATTTAACAACAAATTCGACAAAGAAAAACATGATATAAAATTAAGATTTGATGAAATTCCACAGAGGTCCATAATACAACGAATTTGAATTGACATAAACATTAACATGAAAATGATACAAGGTTTCAGATCCAGAATACAATTCGACAGAGATCCCATCATAAGAATTGAATTAGGATTTAAATGTAAATCAACAAAGGTCCAAATTACAATGGAAATGATTTGTCATAAAATCAATAGAGGGTATACGATGTGAATTAAATTAGGATTTCAAATGAATTTTATCAAAGAAACTCACGATACAAATCAGAACTAAATCCTTATTTGACCAACGAACAATGCATTGTTAAATTTCCTAGAATAATCTCAACTAAAAACTCTGATCAACATACTTCAAATATGGATGAAAATACAAACTTTAAACATATACTATACACAATATAAATTCATATTATACAATGAGGATCATGCCGCTCAATTAGAATTTAGAAAATGTCTGAAATTTACAACAAAGATTTAAAATATAACACTGTAAATATTATTCGTTTGGAAACAAATGTAACACTTGGCATTCAAACTTGCCAATGATTCTACAATGACTCTATCGATCTATTATACTAATACACTTGTAATATACATAAATTCATAATATAAAATACCAGGACCAATGAAAGTTGCCTAATGAAGATGCCCTTCAAGTCTTTCACTCCTTCATTTCCTTCGTTTCCTAATCAAACAGACTTCACCGATACCTCCCAACCAATACTAGGGGTACTCTTTTTCCCCCTTAGCCCCTCGAGCTGCAAAGAGGGCACACAAAAGAAACCAAGAATAACATCCCCAAGAATTTCCTCACAATGAAGAGCTTCCACTCTTTTTACAAGCTTGGTATCCCAACTCTCAAAAGTAAAACACAGTCTAGTAATAATTTGGCAGCATAACAATGCTCAACAAATCCGCCCTTGTTCCATTCTACCTTATTTTTTTTATAGAAATTCCTTCAATGACACATTTCCTCATACAAACATAATTAACTTTTTAGTTAATTTAATTTGGATTATTCACTCATACACTTGTCACATTATCCCCAAGTTACACCAATATTTACCAATTTATTTTATTTAAAAGGGTCAAATTCCCTCACATTCCTCATTGTGTTCCAATTTTCACTCCTAGGTGTCCCTTTGTTCCCCAGATTCTCATTTAAGGAGTGTATCCTAACTATATCTTAGTTAGAGTTTAATTATGAGTCTTATTCTAGTTAGAATAGTGTGGTTTGACTCTAAATTCTATTCTATGTACACTCAACCTCTCAAGTTATTATTTATTTCTATTTAAAAATTCCTTTTTATTAAATTCATATACACATGTGCATTTTATCCAATCTTTATATTTTTCTGTCCTTTTCCTAGAATTGGACCTATCCCAAATTTAATATTTTTATTTGTCCCCAAGTGAAACTTATACTTGGGAAAAATCTTAGACTTAGGCTTGGAATCTTGTTAGGATTTTCACTAATAATTTTATCGTTTACTTAAATATTTAATCCAACAAGGTCTTAATCACTTCAATGTTTTCTAGGACACCTATATTTATTGAGTAAAGTTTAAACTATGTGACATGCCCTTCAAGACGCACCTTCATGCTCCAAAGGTGCCACTCATCTTAGAATTGTTTTGGAATTTGTCCGAAGTCAACACTCCACTCGGTCAACCTTGTGAGAGACTAAGGGATTCTAAGGAACAAGGAGTCCTCCTTATTGCACGCTCATAATTATTTGTGAGAGACTTTCTCAGCCCACCCTCACGACATCGTGGATATTTTGAACTAGGTAATCGTTAACCTACAATTCAAACCACAGTAGGAGTGCTAGTAGGCTGTGACAGAGACGTTGCCACACCTTTCCCTCAAATGTCTGGTTTCTATGCATGGCCCCTCTATTCCTTATGTGAGTCGGATTAGCAAGCATCATCAAGCCTACATCCAATGAAAAAAACATTGTCAGTAATTTCATACACATAATTCATACTAAAGAAAATAATACATCATGTTGGTCCTAAGGTATGCACCTGACTGCTAAAGGGCAAAGCTAGGCCACCTCAAGTTTAGAATAGTTGATTTTTAATTTTTGTTGGTTAGTTAGACAGTTGGTTCTACCAAGAAAAGAGCATGGATGGGTCAGAAGATGATAAGGATGAGGGTCATCCTTGGATGGTGTCGCGCTAATGACAGACAAGTGAAATAATAAAAACAAAGGGAAACAACAAACCACTCAATGAATAATATGTTGCAAGAAGTTTAATACATAAAATATCATTTCAAGACATTAAACATGTATCAAAAACACAATTACTCCCTTAGGTTGTGATAAAAACAAATCTTCACCAAGGATTAGTTTTTTTCATAGGTTTCATATCAATAAAGACAAGTTATACAATAATCGAAGGAAATGAAATGTACTTTGCACAAATAAAAAACTGCATTCAAGATAAGATAAAAACACATGAAGATTTGAACGAAACAATGTCATCAAGAGTATATTCACCAAGTAGAGAGATTTAATCCATGCATAAAATAGGTCTATCCAGTCTGACGTATTTCTATCCTTTCTCCCAAAAACTCCCCCTCAAAACATACATAAACTGCATATTTATAAGAGTTGCATAGGTTCTCGTCCATCTGGGACTAAGACTTAACACTACATTAACCATTATAAAACAACTTATTAACTTGAATAAAACACTGTTGGGGTACAACAATATATACTTCACACTTGACTTAATAAAAAAGAGTGATTCTTATCACACATAGAAGACCACTTATTATTCTTTAAACTAAATAGAGTCTTGAATTGAATAATTGAAAATTGACACTAGCAATGAAACTGGACTGATGCGTGTGCTAGAATGAACTAATACTGTGGTAGAAACTGATTTGGAGTGATAGATCTGAGTTCTACATTGATCATGGCATGAACGCACGTTGTTGGAGGCCACTAGAGACGACTGGATGTGCAGCATGAAAATCTCTCGGAGTGACGTGCTGACCTGACGTCATATAAGCACATGATTACGGAAGTTGTCGAGGGTGGTTTGGATCCACACCTCTTTGAATCATGCAATCCACCACCAACTTCCATGTACCTCACAATTTATACCATGGTTTCAATTGCAGGACCACTCTGGACAATTAAGTGTTGTTGTCCATCGTGTTGCAATCTGCGATCTGGGAACACCCAGTTTTGTTGCCACGTGCTGCTCTCGGATGGGACCCTAGACATGATATAAGAACATGATTTCAGCAGTTGACAAGGGTGGTTTGGATCTACACTGCTTTGATTCCCACAATCCACCACTAACTGCCACATACCTCACAAGCTATACCATGGTTTCAATTGTGGGACCGCTCTAGAAGATTAATGTTCAAGCATTTCCTGTCCCCACAATGAAGTGTAGCTGTCGATCATGTTGCAATATGCGATCTGGGTAACCCTACCATTTTAGTTCCCCTCCTAAAGTTTTCTTAGTCTTCCAGTTTTAGACTTCCTCTAACCCCATTTAGTGAGGGTGCCAATTCGGAACTTCGAGACTTCGACAGTCTGGTGCTTCGGCGATTTTGGCCTATGCTGAGTTGAAAAACACCCATGGAGTGGTAGGGCTCGAAGCGATGTGGAAGAGTGATGTCACTTTAGGACTTTGGTGGTTCGATACTTAGGGACTTCGAGATGTAAAGCATGGAAATCTCCCTAAGTAACTTTCTCCTGACTGACGTGGCAATCTCTCATCACTTCAGGACTTTGGCGGTTCAACACTTTGGGAGGTATTGAATGTGGAGCATGAATATCCCTTGAAGTGACTTTCTCCCAATTGACGTGGAAGTCTCTCATCACTTTGACACTTTGGAGTTCGGGTCTCTGTCTGGTCATTAATCCTTGCGCGAATTTGAAGCTCTGAATGCACAAGAGTCGTTAATATAAACTGTACATTGGATATCCACCGTTGGAAATTGAACCTGTCTATTTTCTTGTATTTCAAGCCCAAAATGGACTTCTCTGAATCTTGCATTTTGTTCATGGGAATTTCCTATGCATACAAAAAGGCTTGTTCGACCTATAATGAGCTCAATCAATGGAAAAAATTGATGACATGCATTCCGAACCAAATCATGACATGTAATTATCTTTCAAGAAAAACATAAACAAAAAGTGCATAGACTCAATGAAGAAAGAAAAAATAAAAAACCAAGCCACTTAGTAATGGGAAACTGACTTCACCAACTAGAAGAGGAAAAAGAATTGATGAAGGCATAGGGAATGAGAGAGGAGAGGCAGTGGTGCAGACCTAGGTTACAACATTGGCTCCAACTAGGGATAGCACTTCATTGTGAGGTGTTAAGAAAAACATATCAATGCCTTTGAATTTAATAACTTGCTCTGAATTACTTTTCTTACCTCTGTTCTATTTGCCAACCATGTATCTATGCCACTGTCTCTTAGCCGTGCATCTCTGAAAATTAACACTCAACCTAACCCCAGTGCCTTTGTTGGGATATGGAGTTTTTATTCAAATTGAAACTTGAAACTACAACTAAACCCCAGTGCCTTTGTTGGGCTATGTAGTCTCTTATTCAAACAAGCTACTGAAAATCAACACACTAAAAAACAATCTGCAAACTAAAAATTGAATACTCGAACTAAGATATTATTCTCCTACTACCTACTCTATTTAACTAAAAACCAAGTAATCATGTGTAATCTGATTTCCAGTGAAACTAAGAAACTGATTAACTAAGAACGATAAATCTGTGCATGCCATTGTTTAAAATAATTTGAATAGGGTGTAACAAATGCGACAAAAATTTAGTAGGCATATGGTACTTACGGTTGCAAATGATGATCATGCTAAAACTTACAACCTTTGGGATTTTGGAAAAATAAAAATCCATCCAACTTGTCATTGGATCTTGAAACTCGTGGAAAGCCTCCAACTGGTTGAGAAGACAAAGTTGTTGTTGTATAAGATCTGCATTATTGATAATATTGAGCTACTCCTATCCTCATTGAAAAATATCATAAAGTTCATGTGATTCAGAACCATAAAGGGAAACAAAACACTCCTGATACTGCTCATCCAGTTGTTTGAACTGAGAGAGTATGTCTTCTACATGACTTTTTTTTTTTGTTCTGGTTCCAGAAGGTCATTTTTAGACTTATAGATTTTCTGTTGCTCAACAATTTCTAGGGAATGCAGATCCATATCTACCATAAAAGCAGATTTGAAATGTGGATTTGGCAGCTCCTCTTCATAACTATTAAATGGAGTTTGTTCAACTTCAAATATATCACAAACAGGTGCTAAATATTCATGAAAAAATGGAGCAACAAATTGATCGTAGTCATGACTATCGTTAGCTACATCACAAACACAAAGTTGAAAAACATTCTGCTGGAAATCCAAAGTAAATAAGGATTTAACATCAACATTTATTTCATTCTCATCGTCATTTTTTGTTTTAAAAGAATGTTGAAATTCGTCATGTTGTATAACAGAATTGGAAGAAGATACAACTGACAATGAATATTCTTTCTCTTCCTCAACATTATCGTCCCCTTCATCTATACTGCTAGAATAACTAATAATGGACTGTTAAATATAAGATTCAAATTCTTCACAACAATTTTCATAAAGTAAATCAGGTGGAAACAACCTTTTACAATGATCACTAGATGTTGCATGAAACTGTTTCAGGGAAGATATGCTAGAAGGAGGCAAGGATTGCTACCATTCACAAGAATCTCCCTCTAATGAGTACATGAACATCTTCATTAATACATCCTCATGATGTATACCCAACTAATTCATGACTTCATGGAAATCAAGCAAATGATCTGCAGGGTTATCATCTTTATTTTCTCTGAATCTGGGCAAGTAATCGCCCCATTCATCTATAGTAGGAAAAATATTTGGAAAACCAGGAACAACAAAGAAATTCAAAGGAGAAAATGTCCAAGCCAAGATGGATTCCATCTGAAAATATGACTTCTTAAAGAAATGGAGTCACCACTGGACTCTTTAACCATGGAGTCACCAGGTGAATGATCTGCAGTCTAAATGTGTCTGGTCTTTGTTCACCATCAAAGATCAGATCTAATCATTGTCATTTTCCTAGGGAAAGATATTTCATTAATTCTTTACCCAACAATGATTCCAAAAGATGTTGTTCCTAAGGTCTGCACCTGACTGCTAAAGGGAAAAGTTAGGCCACCTCAAGTTTAGAATAATTGATTTTTAATTTTTGTTGGTCAGTTAGAGGGTTGGTTCTAGAAAGACAAGAGCATGGTTGGGTCGGAATATGATAAGGATGAGGGTCCTCCTTTGCTGGTGGCATGCTAATGACAAACAAGTGAAATAATAAAAACAAAGGGAAACAACAAACCACTCAAAAAATAATCCATTGCAAGAAGTTTAATACTTAAAATATCATTTCAAGACATTAAACATGTATCAAAATCACAATAACTCCTTCAGGTTGCGATAAAAGAAAATATTCACCAAGCATTAGCTATTTTCACAAGTTGCATATCAATAAAGACAAGTTATACAATAGCCGAAGGAAATGAAATGTACTTTGCACAAATCAAAAACTGCATTGAAGATAAGATAAAAACACATGAAGATTTGAATGAAACATTGTCATCAAGAGTATATTCATCAGGTAGAGTTATTTAATCCATGCATAGAATGGGTCCAACCAATATGATGTATTGCTATCCTTTCCTCCTAAAACTCCACCTCAAAACATAGATAAACTTCACATTTATCAGAGTTGCAGAGGCTCTCGTCCATCTAGGACTGAGACTTAACACTAGATTAACCATTGTAGAACAACTTATTAACTTCAATAAAACACTAATGGGGTACATCAATGTATACTTCACACTTGAAATGATAAAAAAGAGTGGTTCTTATCACACATAGAAGACCACTTATTATTCTTTAAGCTAAACAAAGTCTTGAACTGAATAATTTAAAATTGATACTAGCGATGAAACTGAACTGATGTGTGCACTGGAATGAACTGAGACTGTGGAAGAAATTGATTCAAAGTGATAGAGATGAGTTCTACATTGATCATGGCATGCACGCACATTGTTGGAGTCCACTGCAAACAAATATATGTGCGGCGTGAAAATATCCTGGAGTGGCATGGTGACTTGAATTCATATAAGCATGTGATTGCAGAAGTTGTTGAGGGTGGTTTGGATACACACCACTCTGACTCCCACAATCCACCACCAAATTCCACGTACCTCATAAGCTATACCATGGTTTCAATTACGGGACCACTCTGGATGATTAATATTCAAGCATTTTCCGTCCTTGCACTGAAGTGTGGTCGTCGATCGTGTTGCAATCTATGATCTGGGAACACCCAGTTTTGTTTCCACGTGCTAATCTTGGATGGGACCCTAGACGTGATATAAGAACGTGATTGCAGAAGTCGACAAGGGTCGTTTGTATCCACACTGCTCCGACTCCCGCAATTGACCACCAAATGCCACGTACCTCACAAGCTATACCATTGTTTCAATTGCGAGACCACTCTGAAAGATTAAATTTGAAGCATTTTTTGTCCTTGCAATGAAGTGTGGCCGTTGATTGTGTTTTAATATGCGATCTGGGTAACCTTGCCATTTTAGTGCCCTTGCTAAAGTTTTCTTAGTCTTCTAGTTTTAAACTTCCTCTAACCCCATTTAGCGATGGTGCCAATTTAGAACTTCGGGACTTCGATGGTCTGGTGCTTCGGTGATTTCGGCCTATGTTGAGTTGAAAAACACCCATGGAGTGGTAGGGCCCAAAGCAATGTGGCAACCTAACATCACTTCGGGACTTTGACGGTTTGACACTTCGGGACTTTGGGATGTAAAGCATGGAAATATCCTAAAGTAAATTTCTCCCGGTTGACATGGCAGTCTCTCGTCACTTTGGGACTTCGACGGTTTGGCACTTTGAGAGCTTTTGAATGTGGAGCATGAATATCTCTTGAAGTGACTTTCTCTCGGTTGACATGGAAGTCTCTCGTCACTTTGACACTTTAGATTTCGGGACTTTTGTCTGGTCGTTAATACTTGTGTGACTTTGAAACTCCAAATGCACAAGAGATGTTAATTTGCACTGTACATTAGATCTCCACCATTGAAAATTGAGCCTGTCTATTTGCTTGTATTTCAAGCCCGAAATAGACTGATTTGAATGCTGCATTTTGTTCATGGGCATTTTCTGTGCATACAAAAAGGCGTGGTCAACCTACTGTAAGCTCAATCAATGGAAAACACGATGATAAGAATTCTGAACCAAATCACGACATGTAATTATCCTTCAAGAAAAACTTAAACAAAAAGCGCGAAGAATCAATGAAGAAAGAAATGATAAAAAAATAAGCCACTTGGTAATGGGAAACTGAATTTACCAACCAGAAGAGGAAAACATTTGATGAAGCAATAGGGAAATGAGAGAGGAGGGGTAGGGGTGCATACCTAGGTTACAACACAACATATGTGCATGAAATAAAATACTCAATAGATACAATACACTCCCTGACTCAATCTAGAGTCCAAGGGAAGCCATCGATGCCATCATTATCCTTAACCTTTTATGTGTCTTGTACACTTAGGATGACTTTTCAAAAACATCTGTCAATATATATACATCAATATAATCAATAAGACATAACACCTCAACATCATCATATATAACCCATAATCTGAATGAAATCATAATGTACCATACCCGGATCACTTGCAAGTAAGTGTCCTCAAAGAATAAGTAAATAATAGTGTGCTCAGTAGAGCGGGATGTTACATACACCCCCTATTGTTTTAAACTTTTTCCTGAAGTTTGTACAATATATATATATGAAAGAAAGTAAATAAATGTATCTGACATATATCTATATTTCTAATTTATTAAACGAGTAAGGAAACTATTGGCACATCTCAAATACGTCCTCCTAGGTAGCTGAGTGTGGACTATAATTGTCCCACTGGACCTTGACCTGATCGACTGTTCGATGCCATAGATATCTAATGCGATGGTCCATAATGCGGATTGGCTCTTCCATGAGAGAACACTCGCTCGACACCTGCAAGGAACTCATGTCAATAACATGTGAAGGATTACTATTGTAATGTCTCAAAATAGATACATGAAATACATCGTGCATATGCCTTAAATAATTAGGCAAGGCTAGTCGATAAGACACAGGTCCTTTCTTTTCAACAAATTCAAAGGGTCCCACAAAACTATGTGAGTGTTTAACACCCTTTCCAAACTTGATTGATGTAACACCCCAGTTTTTGAGCCCCATATTAAATAATGTATTTTGTTAATTGTCAAGAGGCCAAAGGGTCCAAACAAATAAAGAGGCCAATGTGCCTAATAAATGTAATGTTTTGATCATTATTAATAATAAACACATCGTTGGCTGCTAGACAGACAATGAATAGAGTTATAGAGGACTATGATTCCACAAGAGAGGGGGATTGAGGGGCTAAATTTTTATTTCCTATTTTAATTACCCTTTTGTCTAAGGGAGTGGATCAATTACGTGAGCTTCTTGGGGAAGGATAGGAGGTTCTTGATTCACCATGAAATACTTAAACCCATCCCCAGTCTATTGGGGGGTTCTTTTTTTCACTCGTTCACTTGATCACTAGTTCATTAGTTCACTCACTTACTCACCTATTCATTCATTACATTCTTACCTATCACTCATTCATCCTTCATCATCCATTTCTTGGATTGGAGAGAGGGAAATGAACTACTAAAGAGTAGCCATAGTATTGTTGGTTGTAGAGGTCGTTGGTGTAATCCATCCTTGACTTGAGGCCTACATATCTTAGATGTGTTGGCCTATGTCCATCTTTGTTTACAGTTGAGAGTCCTGAGAGTTCCAACATGGAGATTCTGGACCAGTTGCGTTGGAGCCCTGGAAGGAGAAGAAATTCCTAAGGGATTGCGTGGTAGAGAAGGGTGGGGGTCCATTCTCTTGGGTGGTGTAGGCTGGGTAGAAAAGAGTTGGGTACTTGGATTGATGCGAGTGCTCGGAAATCCTGTAAGAGCTTGAGTGTTGACTGGTTTGGGAAGCTAAGTAACACTCTGGAACCTTCCTTATGGATTCATATCCCTGGCTCGGGGGTGACATTTCTATTGGGTTCTGGAACAATAGTGTCTACAGTTGGGTGGAACGTCCTTGGTCTGCAACCAGTTGTTGTCTTCTCTTATAAAGATAAGGTCTCTCTGTTATGGTATTATTTACCTGTATATGAATGTATTCCACGGTGTATTTATTTATCGTTTAATTAAATATTTAGAATATGCATGGTTGTTGGTTATTATTGTGCATGTCATTAGATCTTTTCTTTTACGCATCCTTATTAATTTAAAAAGGGATCGGTAAGAGAAAGAAGTCCAAGAGTGGGCTTGAAGGTAGTGTACCCCAACCTGTGGGTGGCAAGGTATGTTATAGATTAGTATTAGAGATTCTGATTGAAACTCCAGGCTGATATGGTCTAGGTCTATTGGTCAGAGTCTCGTGGTTGAGATCGAATTCCAACCTTTAAGTTGAAAATATCAGGAGGAATGGCGTTGCGGAGTCTACACAGGAGCTAGAACATCAGAGATCCTTTGTAAGGGATCGAAGGATCATGACCGTCCCTTTCAAATTCAGGAGAGATCACCATTGTGGGATCAAGAGAGATCTAGAATCATTGGATCAAATGGTAGGTGAACAATGGTCATCCAATGAAGGTGAAGAAAAAGGTTGAGTAGGTTTAAGTCTCAACCGTCAGATATGTGCTCGAGCGAATGTGAGTTGTAGATCTCGTGGTGGTTCAGAGGATCGACACTGCAGGAGAAGCGAGCCCTCATGTTGCATGCAGAAAAATCCCAAAGCTTGAAGTCCAGAGTTAATCTAGACCATATGTTAAGGAAGACCCGTGTCAGCAGATTGGCCAGCTCAGGAATTCAGAGTTTGGGAGAATTGGAGTGTGCTAGTGTGGAAACTCCCGAAGCCCGAAGTTCTGAAGCCCAAAACTCCTAAGTGACGTGGCTCGTGGATGTCACCTAGGATGACATGGAAACATGGGATGTGTGTCATGTGTCAATGAGTTTTGAACTTATGGAAGATTGAAATGTCAGTTAGAACATGACATGTGTCACCCGCTTGATTGGGCCACGTGTGAGCATCTAGTATTTCTCCATGTGGTGACAGATCATGCAGTTCGAAGACTGGGCACTCTGGAGGAAAAATATGTGACAATTTGCGTTGGGTCGAGAACTCTCGAAGGTTGGAGTACATATCGATCGTCACTCCCATAAGACACATGGAAGTAGATATCATAGTCTAGAGACCTGGTACTCTAGGGATTTTCAAGTCTCTATAAGCGAAAAGTGTCAAATCTCAAAGTCGTGAAGGCATGCAGACCGTTGATTTAGGATCCCTTCGGGACTTTTCTCAACCATTGGATAAAGCAATGGAAGGACATGGTAAGAACTTAAGAGAATTGGGTGAAGGGTTGAAGATCGACCAAGGAAAATCTTCGATCACCGACAGCCGATGGTCGGGGATTGACAGATTGTGGTGAAGTTTTCTCTTTTCTGGACAAAGAAAAGATCTGAAGTCTCGAAATCCGGAGAGAATATGGACCCTTCATATTCGGGGACACATGTCTGAATATTAAAAATGGTTTGTAAATTAAACATTTGATAATCTGGGGGTGTGGTGGTGTTGAACAATGAAAACCTCCAAAGTCTCGAATCCCCGGAGTAAATATAGACTGTTCATGTTTGAGGACATGTGTCTACAAATCAACCAATTTGATAGTTTGGTGTTCAGGGGATTTGTGGTGTAGTGTGGAGAATTCTCCAGAAGTTATGAAGTCCTGAAGTTGGGAGGCACTAAAGTGATGTGGCCTACTGATGTCACCTAGGGTGACATGGACACACTTGATGCTCTCCACGTGTCACTGTGTTTCATGATTTTCAAAGACCATTCATGCCAGTTATTATACAACACATGTCACCTGTCAGATAGGTCCACATTTCCATTCCTTATTTTATTCCACGTGGCAGTAGATCCCATAGTCCAGATACTTGGAACTCCAGAGGATTCAAGGCATAGGCAGTTTGGGTCGAGAAATCCCAAATGCCGTAGTTAATATCCACCATCGATCAGAAGGTGATACGTGGAGGAAGGAGAGGACCTCTAGTATTTTGACACTCCAGGATATCTGTGGAGAGGTGCACTTGGGAAAGCCTTGAAACCTGGAGTCACGAAGGAAATCCTAACCATTGATCGGGTAGGATACATGGAAATAGATCCTGCAGTCCAGAGACTTGGAACTCTGTAAGAGTTGAGAGTGTGGATAGTCTGGAACTCCCGAAGCTGGAGTCCTGGAGCTCCTGTTGACCGTTGATCTCATTCCTTGATTGATTTTCAACCACACGATCTCCAATATATTAATTCTAACACATAAAGTGTTAGAAAGGATTTGGCCCACGGTTTCAAGCCATGGTCACCTGGGGAAGTGGTTTAAAGGGAGTGCCGATGCAGAATTAAATTCTATATCGGCTAATGGATAACATGGAAGTGTTATATGATTCATATTGATACATATATGTTCTTCATGAATTGATAAGAAAAAGGACCGATAGCATTGTTTGAATTTTTTTTTTTATCATATGCTTAATTCTAACGAAATGGTCACTTGCACATTTTATAGAATTAAGAGGTTTAAACACAATAGTTCATAATGCATATCCAAGAAATGGAAGAAGGAGAGGGAGCTTCCAGCCACGATAAAGAGGCCAAGGGTTAGAATATCAGAGTTGGTAATGTAGAGACAAAATCTAATGGACACAAGGGCAGAGGGGAGAAAGAAACATTGATAGAAACTGTAAGAATACCGAAAATAGAAGTGCAAAGATACAAAGAAGAAAATGAGAGACTGATGAGAGAACAAAGTCAGATAAATGCTCGAGTGGTGCAAATCTTAAATCAGTTGTAGAGGAAAACGAAGAGGGGATCAAACTCAAAACAAGAGGAATAAGGCATGTATCATGAAAGAAGAGATGATTGTGGAAGAGCTAGTTATTCAAGAAGTGCTAGCATAAATCATAGACATCACTCACCTCCCTACTCAACAAGGAAGTTTTATGCATCTTAATATTCCATAAGTAGTCCATAGGTGTCTCATGTTAGGCACCAAAGAAGAAGACATGAATTGGAAAGTTTGCAAGGAGAGTTGAGGAAGATCAAGCCACCATCCTTTGATGGTGAAAGAGAAAGGGAAGATGATGCTGAGACATGGTTACTTTGACTCAAGAGATATTTTCAATTACATAACTATTCATCAAACCTAGAAGCCAGGATTGCCACCTACCATTTACATGGAAAAGCCACAATGTGGTGGGATCAAATGAAGCAAGTTGAACATATTAGTGAGAAGAGGATCACTTGGAAGTAGTTCAAGAAGTAATTCCAGAAGGAGTACCTCTCAAAGCATTTCTATGACAAAAGAATACAAGACTTCTTTGAACTCAGGCTGGGAAGCATGACTATGGCAGAATATGAGAAGAAGTTCTTGGGGTTGTTAAAGTATGTTGAGTTCATTAATGATGCGAATGTGAAAATACAACTATTTCTAAGTGGAATGCTAACCTTTTATAAAGAAAATATTATGTATGATGAGCCCAAGACATTGATTGAGTCCATCAAGAAGGCTAAATACTTGTATGAGAAATGCTAGGGAAGACAATCCCTACAAAAATCTTGGAAGGATAAGAAGAAGGAGAAGTCCGATTAGAGGAGGAAAGGCTTCAGACCTCCCTTCAATGGGAATGATCCTAATAGAAATCATCAATATCAATATTCTAAGGGTGAATCCAAGAAAGAATACTCTTTGGGAAAAAAGGGGAAGACCACAAATCCAATGCTGGGGATGCAAGGAAGATCACCTGTACAAGGATTTCCCACACAGAAAGGATAGAGTGAAGACTATGCACAACATCCAAGAGGCTACAACAGTCGAATATATGGGAAGAATTTATGCAACTTTAGATGATCGACAAGCAGAGTAACAATCCAATATGATCGAGGTGGAAGGTAAGATCATAAATCGGTCTGTTACTATTATAATTGATTCAGGAACATTTCATTGTTACATTGATCCTAAAATAGTGGATAGATTACATTTGGAGAAAAGTAATATTGGAAAATCAAGTTTGGTTCAACTAGCCACTGGAACCAAAATGAGATTCCTTGATATGGTTAGAAGTTGTTCCATAAGTATTAATGGTCTGAATACTAGTGTCGATCTGAATATCATAAACTTGGGGTCTTATGATATTCTAATTGGAATGGATTGGTTGGACAAGAATCATGTTGTCCTAGATTGTCATAGCATGACATTTACCTGTATTGATGGAGATGGAAAAAATAACACTGTGAAAGGAGTTCCAAGACCCATGTCTATAAGGGAGATTTCAGCCTTACAGTTGAAGAGATGTTTTAGAAAAGGATCTCAATTGTATGCAACTCATGTGGAAGAGCTAGAAAATACAAAGGGGCCAAGCATTGAATATTTCTCGGTACTATAGGAATTTGAAGATGTATTCCAAGAAATACTAGGGTTGCCACCAAGAAGGGAGATAGATTTCTCAGTTGATTTAGTGCTAGGAGTTTCCCCCGTTTCAAAAACACCTTACAGAATGAGCACACCAGAGTTAAAAGAATTACAAATTTAGTTGGAGGAATTGTTAAAGAAAGGGTACATATGTCCAAGTGTTTCACATTGGGGAGCACCAATATTTTTTGTCAAAAAAAAAGATGGAACCTTGAGGATGTGTATTGAATATCGACAACTGAATAAGTATACTATAAAGAACAAGTATCCTCTACCCAGAATTGATGACCTCTTTGATCAACTAAGAGGAGAAAAGATATTTTAAAAGATTTCAAAGATTGATCTGAGGTCAGGATACCATCAGGTAAGGATCAAGGAAGAAGACATTCATAAGACAACCTTTAGAACCAGGTATGGGCATTATGAATTTGTAGTGGTGTCATTTGGATTGACCAATTCACCAATTGTCTTTATGTGCTTAATGAATGGCATATTTAGAGATTATTTGGATAATTTTGTCATAGTATTATTGGATGACATACTTGTGTATTCCAAGTCTGAAGAGGAGCATGAACATCACTTAAGACTGATATTGCAAGTGCTAAGAGAACATCAGTTGTATGCCAAGCTGAGTAAGTGTTATTTTTATCAAAAGTAGCTCTATTACTTGGGACATATTATTTTAGAGCAAGGCATAACAGTAGATCCAGAGAAGATTGAAGCCATTAGAGGATGGCCAACACCCAGAAATGTGTCAGGAGTTAGATCTTTTATGGGATTATATGGTTACTACAGAAGGTTCATACTAGGGTTCTCTAGTATTTCTTATCCCATCACTTCTTTGAAAAAGAAGGGAACTAAATTTGAATGGAAACCTAAGTGTGAAGAGAATTTTAATCTGTTGAAGGAATTACTTACTAGTGCACTTGTGTTAAAGATTGTTGACCCAAATGAAAGTTTTATGGTATGTATAGATGCATGTAAGGAAGGTCTTGGGGGTGTCCTCACGCAAAATGGACATGTCATTGGTTATGAGTCCAGAATGATTAAGGAACATGAGAGGAACTATTCCATGCATGAATTGGAGCTTGTTGCCATTATCCACGCCTTGAAGATGTGGAGATATTATCTCATGGGGAAGAGATTTGAATTAAAAACAGACCACATTGGCCTGAAGTATCTTTTTGAACAACCGACCTTGAATGATAGGGAAATAAGATGGCTGGAATTTTTAAGTGAATATGACCTCGATATCAAACATATCAAAGGAAAAGAGAATAAATTTTCTGATGCACTTAGTAGAAGAGTGCATCTCATGAATGCTACTGCTGTCAGTATGAATCAATTAGACTTGAAGAGAAAATTTTTAGATGATCTTGTTACAGATCAAATTTACCTACAGATAAAGGAAAGCGTACAACAAGGAGATGTACAATAGAAAATAAAGGAGTATGAGATAAAGGAAGATGGATTACTTATGCATAAGAATAGAATCTATGTTCCTAGTTTCGAAGAATTGAGGAATTTGGTATTGAAGGAAATGCATGATGTTTCTTATGCTAGACATCCCGGTTACCAGAAAACAATTACAACAGTAAGAAGCCAGTTCTTTTGGAAAATAATGAAAAAGGATGTTTCTAATTACATCGCTTGATGTATGGAATGTCAGAAGGTGAAGGATGAGCATAGGCACCTAGCGGGTTTGCTGCAACCATTACCAATCCTAGAGAATAAATGGGAAGTGATAACCATTGATTTCATAACTAAATTACCCAGGACAACAAGACGACATGATTCAATCATGGTAGTGGTTGAAAAATTAAAAAAGTCTTCTCATTTTGTTCCTGTAAAAACGACACATACAACGACTAATATTGAAGAGGTTTACATGAGGGAGATTGCTAGGTTGCATGGGATACCCAGGACAATTGTCTCAAACATAGATACAAAGTTTACCTCCAATTTCTGGAGGGGATTGTTTAAAGGATTTGGTACAAATCTAAACTTTAGCACAACATATCATCCACAGTTAGATGGGAAAATAGAGAGGGTCAATCGAGTAATTGAAGATATGTTGAGTATGTATGTGATCGATAAGCCATCTAAGTGGGAATATTACTTACACTTGGTTGAGTTTGCATATAATAATGGGTATCAAGCTTCATTAAGAATGAGCCCATTTGAAGCCTTGTATGGTAGGAAATGAAATACTCCAGTGAGTTGAGACAACCCAGTAGATAGAGTGGTACTTGGGCCAGAGTTGCTCAAGGATACGAAAGACCACATGGTTAAGATCAAGCTGAATTTAAAGGCAGCTCAGGAAAGACATAAAGTTTATGTAGATAAGAACATGACAACTAGAGAATTTAAAGTAGGGGAGCATGTACTTCTAAAAGTGAAGCCCAAGAAAAGATCTTTGAAATTGGGTAGTTGTACAAAGTTGGTAGCCCGATTCTCTGGTCCATTTGGAATATTGGACAGAATAGGGCTAGTTGCATACATGCTTGCATTTCCTGCTTCCATGAATGTGCATAATGTATTTCATGTCTCTTTGCTAAAGAAATGTGTACATGATCCTAACCATGTTATTGATTGACATCTGATTCAGGTAGAGACATAGGGAGACTTTCAGGTCCAGCCAGTGCGGGTATTGGACAGAAAGGTAAAAATGCTCCGGAATTGAGTTATAGAGATTGTAAAATTTTAGTGGACCTGCTACGATCCTAGAGATGCTACCTTGGAGCATGAAATTCCATGCGGGCAGAGTACCCACAACATTTTGAATAATTTTTGAGATTTTGATCTCTATTTTGTATATGCAATGGGGACAATGCCAAAATAAGGGGCAGGGGATGTAACACCCTAGGTTTTAAGCCCCATATTAAATAATGTATTTTGTTAATTTTCAAGAGGCCAGAGGGCCCAAACAATTGAAATATGCCAGTGTGCCTAAGAAATGTAATGTTTTGATCATTATTAATAATAAACACATTGTTGGCTGCTAGACGGACAAGGACTAGAGTTATAGGGGGATATGATTCCACAAGAGAGGGGAATTGAGGGGATACATGTTTATTTTGTATTTTAATTACCCTTTTATCTAAGGGAGACGATCAGTTACGTGAGCTTTGTGGGGAAGGCCAGGAGGTTCTTGATTCCCCACGAAATACTTAAACCTATCCCTGGTCTGTTGGGGGGTTCATTTTTTCACTTGTTCACTTGCTCACTGATTCATTGGTTCACTCACTTACTCACCCTTTCATTCATTACATTCTTACCTATCACTCATCCATCCTTCATCATCCATGTCTTGTCCTGGGGAGAGGGAAACAAACTGCTGAAGCATAGCCATGTTATTGTTGATTGTAGAGGTTGTTGGTGTAATCCAACCCTGACTTGAGGCTTGCATGTCTGAGATGTGTTGGCCTGTGTCTAGATTTGTTTACAACTACAAGTCCTGAGAGTTACAACATGGAGATTCTAGACTAGTTGCGCTGGAGCCCTGGAAGGAGAAGGGCTGCCTGAGGGACTGCATGAAAGAGAAGGGTGGGGGTCCATTCTCTTGGGCGGTGTAGGTTGGGTAGAAGAGAGTTAGGTACTTGGATTGCTGCGAGTGCTCAAAAATCTTGTGAGAGCTTGAGTATTGACTAGTTTGGGAATCCAAGTAACATGGTGGAACCGTCCTTGTCGATTCATAGCCCTGGCTCAGGGGTGACACTGTTGTTGAGTTCTAGAACAATAATGTCTACAATTGAGTGGAACTTCTTTGGTCTGCAACCAATTCATGTCTTATTTTATAAAGATAAGTGCTCTGTGTTATGGTATTATTTACCTGTATATGAATGTATTCCATTGTGTATTTATTTATCTTTAATTAAATCTTTAGAATATGCATGCTTGCTGGTTATTGTTGTGCATGTCATTAGATATTTTGTTTTACGCATACTTATTAATTTAAAAAGGTATCGGTAAGAAAAAGAAGTCCAAGGGTGGGCTTGGACGTAGCGTACCCTGGCCTCTGGGTGGCATGGTATGTTACAATCAAACCCTTCTACAATTTTACCTGCAAGAAGACTGTGTCTCCAACTTCATAATTGTAGTCTACGCGATGCCCATCAACATAACTCTTTTGCCGATCTTCCGTTTCTTTAATCCTCTGTCTTATCGATTACATATGTTCTTCCATTTCTTGAATCACTTTTGGTCCTACCAGAACCTTGTCCTCAAGTCGATCCCAACTCAATGGCGTTCGACATGGTCTCTCATAAAGAAACTCAAATGATTCCATCTTAATTGTATTATGATAGATGCTATTGTATGTAAACTCTACTAGTGGTGAGAATTATTCCCAATGTTTATGTTGGTCCATTACATACATACACGCCATATCCTCTAAAATCTGGTTTGTTCTTTCTATTTTCCTATCTATCTCTAGGTGATAAGTTGTGCTAAAGTTTAGTTGTGTTCCCAAAGACTCTTCAAAACTATTCCACAACTGCCCTGTAAACACCGATCCTCGATCGGATGTGATTCTTCTTGGCATAACATGTAATCTCACAATCTCAGTGAAAAATACTCTAGCTATGTTTGGTTCATGTACGTCGTATGTACTGGAATGAAGTGTGCACTCTTCATCAGAGTGTCAACTACCACAAAAAATGAATCGTGTCTCCTTGCCATCAGTGGAAATCCAATGATAAAGTCCATCGAAATGACCTCCCATTTCAATTCTGATATAACTTGTGGCTGTAACAATCATGTTGGATGTTTATGTCCAACCTTCACTTGATGACATTCTAGACATTTCACCATGTAACTAACTATGTTTGCTTTCATTCCCTTCCAGAAGAACAAAGGATTAAGGCATGCCTTCATCTTTGTGAGTCCCAAATGAACCATGTATACTACTTGATGAGCTTCACTTAATATCAAAATTATTAATTCATCATTAGGAGATATGTAAATTCTTTCATTAAATCTAAAAAATCCATCGTTGTCTAGTGAATAACCTTCATACTTCAGTACAATCATGTTATCTTATCCAATATTATTCTTAACTTATTTATACCAGTCATCATCTATTTTTAAGGTTCGAATATTTTCTCGAAGATTCGTCTTAAGAGGTAATACATAAAATATGCATGGTCTCCTACTCAATACATATGCCACTTGGTTCGCAGTTCCTTTGATGTAAGTAATTTCAAAATCGTATTTGCTAAGTAATTATGACCAACTCCTTTGTCATGCGTTCAGGTCACTCTGTGTAAAAATATGCTACAATCCACAGTGATATGTATTTAATTCGAACTTTCGTCCAATAAGATAATGTCTCCAAACTCTCAAGGCATATACAATTGCTAATAATTCCAGGTCATGCATTGTGTATTTCTCTTCATGATTTCTCAATTTCCTCGAAATGTAAGTGACCACTTGACCATCTTGCATAAAAAATCCTCCTAAACCTTCCTTGGATGCATCTATGCATACCAATAATTCCTTTTCCATGTCATGGAATTTTAGTATCGGCACCATTGTCAACAACTGCTTGATATTTTGAAATGCTTCCTCGCATTTCCCAGTCCATATGAACTTCTTGTTCTTTTTTTGCAATTCTATGATTGGATTTGATATCTTCAAAAATCCTTCAACGAATCGTCGGTAATATCTTGCTAAACCCATAAAATTGCATACTTCTTGTACATTTGTTGGTGTTGTCCATTCCATAATAGCCTTTACTTTCGATGGATCCACAACGATACCTTCACTAGATATGATATATCCTAAGTAATGAACCTTCGATTGGTAAAACAAACATTTCGATAGTTTCCCGTACAATTTGTTTTCCCATAGACACTGTAAGACCAATCTTAAATGCTCATCATGTTCTTCTTTTGTCCAAGAATAAATCAATGTCATCAATAAAAACTTGAACAAACTTTTCCAAGTATTCATGGAACACGACATTCATCAAACTCATGAATACCCCTGGGGCGTTCATCAATACAAATGGTAAAAATGTAAACTCATAGTGTACAAATCTCATTTTAAAAGTGGTTTTAGGGATATCTTCCTCTTTAATCCGTAACTGGTGATATCATGATCTCAAGTCAATCTTTGAAAACATTGTCACTCCTTTCATTTGATCAAATAAATTGTCAATCATTGGCAACATATACTGGTTTTTTATTGTGGCTTTGTTCAATTAACAATAGTCAATGAAAATCCTCCACGACCCATCCTTCTTTCTAAGAAAAATC
This sequence comes from Picea engelmannii, assembly GCA_009831015.1. Lineage (NCBI taxonomy): Eukaryota > Viridiplantae > Streptophyta > Pinopsida > Pinales > Pinaceae > Picea > Picea engelmannii. Next base: position 500,205 of record ML777756.1, on the reverse strand, counting down.
ACTGGAGCACCCCACGGTGATATGCTTGGACGTATCAGTCTCAAATCCAACAACTCCTTCAATTTCATTTTCAACTCTAGTAATTTAGGCGTTGACATATGGTAAGGCATTCTAGCTATCGGTTTAGGTCCATGTTTGAAGTCTATTCTAAAATCCAACTCTCTTTCAAGCAGTAAACATGGTAACTCTTCTGGAAACACATCTGCAAACTCTTCTACTACATGAAGGTTTTGTATTCCTTCTGCCTCACCCTTTACATTTAGCACTAAGATTGCATATAACTTGCATCCCTTGTGCATTCTCCTATGCAATTATAGGGAAGAAATAAACCTCAAGGACATTCCTTGGTTTCTTCCTACAATCACTCTACCTTGTCCCAAATCATCCATCAAACTTAACCATTTCATCTTACAGTTAAGTATCACATCATATGATTCCATCCAATCCGTACCAATCACTATGTCATAATATTCTAAGATCGTGACATAAATATCTACCTTTGTCACAAAGTCTCCCAAGTAAAGGCTACAGTCCGTAACCTTTCCTCCAACCTTATGTTTAGCACCTAATGCCATTTCTATGTATCTGAACTCATACAACTCGACATTATTTACCTTAATTCTGTTCAGCACTGCACTATATATGAAGCTCTATGTAGCACCTAGATCTATCAATATATTAAAATGTTGGTTTGTGATTGTACCTGGCATCTCTAACACAGTGGACTAGTGATAAGGATGGAGGTTGTTCACTATTGCATGTATCCTCTGGGCCTTTCCCAAATATTCAACTGTAAAGGGTCCTGAAGATCTGTCCACTATGGCCTTCTCAATCAGACAATATCACTGAAAATGTGGCTCACCCAATTTCCAACATCCAATCTTCGGTCCAGTGCTCATGGTCCTTGAAGTAGAATATGGTGGTATAACAGTCTGTGATCTTGGTCTATTCTGCTGAAAATTCCTAAGTTGTTTTTGTTGTTGTTATGGTCCTCTGTAAGGAGTCCTCTGCTAAGGATTTTGTTACCATGGTGTGATGAACATAGGTCCTCTTGGCGTGTCTCGATGTCCTGAAGCCTGTCTGGCTGGTGTCTGATGCTGTTATGCTCCTGGTGTCATGTTTACATCCTATCTAGAAGGAGTCCTACCCTGAATAGCACTATTCAAGTCTTCCTCAACTATGAGTGCCTTCTAAACTACCTCATGTAATGACTGAGGCATTAGGATCCGTACCTTTGCACGAATGTTGAAGTTAAGACCAAAGACAAAATTTTTGACCTTTAACTTCTCCATTTTTAGATGTGGATTATACCTAAGTAGCTCCATGAATATGTCCTCGTAATATGGAACTGTACAACTTCCCTATTATAAGGTGTTGAACTCATTAAGTTTACGTTCAGATCCAAAACGTTCTTTTCTAGGAGTCATAGAACAAGGTCTACCCAGTGCCAAATAAAGAGGTGTGCAAAAGGACCTTTTGAAGTACAAATATCAGGAGAAACAATGTAAGGTGAGAACAAAGACCAATCAAGGTACACAGGGCCTTAAATTATGAATAAATAAGATCAAGAGAGACAATGCAACAACATAGTGTAAGTGCATTACGTGTGCAAGAGACATCTTAAAGTCTAGAGCCCATTAGGAAAACGCATGCTGTGCACCAGAGATTGAGTCATCTAAGTGATGAATCTGCATGAAGGATAGTGAGGGTAAGTCTGATGAGGAGAAATTCCTTGTTTTAGGTTTGAGTGGACGAGACCTAATCAGGAGGAGTCGAAATCCCTTAATCATTAGATCAGACAGGAGATGTGCACTCGTTAAACCCTAAGACCTTTGGGCTTCATTACTTCTATGGATTATATTTGTTTGTATTAAGTGAACCCCGAATCCCAAATTCATAGAGTGAATCTACACCGTAGATTGGTGAGCGAACAATAGCTCTTGGATTTGTAAGAGTTTGAAAATTCGACAAGTTTGATTCCTAACTGTCTAAGAGCTGGAAAAAATCGAAGCTCCGAAGTCCAAGAGTGAAGGAAAGTCATAGATCTGGCGATCGATTGCGGGTTGTTAGATCTACGAGCCTTATTTATTTGGAGGTTTAGTAATTTGATACATCGACATAATTAGAGTCATGAAGCTAAATGTTAAGGAACTCCCAGAGTCTTGAAGTCCAGAGTAAATCCTTACCATCAAACGATGTGTACACGTGTCTGTAGATTTTGAGTATTCAGAATTTGTCTATTCGGGAGGTGGTGGGTGAATTTTTCTTTGGTGAGAAAAGTCCTGAACTTCTGGATCCCATAATTAATCCTGACCATTGTCGATGGTTAATCAAGGACTGTCAAATCTGTGGGATCGAACTTCAATAGTTCGGAGGTAACATGAGTTGTAGATGCATAAACTTCTGAAGCCCAAAGCCCCAGAGTTTCTTCTAGCCGTAGATCGGAGGAAGGTGTGGGAACCGTTAATCTTAGAGTCGTACGGGATTCGATACTTCATAAAAACATATTCGTTGTTGAAAAAAGGTGAGAAACTCCTAGAATCTTGAATTCTGGAGTAGACAAAAATTGTTGATCTTATAGGACTGTAATCAGTTAGATCTCCAAGCCCATTGGAGGTTCAGTGATCTATATGAAATAGTATCAATTTGTCAAAGCGAGGAAAACCCCGAAGCCCAGAGTTTTAGAGCGCATATCCATTGTAGATTCTAGCATGAGGAGGATCTCTGCTAGCCATTAGATTAAATCTATAATTTTTAAACCCTAATATTGGCTCATTACCCTTTAATTGGGGAATATTACACTAGTAATGTTATTTTATTTAAGTCCGCTTTATTCCATTAGTTGTAATTATACCTCCTAGTCTCCTATATATACTAAGGAAACATTTTCATTTGGAATCATCTTGTACATGAACATTTATGTGGGGTAAAATGAGGTTGCCCCCTTGAAGATGCTTATTATCTGAAATTATCTCTTTTTCAAGGTGTTGAGTACTTATTTTGAGGTTTTTATATGCTATATTGATATTTGGTTCTTAACATATGGTATCAGAGCTCAAGGTCTTGGGGTTTCGCTGCTACATCTGAGACACCGTGAAATTTTAGCTATAATTTTTTTTCTACAATGATTCATAAGGAACGGATTGGAGGATATTTATTATACCGATCAAGGAAAGTTGGGTTAAAATTTTAGCTCCTGAGGCCTTATAATTTCGGAGATACAACCTTTGTAAGATAGGGTTATGGAATCATCCTGAATTGAGTCATTGTGGAAATTTTGCTATAAAATTGGTTCTGTAACGTTTCAGACCCTGAAATACAGAGGATATTCTTAGAAATTATTAAGGTATATGTGGTAGCAATTTCAGCTTCTAGGTCATTTTAAATTTGTATATACACCCTATGGAAGATAGGGTATCTGACTAGTCCTATTGAATAGTCTCAAGCAAGTGTTCCTAGTAAAAAAATCATAAATTCTTCCTAAAGTATCCAAATTGAGTGATACCAATTGCATTATATAGTGGACATCCTTTAGTAGTTCTGGTACAAGTTTCATAATTTTATATCAATTATTTTGTGTGGGGCATGCTATACAAGTGAGATCTCCTGGAAAGGCAAAAAATCAACAAGTTGCGGGGAAGTTACCATAAATTCCACTTGGAACATCCAATTTTTATCATACCTATGGCATTGAAGAGAAGAAATATCAGAGACCTACAAAAAATAAAAGTTCATACTCAGAAGGGCCAAAATTTTGGAGATACAATAAAAGGAAGATTGTCTAGTAGAACCACCTCAAAATCAAGGTTTAAAGGGATACTTGGCCAACATGCCACCAAAAAAGGGAACTTCTACACCAAATAACCCTCTAGACAATCCTACTTGGACTCTTAATGAAGGTGAAGAAATGTGTAGGGACATAAATGATTTACAAAAGAAGACAGTAACCAACGATGAACTACAAGAGATGATGGATTCAATGGAAGTTAATTTGGATGCTAAGTTGGATGGTTTAAAAGGGGAGATCATGGAAGGATTGAAAAAATTCCTAATAGAGAGGACACCTGAAAGTGAAAATGTATCCCATGAAATTCATGATGAGGACACAAGGAAGGTGAATCAATTATGGAGAAACTCCAACTTTGGATTGAAGACCAACCACGTTCCTAAGATCGATATGAGGAAGTTCGATGGCAAGGACCCAATCACATGGATACTTCAGATGGAGCAATTTTTTTATCTACATAATGTGCCACATACACAAAAGGTATGAATTGCTTCTTTATATTTAGAACCCAATAAATTTTTATGGTATCAATGGCTTTGTTCTCGCAAATCACTCGTCACTTGGACAATTTTCACAGAAGAAATGATAGCACACTATGAGGATACAAGGAGCAATACCTTCTTTAGCCAATTGATAAATCTCAAGCAAAAGGGTTCAGTTACC
>ML777756.1:468623-492572 GCA_009831015.1 Picea engelmannii | reverse complement strand
TCATGAGTACACCCAGTTTTCCATGTTTCATGCTTAAAGAAGGTTATAGGTGACAAGATCCCAATTCAAACTATATTGCCAGAACTTGATGAGGAAGGAAAAATCATATTGGAGCCTGAAGCCATCACTGACACAAGAATTCATCAGCTGAGGAATAGATCCATTTAAGAGTATCTCATTAAATGGAAGAAACTATTGGTTGAAGATTCCACTTAGGAAGATGAGTCTTTTATACAGAAGCATCCAGTGTTACTCAAGTGTTGCAGACAACACTTGTCTCAAGGGGAGGGGCATGTTAATCCCTAATATTGGCTCATTTCCCCTTAATTGGGGCATATTACATTAGTAATGTTATTTTATTTATGTCGACTTTATTCCATTAGTTGTAATTATACCTCCTAGTCTCCTATATATACCAAGGAGACATTTTCATTTGGAATCATCTTGTACTTGAACATTTATGTGGGGTAAATGGAAGTTTCCCCCTCAAAGAGGCTTATTATCTGAAATTCTCTCTTTTTCAAGGCGTTGAGTACTTATTCTGAGGTTTTTCTATACTATATTGATATTTGGTTCTTAACATAAACGTTGACGAAGGTAAGTGAAAGGTTAGGGTTAACCTACAACTTCCGGTCAACTTCTCTTTACTACTAAATTTGGATGGTAATCACTTCGGGTGGAAAGGAGTGTTAAAGTTGACAAACCTCCAGGGCACCAGAGTCCCAGAGCTTTGAATAACACCCTTTTGGCTAGCGCTAGGTTCTATCTCGTGGTCACATGCATGTATTTGTCAAGGAAAAAGGGATAACGCACTACAAGTTAAAAGTCAACTCCAAAGACTTTAATAAGCTTCCCTTGGTCCCAAAAACTTTGGATTTAACTTCAAAATAACCCAGACATTCATGCTACAAGTACTTTGGATTTAACAACAAATTCAATAGAGAAAAACACAATATAAAATTTGGATTTGATGAAATTCCATAGAGGTCCATAATACAACGAATTTTAATTGACATAAACATTAACATGAAAATGATGCATGGTTTCAGATTCAGAATACAATTCAACAATGACTCTACAATAACTCTATCAATGACTCTATCAATCTATTATACTAATACACTCGTAATATACATAAATTTAGAATATAAAATACCAGGACCAATGAAAGCTACGTAATGAAGATTCCCTTCAAGTCTTGTGCTCCTTCCTTTCCTTGGCTTGCTAATAAAAAAACTTCACCTGTACCTCCCAACTAATTCTAGGGGTAACCTTCTTCCCCCTTAGCCCCCCGAGCCGCAAAGGGGCCACACACAAGAAACCAAGAATAATATCCCCAAGACTTGCCTCGCAAGGAAGAACTTCCACTCTTTTTACAAGCTTGGTATCCCAACTCTCACAAGTAAAACACAGTCCAATAAAAATTTGGCAGCGTAACAATGCTCAACAAATTCACCCATTTTCCCTTCTACCTTATTTGTTTTATAGAAATTCCTTCACTGACACATGTCCTCATTCATATATAATTAACTTTTTAGTTAATTTAATTTGGATTATTCACTCATACACTTGTCACATTCTCCCCAAGTTACACCAGTATTTACCAATTTTATTTTATTTAAAAAGATCATTTTCCCTCACATTCTTCATTGTGTTCCAATTTTCACTCCTAGGTGTCCCATTGTTCCCCAGATTCTCATTTAAGGAGTGTCTCCTAACTAGATCTTACTTAGAGTTTAACTTAGAGTCTTCTTGTAGTTAGACTAGTGTGGTTTGACTCTAGATTCTATTGTATGTACACTTAATCTCTCAAGTTATTATTTATTTCTATTTAAAAATTCATTTTTATTAAATTCATGAACACATGTGCATTTTATCCAATCTTTATATTTTTCCAGAATTTTCCTAGAATTGGACTTATCCCAAATTTAGTATCTTTATTAGTCCCCAAGTGAAACTTAGACTTAAGCCAAATTTTAGACTTAGGCTTAGACTCTTGTTAGGATTTTCACTAATAATTTTACCATTTACTTAAATATTTAATCCAACAAGGTCTTAATCACTTAAATGTTTTCTAGGCCACCTAGATTTATTGACTCAAGTTTAAATTATGCGACGTGCGCTTCAAGACGCATCTTTGTGCTCCAAAGGTGCCACTCTCCTTAGAATTTTTTTGGAAGTTGTCCGACCCTTGGAGTCAACAATCAACTCGGTCGACCTTTCAAGAGACTAAGGGATTCTAAGGAATAAGCACTCCGCCTTATTGCGCACTCCTTAAAAATCTTTGTGAGAGACTATCTCAACCCTCCCTCACGACATCATGGATCTTTCGAACAAGGTAATCATTAAACTACAGTTCAAACCGCAGTGGGAGTGCTAGTAGGATGTGATAGGGATGTTACCACACCTCTCCCTCAAATGTTTGGTTTCTGTGCATGGCCCCTCTACTCCTTATGTGAGTCAGATTAGCAAGCACCGTCAAGCCTGCATCCAATGACAAAAACACTGTCAATAATTTCATACACATAAATCATACTAAAGTCAATCATACAAGATATGTGCATGAAATGAAATACTCAATAGATACAATCCACTCCCTGACTCAATCCGGAGTCCAAGGGAATCCATCGATGCCATCAACATCCTTAACTTGTCATGTGTCCTACACACTCATGACGACTTTTCAAAAGAATATGTCAATATATATGCATCAATATAAACAATAAGCCATAACACCTCAACATCATCATATATAACCCATAATCTGAATGAAATTAGAGTGTACCATACTTGGATCACTTGCAAGAAATTGTTCTCAAAGAATATGTCAATAATAGTGTGTGTTGCCGTCGAGGGGCTAGAGAGTCCCCAACACCAACATTTAAACCTCCCGTGGGACTAGGCGGGAAGAGATGAGAATGTTACGCCAGGCTTAGAGCCCCAACAAGAAAACACATTGAACTCCAAGCTAAATTCCCCCTAACCTATAGTCCAAGCATGAATCCCTTTGCCTTATATTTTTACTTTTTAATAATTTTTTATTTTTATGTAATTTATAAGTTTTATGCTTTTATGTGTGATTTTATACATTTGTAATAACAAAATAAATCCTAAAAGAATTTGAACAATTAAAGAAAATGCAACCAATAAAATTAAAAAATGAAAATGTTTTATTTTGTATATATTTTAATAAGATGTAGCTAAAGAAAAACTAATCAAAAGTTAGGGAAAGTTAGTACTAAAGTGATTAACTAAAAGAGTAATTTATTAAACAAGAAATTGATTTATTAACTACTGGATTGGTATTTTAATTTTTTTAAGTTAAAACAAGATAAATTACAAAAGAAAGATAAACAAAAAAAAAATAATAAATAAAGAAGAATAACAATAGCTTATACCTAAAAAATAAAATGAGAAGAACTTATGTGCATCATGTTACAATAGTGATAATTAATTTTCCTTTTGAATTTATTTTCCTTTTTTTTTTGAATTTAAAGGATTTAATTAATAAAGATGAAGAACGCTAAGATTTAAATAGAAAACAAATAAGAAACAATTTTAGAGTGTAAATGATTTGGATCTCTAATTAAAATTTCTCCCCATACATTTCCTAGAGTTTTAGAATTTACAAATCTCTACGTAGACTTGGGTCAGGTATTTAGACTTCAGCCATTCTAGAACAAAGTTACAATAGAAAGACCAAGAGTGAAAGAAAGAAGAAAACTGAGCCAAAATGGAATGGAGCGATGGTGGTGATAACACAAGGTGAGGACCTGCATATCAGAAACTGATTAGCGCTGAAATAAACTCAAGCTTAAATAGAACAAAATGACAAGAAATCATTTCACCTCATGAAAACCATCCAAGCTCATCCTCGCCTCACCCGTTCGCTGCTTCCCAAAACTCCCTGCTGCCAACAATCCCGTCAATCCCTATTAAAAGTAGAGGATGAATGATGAATTAAAAATGAAAAACCTCACTACACTCCAAGCATACCTCTCAACAATTTTCTCTCTTAAAAATTTCCTCCCCTTAACTGGTTGTGCGCTGCTTCTTTTATAGCAGCAGATGGAAAGTTTGAGTAGTTTGAACAGTTAGGGTCTTTTCATGTTTAACTAGCTGATGCGAACTAATTAGAACCGTTTTAGTTAAAGATAATATGTAATAAAAATCGCTTGGAACTTTGGTTATTTCACACATCATTTTTTAAGTAACCATGGATTAATTCTTATGGACCCAACCTTCTCACAATAAGAAAATCAAGATTTAAAATTTAATACTCTCGCTTCTAAATCTGGCTCAGATGTGTGTTAATCTTTTCAGAATTTTTCTGACAATTTCTATAAATTTGTATTTCAATTCCTTGGTCTTATCTTCCTTTATGTCCAATTTTACATGTATTGCTCGCGATTAGATGGTAAACCCATATACGAGTACAATAAACCTGAGTCCTTCGAGGATGCGTCTCCTAAACAATTATTGTAAGTGTTGCGGTCGTACAGAAGACAAAGATCTCGTGATCAGACTCCTCTGAGATACGCTTCTTAAGAATTCCATAAAGTACATGGAACTTATTTTCATGCCAAGAGACGATGCATCTCTGCTGAGGAATTGTAGCTGAAAACAACAGAGTCTGCTTCTATGTGGGTATAGCATCAATAATCTTCTCAATATCCTTGTGAAATCCCAGATCCAACGTGTGATTGGCTTCATCAAGAATGATCACTTTCAAGACCATTAATTGGTTTGAAAAACCCGGTGTATTATCACTATGATACAATAACCTCCCAGGAGTAGCCACTAAAATTCAAAAGCTGGTGTGTGATTGCAAGAGTTGTAGTAGTTCTCCCTTTCCCTGCTTCAGCCTATACTTCATCTGCAATCATATTCAAGTTGTTCAATGAAACATACAAATATGCCTTTGCCTCTTCGACAACCTTCCTGTCTTGTCTTTCAGATTTAAGCTCCAAAATAACTGCCATCAAGTTTTCTATGGATAGTTCAGAAGAAAAGTTTGGCAATACAACTTCTTTGGCCATTAGTTCGCTCTGGTGGAATACTATTGGGCTTAGAATGAACTTATAATTCTGACACTCTCCCAAGAAAAAAGAGTTACCAGTATGGTACCCTGCTCTTTTTCTATTAGTGTAGCCATGATAATTGCCTTTAGAAAAGTGGATTGATTCTTTCAAAAGAAGCCCACATTTTTTTCTTGTTTTACTAGCTTCCACTTGTAGTATGGATAATATATTTTGTGGGAAACATGAATTTAACCCATCGTGCTTAACAAAGTGCGTGTATTCTTGAAAAACATCTTCAACAGGTGGCAGTGCTTTTTTGATAACCAGTGATATGATGCTTCTCCAATGTTGTTGCATCCACACCATGTAATATTGTTGCACCGAGCCTTCTCATCTCTGACAATGTTTCATGGGCTGATTTATACGACGATAACACCTCTCTACTGTTTATAGATGTAGGAACCATGTTTTGTGAGAATCCAAATGCATTGGCGAGAGCTAGAGAAAACGAAAAAGTCCCCTTCACCGATTAATAATATCTGATGTAAGTTAGAATAATTCTTTATACTTCTCTCCAAAGAGAGACTTCTCCTTTGATATTTGTATCCCTGAACATCTGTTCTTTTTTATGTTAAGAGCTATCCCAAAGAATAGATCTGAAGAATAGCTTTGCCCCTTGCTTGAGCTCTTCTTTCCCACTTTTACTGTTGAAAAACTATCGAAGTAAGAATAAGTAAGTTATTGTTGTTGACTGTTAGTGCAAAAGTCCCAAGCCCCAGCAACATAAGGATAATGTTAGCCCATGATTGATTTCCATCACCCATCCTTGGCTTAGAGAAAGGAAACGCCAATGATATTGTTTGGATGGCGGTTCTATCGGCTTGACTAAGATAGCATACATGAAGCATGATCCACTCTTATAAATTATTTGAGCATGTTTTCACAAGCAGTTTTATATTACTAGAAGTAGATTGGAAGAAATTTTATTTGTCAAGTAATGTCATCTCATAATAATGGTATCCATCAGAATGAAAGGTTTCTCTGGAAAAGAGCGGTTCAAACGCGAAAGCTTCATATATTATCTTCTCCCTCCATAAAACCCGCCAACAATAGAATATGTGATTTATTATATAGAGCAGTGCGCATAATAATTCAAACTCTTATCCACAAATGCCTGTATAACTATTCATTACAATTATGATCTCGACCATTTTTCCATATCTTATAATTCACATATAAGAAAACTTCTATGATTCAGTACAACGTCTTCCAATCCATTTCTTAATTAATATAGCGATACCCCTTTTTTTCTTATGACATGGCATGAAGATAATCCAAGGCCATAACCCTTTAAAGAGCATGGGATAATTTAAAGTCATAGTTAAAATATTGAGTGGAGAGACATACGTTTTGTAAGGTGAGACACGTAAACATATAGAGTGGTATGATGGGTATAATGTGAAATAATCAAAAGGTTGTGATATAACATGGTTTATATGAGTAGACATTTTTTTTTTTATTTTTTTTTAAGATTTGATATGGTAGGAAATAAAGTTAAGGTCATAACTTCAAAGGTATGGTATAACTTTTTGAAAATTGGGTTACATGATAAAGTGATGCACAAGGTTTATAAAACATGTTATGTCAATGTATCAATTAAGAGTGGGAAAAATGATAGTGTGAATAATACGAGTGAAAAAGAGAGCCATGCTTAGCAATCAATCAAGTGCCTTGAAAATTTGGTCAAGATCATTGCGCCAATTTTTAACGAGAATAAGCGAAACTTTGTGCAAGTAGTGTGATTCAAGGGGGAGCCTGGCAACGCTTTGCCGACTAAGTACTTGTTGACCAAACTATTTGTCAACAATTGCCAACCAATAGATGCGCGTCGCTTACAATGGCATGCAAGATTGAAACAATGAACTTACGATCCTTGATTTTCTGAAGGAAATGGAATAGGAAGGGTAACGATAGCACTGAGGGTGACTTGATGTAAGACAAGAAGAGGTTGATAGGATTAGGTGGACCAGATTGTACACCAGGGGGAGACACGATGGAGGGGGTTTGTTCCTATTGTATAACCCGAAGGGACGAACTCTTTGGATCTTGACAAAATGAATAGAAAGTCGGAAAAAATTTCATGGATGTGTGTTGAGGGAAAAAACCAAAGCTTAACACTGAGCATCAACAATGTGTATGCTGGAACCATCTCAAAATGGAGGGGACAAATAAAGGGAAAAAAGGAAGATGGAGATAGGACTGACGACTGTGATGAGTGAGGATGTCTCGCTTAGCAAGTGCATAGTAGACATGTGATGAATTACGACAAAAGAAGGTGACTTGGTTCCCCTGCAAGTCTGTTGTCCACCAAAACAGATTTGGTTAATCAGTTAAAAATATGCATATAACCTTTTAATAGCACCAACCATTGCTCCACCACTTCCGACCATCAAAAGAGAAAATAATAAAAAGAAAGAAAAAGAAATAGAATAAGAGCAAAAGCAAGAAAAGAACTAAATAATTGTGAAATCAACCAAAACTAATCTACCCCTTTTCGAATTATTATTATTATTATTTATTTATTTATGTACAGAGGAAAAGAAAACCATTAGCTTGGATTCAGGTCAGATGAAATTTAGCCTAAAGGAATGCGTCGCGTACTTTGCATGCAGATCTTATGACTTTTAAAAATTCACGCGTGGAAGGACTGCCAACATGCCAACCAACAAATGTGTATGGTGAGGATAAATGAGTAATCAATACCCAAAAGAAACGGTCACCAACCTCCAAGACATGCCAACCAACAGATGCTTTTCATTTAATACTGAAAGTGTCGATTGGATCAGATTTAGGATTTAGGGTTTGTACATTAAAGAGATGATCCATGAATTCATCAAACAAATTAGTATAATCTCTAGGGACATTTATGTTAGGAACAAGGTCGTCATGATGCAAAGAAGATTCATAATATGGGTTAAAAAAATTAGGGATGTTCTTAAAATAGTCATCATCATCAAAGTAAAAAGTGCACCTAGCAGGGACACACTTGATAGTGTCAAGTTCCTTAACCTGTTTTGATTGGAACAAAGGATTAGCAAAATTTTTATACAAATTAAGATCTTGATTGAATTCATGAATATCTTCAAAAGAGGACTCCTCACATATATCATTAAAGTCATGTTGATCTTCATCAATTTTTTTTTACCACCCATTAGCATCATCAACAAATGAAAATGTATCATAAATTGGTTTTCCATGGTCAGAATTGATTTCTTGATTTGCATAATTAAATTCACCATTGCATGCGCGTGGATCAGAAGCTTGAAGTGACAAATGATCTTGGGATTGATTTTTTCCACGATGTTTAAGAAGATTGGTATTTGGAATGTTGGAGGTGGGATGATCCTCAAGCATCATGATATAATCATGATTCTCTTCACATCCAAGCTCTCGACCACAATTAGAGAAAGGGATCCCAAGATATAATCCTAGCATCATTAAGAGATCAAGATTCAAGAGAGAACATGTGATCGTGTAAACTATTAATGATGGGGATTAAAGACGACAAATCTTAGTGCCAATCATGAATACCAAAGGAGAAACCTTTTCTATGGATTTTCTCTTTGAAGTCGAGGCAAATGATTAAGGATAAATGTAGGTTTTGAACATTCTTTTCTTCTAACCGACATTAGAAAAGAGGAGTAGAAGTTCATAATAATGCAACAGGGAAGCCACGTTAGTAGAGTGAATGGACATAGGAATTGAATTATATGACTTGATAAACCTAAGTTTAAAAGTAAGAATTATTTCATTATATTTCATATGTAATTGTTTAAATATATTAAGATGCTCATAAGGATTATCCAAATTACCAAAGGTAGAAGTAAACTAGTACGAAAGTTCAAACCATGTAGAGATGCATTCATCAGGAAGGTTGGAAAATAAAGAAGCGTCGTTACCTTGAAGGGAATTAATGAACAATAACATGCAACTATTATTCTCATAACTCCTAAGATGATGCAAGCATTTGAAAATTCATGAAGATGTTCATCCACTGTAGTAGTTCTATCACCATGAAATAGAGGCAAATGGTGCTTGAATTTGTGAGGTAGGGGATTAACTGGGTGACAAAACTTCAAGGGGATGGGCACAAACCATGGGGAATTATTTAGGTATTCTTCAAACTCAAAAATATCATACTTACAAATGAATTTCCTAGGGTTAGTAGTTGAAACCACAAGGTTACAACCACCAAACAAGCTTGCAATCAGTTGAGACATTGTGATCTAGGAAAGATAAAAGTAAATTTCAAAGAATTAAAACAAAACTAGGAACGAACCATTGAATGGTCGTCCCCAGTATGGTTGCCAAAATATGTTGACGTCGAGGGACTAGAGAGTCCCCAACACCAAACTTTCAACCTCTCGCGGGGCTAGGAAGGAAGAGACAGGAATGTCACCCTAGGATTAGAGCCCCAAAAATAAAACACATTGAACTCTAAGCTAAATTCCCCCTAACCTACAATCCATTCGTGAATCCCTTTGCCTTATATTTTTACTTTTAATAATATTTGATTTTTATGTAATTTATAAGTTTTATGCTTTTATGTGTGATTTTATACATTTGTAATAAAAAAAATTAAATCCTAAATTAATTTGAACAACTAAAGAGAATGCAACCAATAAGATTAAAAAATGAAAATATTTTATTTTGTATTTATTTTAGAAAGAAGTAGCTAAAGTAAAACTAATCAAAAGTTAGGGAAACTTAGTACTAAAATGATTAACTAAAAGCGTAATTTATTAAACAAGAAATCGATTTAATAACTACCAAAAATTAATTATAAAACCATGTAATGGACTAGTATTTTAATTTTTTTAAGTTAAAACAAGATAAAATACAAAAGAAAACTAAACAAATGAATAAATAAGGATAAAAAAAGCTTATAACTAAAAAATAAAATGAGCGGAACTTATGTACATCATGTTACAATAGTGATAATTAATTTGTCCTTTTGAATTTGTTTTCCCTTTTTATTTTTCTGAATTTAAAGGATTGAATTAACAAAGATGAAGAACAGTGACATTTAAATAGAAAACAAATAAGAAACAACTTCAGAGCGTAAAGGATTTGGATCTCTAATTAAAATTTCTCCCCATACATTTCCTGGAGTTTCAAAATTTACAAATCTCAGCATAGACTTGGGCCAAGTATTTAGTCTTTCACCATTCTAAGACAAAGTTACAATAGAAAGACCAAGATCAAAAGAAAGAAGAAAGCTGAGCCAAAATGGAATGGAGCGATGGTGGTGATAACACACGGTGAGGACCTACATATCAGAAACTTATTAGTGCTGAAATAAACTCAGGCTTATATACAACAAATTGAAAAGAAAGAATTTCATCTGATGAAAACCATCCAAGCTCATCCTCACCTCGTCCATTCACTTCTTCGCAAGACTCCCTGCTTCCAACAATCCCATCAATCCCTTCTGATAGTAGAGAATGAATGATGAATTAAAAATGAAAATCCTCACTGCCTTCCAAACATACCTCTCAACAATTTTCTCTTCTAAAAATTTCCTCCCCTTGGTTGGTTGTGCACTGCTTCTTTTATCGCATCAGATGGACAATTTGAGTAGTTTTAACAATTGGGGTCTTTTCATTTTCAACTAGTTGATGCAAACTAATTAGAATCGTTTTAGTTAAAGATAATATGTAATAAAAATCACTTGGAACTTTTGTTATTTCACACATCAATTTTTAAGTAACCATGGATTAATTATTATGGACCCAACCTTCTCACAATAAGAAAATCGAGCTTTAAAATTTAATACTCCGGCTTCTAAATCTGGCTTAGATGTGTGTTAATCTTTTCATAAATTTTCTGTCAATTTCTTTCAATTTGTATTTCAATTCCTTGGTCTTCTCTTCCTTTATGTCCAATTTTACCAAGTCTATGTATGTATTCCTCATGACTAGATGGTAAACCCATATACGAGTACGATAAACCTGATTCCTTCGAGGATGCATCTTGCAAACAATTCTTGTAAGTGTTGTGGTCATATAGAAGACACGGATCTTGTGATTAGACTCCTCTGAGATATGCTTCTTAAGAAATCCATAAAGTACATGGAACTTATTTTCATGCGAGGAGATAATGCATCTCTGTTGAGGAATTGTATCTGAAAACAATAGAGACTGCTTCTTTGTGGGTATAACATCAATAATCTTCTCAATATCCTTGTGAAATCCTAGATCCAACATGTGATTGACTTCATCAAGAATGATCACTTTCAAGCCCATTAATTGGTTTGAAAAACCCAGTGTATTATCACTATGATACAATAATCTCCCAGAAGTAGCCACTAAAATTCAAAAGTTGGTGTGCAATTGCAAGAAATGTAGTAGTTCTCCCCATCCTTGCTTCGACCTATACTTCATCTGCAATCATCTTCATGTCATTCAATGAAACCTCCAAATATTCTGTTGCCTCTTTGGCAACCTTCCTATATTGTCTTTCAGATTTAAGCTCCAATATAACTTCCATCAAGTTTTCTATGTAGAGTTCAGAAGAAAAGTCTGGCAATACAACAACTTTGGCCATTAGTTCCCTTTGGTTGAATATTGCTGGGATTAGAATGATAAGTTTGACACTCTCCCAAGAACAAAGAGTTACCGATATAGTAGCCTACTCTTTTTCTATTAGTGTAGCCAAGATAGTCTCCTTTAGAAAAGTGGAATGATTCTTTCAAAAGAAGCCCACATATTTCTTCTTGTTTTTCTAGCTTCCACTTGTAGTATGGATAATATCTTTTGTGGGAAACATGAATGTAACCCATCGTGCTGAAAAAAAATCTTGTATTCTTGAAAAACATCTTCAACATGTGGCAATTCTTTTTTGATAACCGCTTTATCTTATTCCTTTAAATATAATACTGCATGAGGAAAATTGTATAAAATTCTATCGAAGCTCCTCCTCCTTACGATATGATGCTTCTCTAATGTTGTTTCATCGACACCATGTAATATTGTTTCACTGAGCATTCTCATCTCTAACAATGTTTCATGGGCTGGTTTATATGATGAAAACACCTTCTCTCTACTTTTTATAGATGTAGGAACCATGTTTTCTGCAAATCCAAATGCATTGGCGAGAGTTAGATAAAATGAAAAGTCCCCTTCACCAATTAATAATATCTGATGTAGGTTAGAATAATTCTTGATACTTCTCTCCAAAGAGAGATATCTCCTTTTATATTTGGACCCCTGAACATTTGTTCTTTTTTCCATTAAGAGATACCCCAAAGAATATATCTGAAGAATGGATTTGTTCTCTTGCTTGAGCTCTTCTTTCCCACTTTTACTATTGCAAAACTATCGAATTAAGAACAAGGAAGTTATTTTTGTTGACTGGTAGTTCAAAATTCCTAAGTGCCATGATGCATAAGAATCGTAAGCGAGCCAACAAAGCAAGCGCAAAGGTGAAGGACAACTGGAATTGCACCAGTGCACGTTTTGAGAACACTTTGAATTTCAAAGGAACATTAATGTAATATCTGAAAAGATGTATTTGCATTTATGTTTTGGAGACTGTAAACAAATCTTGAGCGTTTCTCTCATCTGTCGGTTATAAAGGAATTTATTTGTAATGAATGTAAATTAGGTAAATTTTAAATTCCGATTAGATATCTTAGAGCTGTAAGAGGGAAAACCCGTAAGAAGACACCCTCGTATGTATTGTAGATTATTATTCTATTTTGTAAAATTTCTAAGCTGTAGAGAAAGAGAGCAAGAGAGAATAGGAGAACAATTTTTTTAGGATTTGTATAAGCAGATAGTTGTTGCTATTGAATCCATGTACAGGAGCACTGGAATTAATATAAGAATTCTTTGATTCCATTTCATAGTGTGTCATGCTTACTGTTTACATCTATTGAATTGTATGTTTACAGTCTGTTTATATTCTTTGTTATGCATTCATTTCAATATTATGTGTATGAATGCTTGGATTTCATGTTGAATGTATGAAGTCTGTGAGAGGAGAAGTATGAGTTTCAATTTTTTCCCTTCCTGAGAAATTCATGCAAAGAGTGCAGTGAAAGTTCGCAAGGAGTGCAGTGATGAAGTTCTGAGTTTTATCTCAGAAAAGTTCAGGAGGGATACCATTGTTCTTATACCAGGAAGAGTGCAGGTGTAGCACAATAGTCATGCAAAGGGTGCATAGGCCAGAGAGAGTCTTAGAATTTACCAACCAAGGAGGAAGGTCGAAGAACTACTATTGCAGGGAAGTGCACAAAGTTGGAGGTGGTGAATAACCAAACGTTATTGTGGATTCCACAAGGAGTGCATGCAAGAGTCCTTTTGAAGCTTTGAATCCGTAATAAAGGTCAAGCTCAGGAAGGATAGGGGTTTGAGAGAATTCAAAGGAAGGACGAGGTCTGAAATTACCTCACAGAAGTTGAGTCAGAAGAAGAAGACGCCAAGATAATTGGGCATAAGTCTTTAAGTATTCCGAACGAACGGTCGAAGTTATCAGAGGGAGAGTCGTCGAAGTTCTGTGGGCCGTTAGATTTTGTAGATCAACAGGAATATTAAGGATGAGTGTCTTTCAGCACTCATAAGCTCAAGAGAGCAGTGGCTGTTGGATCAGATCAACAAGTACCATTGATCTCGTGCTTGAATTTCATCGTTTCGGAGTTTGGGCGTAGAAGGAGTTGTGACTTGGAGTCAAGAGTTGCGAAATCCCAATTCACAAAGTCTCGATAGAATCAAGGTCATCAAATCACAGGAGGAGGCAAAGGACCCATTATCCTTTCGAAGTTTCAAGGATCGAAGGAGTCATAGGGACTCATACTAGGGGTCACAAAGTCACGAAACCCGATATACCTCTTCAGGTGAAGAGTGTGGTCGTGTCATCTTGTCACGTGGATGAGAGTTGGTGCTTAGTGCTTATTCACACAGGTGTAGCTCCTAAGAAGGACCTGTGGATAAACACTTGTGTGTTGAATATTCATGTGGGGAATCAAAGAGTCAATCAGACTCAAAGAGGAGATTAAGAGTGATCCTTAGACCAGGAGGTCATGTAGAACCTACTGAGGTAGGGGTGTTGCGTCAGGTGGTATCAGAGCTTACAATCTTTGTTTTATGTAAGCAAGGGAGACAGAAGGCAAGTTGTGATTCGAATTCTGTGGGGAACAAATTGAAACAATGCCGCCCAAAAGACGTCAAGATAGACCAATGATCGATCCAGTTGTGGAAATGGAAATGAGATAACTTCATGCTCGAATAGATGCTATGGAGACAACACAGAGACAAGCTATTGATACTGGAGATGTTAGTGAAGTCGAAAGTGAAAATGAGGCTGGAGATGGAGAAGAAGTTGTAGTCGAAGATGCTGTAGAAGAATGTCTATTCAGAGCTATTGCAAGAATAGGTGACAGAGAAAAGATGGATATTCTGATGTACGAAGGCAACTTAGATGTTGAGGAGATGCTAGATTGGCTTAGAGCTCTAGATAAATACTTCGACTATGATGATGTCAAAGAAGACAAGAAATTCAAACATGATGTCAGTAGAATTAAAGGGCATGCAACACTATGGTGGGATGAACTACAAGCTGATAGGCATTGAAAAGGCAAGAAAATAATCAAAAGTTGGGATAGGATGGTCACCAAGATGAAATCTAAATTTATACCCAGAGATTACCAAATCAATCTGTTTCGAAGAATGTAAAATTTGAGACAAAAGGGGATGACAGTGAAGGAATACACTGAGGAATTTTACCGACTCATTATTAGAGCTGGTCATCATGAGAGTGATGATGAGAAGGTCGTCAAATATATGAATGGTCTGAGATATGTCATTCAAGATGAGATGGGCATGGTAACAATCAGGAATGTGGAAGATGCCTATCAGGTTTCTTTGAAGGTAGAAGAGAAATTGGCCCAAAAGCAAGGACAAAGAGGCAGAGGTAGAAGTCAGAGCAGAGGCAAAGCAATTGCCCGGGACAGAGTACAGAAGCCCAAGGAGGAAGAAAAGAAACCTCATACTCACCCTGAAAGAGGATGAAGTTCACAAGGAAGGCAATCTGCTGACGTAAATACTTTTTCACGAGCCAGAGGAAGAGGACGAGGCATAGATGGTGAGATAAAGTGTTTTTTCTATGGAAAAATTAGACACAAATATTATGAATGTCCTAACAGAAAAAGAGATGGAGGAGGCGAAGCTCACATTTCATAAGTGCAAAGGTAAAATGTTGAGGCAGAAGATGCAGAAGGTGGAAGATCCTTAATGATGAGGAAAATTTTCTTGAAGCCAGAGAAAGAGGTAGAGAATCCAGTCCAGAGAAACAGTTTGTTTAGAACTTCTTACAAGACCAAGGATAGGGTATGCAAGGTAATTGTGGACACTGGAAGTACAAATAATCTAGTATCCACAGAAATGGTGGAGAAGCTAGAATTGGAAACTGCTGCACATCTGATTCCATACAAGGTTTCATGGTTGCAAAAGGGGCATCAGGTAACAGTCACTAAACAATGTTTAGTTGAATTTAAGATAGGGGGTTACATAGATGAAATATTATGTGATGTTATTCCCATGGATGTCTGTCATATTTTGTTGGGTAGAACATGGCAATATGACATAAATGTTGTTCATGATGGGAGAAGGAACACATACACCTTAGAGAAGAATGGTAGGATGCATATGTTGCTGCCAATTGAAGATAAGAAGGTGAAAGAAGAGACAAGAAATAGTATACTTCTCATGAGTGGGAAGGAGCTTCTTTATGAAGTCAAGAAAGAACAAGACATGTAGTTTGTTGTGGTAAAAAAACCCAGAGTCATTTTGACAAGTACCAAGATAGACGATCTACCTGATGAAATTCAGGAACTGCTGGAGAATTTTGCTAATATCATGGTGGAAGATTTACCTTGTTCATTGCCACCCATCAGGAGTATAAGCCATCACATTGACCTTATACATGGAGAAATTTTACCAAACAAAGAAATGTACAGATTGATGCCGCAGGAGAATGAAGAAGTTAAGAATCAAGTCCAGGATTTGATGAACAAAGGATTGGTTCGAGAAATCTTGAGTCCATGCGTTGTACCTACAGTGCTAAGTCCAAAAAAGGATGGTGGATGGAGAATGTGTACAGACTCAAGGGCTATAAACAAAATCACCATCAGGTATAGATTTCCTTTACCTAGGATGGATGACTTGATGGATTTCTTAAGTGGAGCAAAGTTTTTTTCAAAAAATTATTTGAAAAGCGGATATCATCAAATTCAAATGAGAGAAGGTGATGAATGGAAGACACCATTCAAAATGAATGAAGGACTGTATGAATGGATTGTCATGCCGTTTGGTTTGATCAATGCACTGAGTACTTTTATGAGGTTGATGAACGAAGTCTTGAAGGATTTCATTGGGAAATTTGTGATTGTGTATCTTGATGATATACTAATCATCAACAAAACTGAGGAGGAACACTTGAGACATTTAAATCTAGTAATGAGGAGGTTGCAGCAAGATAAGTTGCTGATAAATTTGAAGAATTCATCTTTCATGAGGAAAGAAATAATTTATTTGGGGTTTGTGATCTCTTCAAACGAGTTGAAGATGTATCCTGAGAAAGTAAAAGAAATTAGAGAATGGCCATCGCTAAAGAACACCTTTGAAGTCAGAAGCTTCCATATATTAGCCAGTTTTTACCAGAAATTCATCAGAACTTTTCGTGGAATTTCTGCACCAATGATGGACATAGTCAAGCAAAGACATAAATATTTTCACTAGATAGAGGAAGCAGAGAAAAGTTTTAAGTTGTTGAAGGAGAAAATAACTAGACAACCGGTTTTGGTTTTGCCAGATTTCAGTAACCCATTCCAAGTTAGATGTGACACAAGTGGATTTGCGATTGGAGTAGTTTTGAGTCAAGACAATAGATCGATTGCACACTTCAATGAGAAACTGAACGATGCCAAAGTGAAATATTCCACGTATGATAAAGAATTTTATGCAATCATACAGGCTTTAAAGAAAAGGAGGCATTACTTGATTCCAAAAGAGTTTGTCTTGTATAGCGACAACCATGCTTTACAATTCATAACTCGAAAGGAGAAGTTAAACCAAAAACATGCGAAATGGGTTGAATATATGCAAAATTTTACATTTGTTATAAAAGCACATTTCTGGAACTATTAACAAGGTTGTTGATGCATTGAGCAGGAAATGTTTGATTCTGCAGGAGTTTCGTGTGAAGACCTTGGGTTTTAATAGCCTTAAGTATATGTACAGAGATGATCTAGATTTTAAAGATGCTTATGAAGCATGCGAGAATCCAGTTCTTAGAGATAGAAGCCAATGGATTGAATATATGGTTCAGGATGGATTATTATTCAAGGAAAATTAGTTGTGTATTCTGAAGAGTTTTATGAGAGAGAATATTCTGAAGGAAAAACATAATGGAGGATTGGCTGGACATTTTGGCCATGACAAAACATTCGCATGCAAATGAACAGTTTATATTATTGGCTAGGGATGAGGAAAAATGTCAAGAAATTTGTCAACAAATGCAGAATTTGTCAGGACACAAAGGGGAGAAGACAGAATACAGGAGGCCGTGGGATGCGGTAAGCATGGATTTTGTGTTAGGACTGCCAAGGAAACAAAGGAGTTGTGATTCCATATTCATGGTAGTTGAAAGGTTCTCTAAAATGGCACATTTTATTCCATGTAAAAAAACCAGTGATGCAACTCACATTGCAAACCTGTTTTTCAAAGAAGTTGTTAGACTTCACGGCGTACCTATGAGTATTGTTTTAGACAAAGATACCAAATTTGTTGGTCATTTCTAGAGAACACTATGGAAGAAGTTGGGGACAAATTTATCTTTTAGCTCAGCATATCACCCTTAGAAGGATGAACAGACTGAGGTATTAAACTGAAGCTTAGGGTACTTATTAAGGAGTTTGGTAGCTGAACATCACAGTCAGTGGGATCAGATTCTGCCCCAAGCATAATTTGCATATAAAAACTCACCTAACAGGACTACAAGACAAATCCCATTTCAGGTAATGTATGGAATACAAACGAGAGGAGTATCTGAGTTGAGGGACTTAGAAAAAAGTGAATTCAGAAGTGCTGGAGAAGAGGATTTTGCAGTAGAGATGCAAGAGCTCCACAGTAAAATCAAAGATCAATTGCATAATTCCAACTAGGAATGCAAACGCAGAGAAGATCAACACAAAAGAGAATTTCAGTTTGAAGTAGGAGATTTGGTCTTAGCTCACCTGAGAAAGGAAAGATGCCCAAGGGAAACATATAATAAGATGAAAATGAAAAAGATAGGGTCGTGTAAGATTTTGAGGAAATTTCAGGCCAATGCTTATGAAATAGAATTACCAGATGGGGTAGAAATATCACCCATATTCAACATAGCGGACCTATAGCCTTACAGAGCATATGAAACAGAGGAATTAGAGGAAGTTCAATGGGTTAAACAGATTCCTGTTGCTAAAAATCCGCAGATGGAAAGGATAATTGATCAGAGAGTTAGGAAGAAGACCCGAAGGACAACATACTTTGAATATTTGGTCAAATGGAAAGGACACCCGATTGAGGATGCCAGTTGGGAGAGCGAAGCAGATATCCAAATACATGGACAGACAGTGCAGCAGCTCATGAACACGGGTCCATGAATTTTTTAGCCAAGGGAGTATGATGGAGGAGCATCGTAAGCGAGCCAACAAAGCAAGTGAAAAGGTGAAGGACAGTTGGAATTACACTAACGCACATTTTCATAACACTTTGAATTTCAAAGGAACATTAATGTAATATCTGAAAATATGTATTTTCATTTATGTTTTGGAGATTGTAAATAGATCTTGAGCATTTCTCTCATCTGTTGGTTATGAAGGCATTTATTTGTAATGAATGTAAAGTAGGTAGATTTTAAATTCCGATTAGATATCTTAGAGCTGTAAGAGGGAAAATCCGTAAGAAGACTCCCTCATATGTATTGTAGATTATTATTCTATTTTGTAAAATTTCTAAGCTGTAGAGAAAGAGAGCAAGAGAGAGCAGGAGAACAAAGATTTTAGGATTTGTATAAGCAGATAGTTGTTTCTATTGAATCCATGTATAGGAGCACTGGAATTAATATAATAATGATTTGATTCTATTTCATGGTGTGTCATGGTTACTGTTTACATCAATTGAACGGTATGCTTACAGTTTGCTTATATTCTCTGTTATGCATTTGTTTCAATATTATGTGTATGGATGCTTGGATTTCATTTTGAATGTATCAAGTTTGTGAGAGGAGAAGTATGAGTTTCAATTGTTTCCCTTCCTGAGAAAGTCCTACAAAGAGTGTAGTGAAAGCCCGCAAGGAGTGCATTGACGAAGTTCTGAGTTTTATCTCAGAAAATTTCAGGAGGGATATCGTTGTTATTATACCAAGAAGAGTGTAGGTGTAGCACAAGAGCCATGCAAAGGGTGCGCAGGCTAGAAAGAGTCTTAGACTTGAACAACCAAGGAGGAAGGTCGAATAACTAATCTTGCAAGGAAGTACACAGAGTTGGAGGTGGTGAATAACCAAAGGTTATTGTGGATGCCGCAAGGAGTGCACGCAAGAGTCCTTTTGAAGCTTTAAATCCATAGCAAAGGTCAAGCTCAAGAAGGATAGGAGATTGAAAGAATTCAAAGGAAGGACGAGGTATGAAATTACCTCGAATAATTTGAGTCAGAAGAAGAAGACGCCAAGATAATTGGGCAGAAGTATTTGAGGATTCTGAATGAATGGTCGAAGTTCTCAGAGGCAGAGTTGTCTAAGTTTCGTGGGTAGTTAGATATTCAAGATCAGCAGGAATATTAAGGCTGAGTGTCTTTCAACACTTGTAATCTCAAGAGGATTATTGGTTGTTGGATCAGATCAACAAAAACCGTTTATCTCATGCTTGAATTTCGTCGTTTCAGAGTTCGGGCGTGGAAGGACTTGTGACTTGGAGTTGAGAGTTGTGAACTCCCGATAGAATCAAGGTCATCAGATCATGAGAGGATTCAAAGGACCCATTATCCTTTCGGGGTTTCAGGGATCGAAGGAGTCAGAGGGACTCATATCAGGGGTCACGAAGTCCCGAAACCTGATATACCTCTTCGGGTGAAGAGTGTGGTCACGTCAGCTGGTCACGTGGATGAGAGTTGGTGCTTAGTGCTTATTTGCACAGGAATAGCTCCTAAGAAGGACCTGTGGATAAACACTTGTGTGTTGAAGATTCCTATGGGGAATCAAAGAGTTAATCAGACTCAAAGAGGATATTAAGAACGATCCTTAGACCAGGAGGTCGTGCAAAACCTGTTGAGGTAGGGGTTCTACATCATACCAACAACATAAGGATAATGTTAGCCCATGATTGATTTTCATCACCCATCCTTGGCTTAGAGAAAGGAAACACCAATGATATTGTTTGGATGGAGGTTCTATCTTCATTGTGATGAAATATCTCTGTACTTGGAAAGTTTGACTAAGATAGCATATATGAAGCGTGGGATAATTTAAAGTCATAGTTAAAATATTGAGTGGAGAGACATATGTTTTGTAAGGTGATACACGTAAACATATAGAGTGGTATGATGGGTATAATGTGAAATAATCAAAAGGTTGTGATATAACATGGTTTTAATGAGTAAACATATAATAATATATTTTCTTTGAAGATTTGATATGGTAGGAAATAAAGTTAAGGTCATAAATTGAAAGGTATGGTATAACTTTATGAAAAGTGGGTTACATGATAAAGTGATGCAAAAGGTTTATAAAACATGTTATGTCAATGTATCAGTTAAGAGTGGGGAAAAGGAAACTGTGAATAGTACGAGGAGTGAGAAAAAGGGCCATGCTTAGCAATCAGTCAAGTGCCTTGATAACTTTGTCGAGAGCATTGAGCCAATATTTAATGAGAATAAGTGAAACTTCGCAGAAGTAGTGTGATTCAAGGGGGAGCCTGGAAACACTTTGCCAGCTAAGTACTTGTTTACCACTACCGTACTCACATACATGTATGTGATAATAGGGGTTGTTACAGAATGCTTCAAAGAAACCAAATACTACATCCAAAAAATAATTTAAAAGAAACAACAAAATAGTAATATTTATTTTATCTGGTAAGGATTACCTGATCCCGTAAAAGAGAAAGTAGGAAAATTTTCATCGGCCAAAGAACTTTGGGATAAGATGCATAATCTATATTTTGAGGAATCTCCCATCACAAAGCCATAGAATGTTAAAGAAGATGCAGGAAAAGAACAATAAGAAATATGCTTTTCATGTTAGATAGATTCAGAAGAAAAAGATTGTGAAGAATGCATAATAGATCTTGAAGCATAATTAATCAATGCTTTAGACAAACTGAAAAAAGAAAGGAAGAAAAACAAGTCTCTTGAGGAACAATTGGTCAAGAAAGAGAAGGATTCTCAAGAAAGTTCCAAAGAATCCTAGCAGATCATCGTGAATCTAAAAGCTCAGTTGGAAGAAGAAAAAGTGGTTGAAGAAACTCTCAAGAGTCAGTTGGAAGAAAAGTAGTGTTTGTAAATCTCAATGATAGCACAAAGAAAGGAAACAAAGAAGAGAGAAAACATTCTTACAATGCATCTCAAGGAAAGATCCAACTACTTAAATAATCTTGAATTAGAATTTAGTGAACAATAAAGAAGACTTGAAGAAGAAATCATCACCTTGAAGACCCAACTTGAAGAAGAAAAGAGAACGAATGAAGTCATGAAGATCCAAATGATGAATAAAGAGGAAGAGGTTGAGAAAATTGAAGAAGAAGTTGTCACGTTAAGAGTTAAAGTTGTTAAGATCAACAAGAACGATGAAGAGAGAGGAAGTACCATGCCATCAATGAATAAATTTGAAGAGAAATGTTATAGGTTATTGGTAAGGGAAAATGAAGAGAAGGCTAATAGTTATGCAGAAGTCATCAAAGAGTATATCAAGATGGAAAAATCCAAGCCCTTAAAGGAGAACATTCTAGAAATGAAGAAGGATCAAGAAGAGGATTGTAAAAGAGACAAATATCAAAGAAGACCATCCACCTTCAAGTATCAAATAAGCTTCAATCATTGAAGGAAACAATAGAAGAGAATATCATGATCAACCAAGGCATGAATTCAAAACGACTACATCACAGAGAAGATCCTTCACTCCCAGGTATCAAAGTTTCTTTTATGGTTATTGTTTTAAATGTACTAACTTTGGACATAAATCCCTGCATTGCATAGCATATGGAAGAAATGTTCAAACAAGAGATGCTTATGTGTCCCCACACAACATTGAGGGTTACAAATACCATAACTATGGACACATATCCCATGATTGTAAAAGTGTGATAAATACCTCCATGAAGGAAACCATTGATATCAGATATAATAAGGCTTGGAGAAGAAAATAAGGGAAATAAGGTCTCGTGAATAAAGAACATGTCTCACTAATCATACTCTCATGATTTGTAGTAGTACGATATCATGATGAATCTACAGATAAAGAAGAAGATGTCAGAATCCACGAAGAGGATGAAGAGGAAGATGTCAGAATTCAGGGAGAAGATGAAAAGGATGTCAGAAGTCAGGAAGAGGATGAAGAGGAAGATGCCAGAATCGAAAAAGACAATGCCAAAATCCAGGAAGAATCCACAAACAAAGAGGAAGATTACTCTGTGGCAGAGCAGGTATTTTTCTGAGCTTGGAGACTCCCAGTAAATATGAATATTGAACAAGGAGAGTATAAGAAACAACTATACAGAGCCAAGAACTATATTTCAAGCAGTCTGAAGTGTTTGCATATTTTGGAAAGGAATTTTCAGA
The DNA here is from genome assembly GCA_009831015.1 of Picea engelmannii. Classification (NCBI taxonomy): domain Eukaryota; kingdom Viridiplantae; phylum Streptophyta; class Pinopsida; order Pinales; family Pinaceae; genus Picea; species Picea engelmannii. The sequence goes on along the minus strand of ML777756.1, from coordinate 469,681 downwards.
GTAGTTTGATGACAGAAGTGTAGAAGGCCTTGTGAAAGTTTGAGGAACAAAATTTGGAACACATTCCTATGCAGGAAGGGACATCTTCAATACATATTGTTTTTCACATGTAGAGTTTGATTTGCAGAAGAGAAGTGGACACATTTGGTTTAGTTGAAGAGAAGGAATGTGTTGTGATTAGTTGCAACATATGGGTCAACATTATATGCAGTTGAGTTGTATAATCATGAACAATTTTATGAAACATGAACAATGATGGATTCAGGAGATCATTTGTAGGTATAGAAATATATATCATAGTGGATGAAGGAATATTAACAATTGGAATCAGAGAAGTGGAATCAATTTGTCACAAGAAGGAAGTCAGTGAAAGGCACAACATAACATGTGAAGAGGAACAATCAATAGAAGCCTTACAACCAAAGGGAAATTGTTCAAAAGTATGGTCATTGATGTCGAAGCAGCGAACATGAGAAATATGAATTCAAGTAAATTTGAATTATTTTTATATATGTCATTTAATTACAAGAGGAAGCACCAATGGACAAGAAAAACTGGAAGAGAGGAAAGGAAGAGGTACAAGAATCCCCACATTAATCTACACAACATCTTGCAAATGAAGATATGGAGAGAACATGAAGACACAAAAATTGTTTAGAGAAGGTATACCACTAGGGGAGATACCCTTTTATCAAAGGGGGAAAAAGTGAAAGATCAGAAGAGAGAGAACGTAAGCATGAAGACAATGAGAGAAACCCAAAGGGGATATACCCTTTTCCATTGATGTCAAATGGGGAGAGATAAACATGAGGAGAGAAACATTGATGTGGACCAATGGTCACAAGGGGGAGCATGAGTATTTCCATCAATGTTTGGAGTATAAGTGTTGCCATCAATTCCAAAGGGGGAGATTGTTTGCAAGATACCAGATATATAAAATATGCAGAGCAGAAACGAAATGCTAGAAATAACAGAATAACAGTGAAATATCCAGCATAATCTTCACAATACACAGAAATGATATACGAAATAGCAACAGAAATAGCACTTGAACAGAA
>ML777756.1:419295-462578 GCA_009831015.1 Picea engelmannii | reverse complement strand
GATCCTTCTAGAAGCGGAAGCTTCTATTAGGTCTTCTTACATCCGCCTTATTCTATTTTATTGAAAGGTCTTATTAATATTGACCTTTATTACATCCGAATACATTAATCTACCTATGTGCGGGTTAGGACCTTAACATTGTTGGAAAATTAGTTGTCATTTGTTGGAATATAGCTCAACACTAAGATGGGGGGTGGGGTGCATCAGTATTGATACCTTTTATCAATTTTTAAATAATTATTTATTAACTTTATTGATAAACAAGAAAATTCAGTAAATAACATCAATAAGTATAAACTTAAATTACAAATTACAAGTTTTATATGAATATTTATTTATAGCACCAACTCTAGGAGACAACCGTTGCCTTGTTTAGGGAACCAACCCTAGGAAGCTACAAATCCCCTTTTATTTCAAGTCTCCAACCCTAGGAAGCACCAACTCCCTTGTTTTAGGGAACCAACCCTAGGAAGCACCAACTCTCTTGTTTTAGGGCACTAACCTTAGGAAGCACCAACTCCCTATCTTTAAACTTTTATTTAGTGAAGATACTAATCCTTCCTTGCTCCTCCCTTCCACCCTCACTTCATAAGTATCTTCATCTTTCTTCCTTGGACTCTACACTTGCTTTTGATCTTCTGATTTATACCACATAGACACTTTCTTCCAATCATATATTTTCTTTTATATAGTCTTCTAAAGGGTGTGACTTTGAACCAATGTGTCTGTTGATAATGAAACATTGGACCCTTTTGTTTAAGTAATAATAATGTTATTTTTAACAACATATTTCATTTATTTTTATTTTTATTCATAATTCCATAATTAAGGCACCCTATTTAGTTTAGGATCTCTTCTAATTATTTTAAGGGCTATCTCTGCATAAATCCCATATGACCAGTTTTCTAGTGACCTTAGTTATTTTTGGCAGTAGCTTCTCATCCTTTAAATTCCAAATGATCTCAGGATAGAAACCTGTGACCTTATGTTATAATAGTGGCGCTAACATCCAAATTAATTCATTTTTTTTCAATTCATATGACCACTCTTCTAGTGATCGGATGCTAAATCCATATGAAAATTTAATCTTTGTTTATTGTGTAGAAGTGGACAAGCATTTCAATTGTCAAGTGACCTTGGGTGGTGAACCATGCTAAACCTTTTGGGAAATTTATACGACCATTTTAAACTTATTACACATCAACGTATGTGACTTGATTAATGATCGGAATGAACAATAATTGTTCATTTTGGGGGCTAAGTTACATCTCAAATGTGTTATTCTATGGGGTCCAAAATGTCATATTCATTGATGCGTATAATTGAGATCAACAACTCACATTATTTTGGGGGTCAGAGATTTATTAACATCCATGCTTGTTTATTATGTGAGATGCATCTTTTCCATTGATATTGACCACGATCAACGATGGAGTATTACCCTTTTCTTGGAGCTCAATCTAATGATTGTGTTTTAATTGCATGATGATCAAACAATTTAGGGTTATTTTAGTTCTTTTAATGTCAATTCGACCGTTTTTATTGAATCTTTCTCCAAATCAAATGATCAAAAAATTTCCTGGGTTTGACGGCTAGATCCTAGTCTAATCTGAATATAACGGCTACTATAGCTTTCTCTTAACTGCAATAATTCTTCACTTTCTAACTGGGAAGGATCATTGATCCTATAAAGTGATCAATGATCACTTAAACCAAGTTATGATCTCATTGATGTTCGCGTTCACAGAGAGACTTTCAATTGATGATTCTCCTTGCAGAGAAATTTAATTCAATATACAAAGATAACTCTTATAGGCACAGTTACTTCATGAACAAGGTTCTTGATCAACACTTGAACAAAGTTTTCCATTTCATTCAATGTCATTCTATACAACTTATATTTTTCTGTCTACAACTGCAATAATCTCTGAAAATTCCTCATTAATTTATTTTGTTTTTTCACAACTTTACTATTTTAATGGCTGCCATCAATCAACTTTCTCTACTACAATTTTTTTACTATCTTCTTCCCTCGCAATTTTTTTTTATATATGACCAAAGTTGACATAAAAATAAAATTGTTTCTTCTATGTTCCTCTTTGAGAGGCTGAATAATAGGGTACGTTAACAAAGTTATAATCTAATGTATTTTTTTGGATGATAGACCTATATACCCTTGTTGAGATCAATGATCACTTCATAACACAATGTGATCGTATTGGCCTTCTTGACATTGTTGCCAACACCATATTACTATGTCCAACATTCTCCCCCTTTGGCATTGATGGAAACACCATAGAGATTTTTATTTTAATATTGTTTTCTCTCCTCCTTCGACATCAATGACATAGGGGATATTTATTTTCTCCCTTTGAAGTGTGCTCCCCCTGTCCATCTATTTGTTTATGTAATTTTTAATGAGGTATGGAGGTTACCCCTAAATTTTGTCTTAGATTTTCAAATGTACTTCTAGGTAAGGGTTTTGTAAAAATGTCCACAATTTGTTGTTTTGTTTCTACATATTCTACTTTCACCAATTTTTGAGCAACCTGATCTCTTAAGAAATGATATTTTATTGGGATATGTTTTTTCTTAGAGTGCATTACAAGATTCTTAGAGATATTTATGGAATTGGTGTTATTACAATTAATAGTGATGGGATGATCATATTTCACTTGTAAATCTTCTAGAGTATGTTTCATCTAGATTACTTGTGTACAACAAGATGCAACAACAACATATTATGCTTCTGTTGTAGAGAGTGACATAGATGTTTGTTTCTTTATTATCCACACCACCATGAATTTTCCTAGAAATAATTCTCCTCCACTGGTGATTTTCATGTCATCTATACCACCAACCCAATTTGCATCAGTGTATGCATACAATGTAAAGTATTTTTTCTTTGGATACCATAATCCAAAATCTGAGGTAGTTTTAGGATATATGAATATCCTTTTTACTGCCTTTATGTGAGATTCTTTAGGTGCAGATTGAAATATTCCCACCAGTTCTATAACCTGCATGATGTCAGGTCTTGTTGTTGTTGTATATAGTAGACTTCCAATTACTGAACTATACATAGTTTTGTCTACTTTTGGTGAGTCATATTCTAGGCTTAGTTTGCATCCTATGACCATGGGAGTGGACATAGGTTTACTGTCTTCCACTTGGAATTTCTTTAACATTTCGTTGACATATTTATCTTGAGAAATGAATATTCCTTTATATGTTTGAGTGACTTGTAAACCTAGGAAGAAAGTTAGTTCTCCTAGCATAGACATCTCAAACTCTTATTGCATTTATGTTGCAAAGTTTTTTCTTAGTATGGTAAGATTACTTTCAAACATGATGTCATCTACATATGCCACCACAACAATCATACCTTGATCCTCAATTTTGATATATAGATTGTTTTGAGTAGTCCCTCTCTTATATCCTTGATTTTGTAGATACTTATCAAGTATTGAGAACCATGCCCTAGGGGCTTGTTTAAGACCATATAGAGCCTTCTTTAGTTTGCACACATAGTCCTGATTTTTTTTAATATGAATTCTTATGGTTGTCAATATAGACTTCTTATTCTAATGTTCCATTCAAAAATGTTGACTTGACATTCGTTTGATAAATTTTGAAGTTTCTGAAGCATGCAAATGGAAGGAACATTTTGATGGCCTCTAGTCTTGCTATTGGGGAAAAAGTCTCTTGAAAGTCAATACCTTCCACTTGGGCATATCCTTTGCATAATAATCTGGATTTGTTCTTTATGATATGTCCATTTTCATTGAGTTTTTTTTTTTAATATCCACTTTCTTCCTACCACATTCTAGTCCTTGGGTCTAGGGACAAGTTCCCATGTATGATTTTTCTCAATTTGATCACGTTCCTCGTTCATTGATTTTTCTACCGGGGAAAAAGTCTCTTCAAAGTCAATACTTTGCACTTGTGAATATCCTTTGCATACTAATCCCAATTCTTTATTTATGATCTATCCATTTTCATCGATTTTGATTTTGATTATCCACTTGGTTCCTACGACATTCTTGTCCTTGGGTCTAGAGACAAGTTCCCATGTATGATTTTTCTCAATTTTATTAAGTTCATCATTCATTGATTTTATCCAGTCTTCATTCTTGCTAGTTTCTACAAAATGTTTGGGTTCTATTATTGAAATAATTTTTTATTTAGAACCAAATTCAAGTTTCCTTTTTGTTTCTACACCTGCATCTTTATCCACTAAAATCTGATTTTCAGGTTGATACTTTTGAACTCTTTTTGATGGTTCTATTGGTAAGGGTGTTTCTTCCTCATCCTTCTCATCATCAGTTTGTGATTCATTCTCTTGTATTTCTTCAATATCTTCTTCGTTTTTTGATTCACCATCTTCTTCATCATCATTGGTTCTTCTCCATTCATCAATTTTTGTTTCATCTTGAGATTTGATTTTTCTCAATCAAATTTTCACTTTCCATTATTTTGTGAAATATTATATTATAGCACTTGCAAGCCTTTTTGTTAGTTGAATATCCCAAAAATATTACTTTTCTGATCTAGAGTCAAATTTCCCTAGATTATCTTCATCCCTCTTGATGTAACACTTACTTCTAAAGACTCTAAAATGTTTCATAGATGTTGGTCTTCAAAACCACAATTCATAATGTTTTTTCTCATGGTTAGATCTAAGATGTTCTTGGTTAAGTATGTGGACTATTGTATATATTGCATCTCTCCAAACAATTTCTGGAAGCTTGCCTTCATTTAACATAGTTCTTGCAGCCTCTTGAACAATTATCTTTTCATCTCAACAACTCCATTATGTTGAGGATTTCTTGGAGTTGAGAATTGTCTCTTGATTCCATGATATTCAAAAAAATTGTTGAATTATTTAAAGGTAAATCCCCCTCCATTATCTGATCTTAAACATTTGATTCTAAGATCTGTTTCACTCTCTACATAAGTCTTGAATTCTTTCAAATTTTCAAATGCTTTGGATTTTTCCTTGAGAAAATATACCCAAGTCATCCTCGTGCAGTCATCAATGATAAACATGAAGTAGTGTTCCCCTTGTATTATTCTAGTCCTAGAGGGCCCACAGAGGTCAGTGTGAAACATCTCCAAGGTTTTTGATGTAGAATGCTCTTTTTTCTTGAATATGACTCTTTTCTTCTTCTCTAATTGACAGTGTTTGCAAACATGATCTGAGGGCTTGATGACTTTTGGCATATCTTTTACAACTCCCTTTTACTAGCTTTGATCAGGTTATCAAATCTCAAGTGTCCCATCCTTCTGTGTCATAGCCAACTTTCATCTACTTGACTCATATGGAATTATTCCTCTTCCTTAATATCTAATATGTACACATTTCTTAAGGTTCTTGGTGCAATAGCAACTAATTTTCCTAATCCTTCTTCTCTTATTTCACATTTTTTGGAGTAAAAAATGAGTATACATCCTTGATCATAGGTTTGAATTACACTGAGTATATTAGGTTTCAAATTTTCTACCAACAACACATTTTCTACTTTATTTTTCTTGTTTCCTAAAGAAATTGTTCCTTTTCCAAGTATTTTGGCAGATGCATTATCTCCAAAAGTGGCTTTACCTTTATCCTTCTTTTTCAGAGTGAGAAATTTGTCTTTATCTCCTGTCATATGTTTTGAGCATCCACTATAAATATACCATTGGCACTTTTTTTTCTTTGCATACAGGGCCACTTTACATTCTGTTACTTCTTATTCTATATGCTTTTCTCTTCATATCTTATTATCATGTTTGTTAGTGTTGCTTACCTTCAAGGATTGCATTGGTAATATACATTCACTGGTTTTATGGCCATAGTTTTTGCATTTGTGGAATTCAACATTGTAATTTTGTAAAGGAGAGAATGTATTATAATTTCTTTTCTCTATATCATTCTTGTTGTTCTTATATCTTTGAACATTTTTTGGTCTATAGGATTTACAATGTACTACTTTGTGTCCAAACTTGTTGCATGAATATAAATATCCATGAAAGATACGATGATATGTATTAGGAGGAGTCCTTCTGATTATTGTATTTCCTTTTCCTTTTGGAGGAGGTGCTTTCTTATTAACGGTAATCTTTATTGGTGCCATATTCATATTGTTATGTTCTCTTTTTAAGGGACTTATAAGAGCATCTTCATAGATGATTGACTTTTTATCCGTTTTCTAAGCAGTAGAGGTTGAATTTTGATCATATCCCAATCCTTATTTAGCATTTGGTGATATTTGGATGTTAATAATATCATTCAAAATATTTGAATTGTTCTCAAACTTTGACTGGTGATTTCCTCTTTCTAGTTCTCCTTTTAGCTAACTAATTTCATCCTCTAGCGTTTTACAAACTTGTTGTTTTTCCTTGAATTGTTCATTCAAGATTTCTTTATTTCTTTTGACTTCTTGAAGCTGATTTTTCAAGTCAATGATGATTTTCTCTGATTATTTTATGGTTTTTGAAACTTCCTTTTCTGTTGTTTGTTGTGCTTGTTCAAATTTTAGTAGTTTTCCTCTTAACAACTTGTTCTTCTTTTTATAATTTCTGAATTCATCCATGGCATTGATCAACTTGGATTCAATATCTACTTCTCCTTCAACCTTAGAGTTTTATTATTCAATATCAAAGGTGTTTTTAGTGTGATTATTTTGGGTTTCTATACCCATAAATAGGTGCTCATATTCCTCTTCCTATTCACTTTCTTCAGATAAGTTGTTGTTCTCTTCAGTGTAAAAGTTATTCTTCTTTTTGTGAACCTTCCTTTTGTCTTTGGTTTAACTCTTCTTATATTCTTTAAAAGTTCTTTCATAATCACACTCTTCTTGTTTTGGATAGGGACATTTGGAAGAAAAATGTCCAATCTTTTCACAGTTAAATCATATTAGAGGAGACTTTCCCTTGTATCATCTACCAATTCCTTTCTTGAGTTTCTTCATGAAGTTAGTTATTTATTCATCATATATCTCTTATTGATATTCATTAGACACCTGCTCTTATTTCTTCTTTTCTTTTGATGCTTTGAAGGTTGTTTCTCCTTTTGCTAGTCTTTCTTGCCATGTTCTCATCTCATACGCTGTGAGGATCCCATGTAGTTCATCCATTTTGATATTATCAAGGTATGGTCCATCTTAAAGAGTAGAAATATTAGAATCATATATCATGGGTATCGATATCAAGATATTTTGAACAATGTGTTGATCTTTGAGTTATTCTCCTAATTCTTTGATTGAGTTTACCACTTCATCTACTCTCTAAAGATATTATGCTATGTTCTCTTCTTCTTTCATTTTCAAGTTTTCAAATTGTTTTCTGTAGGTTTGTATTATGTCTCAATCATACAACATATGTGCATGAAATGAAATACTCAATAGATACAATCCATTCCCTCACCCAATCCAAAGTCTAAGGAAATCCATCGATGACATCAACATCTGTAACCTATCATGTGTCCTGCACACTCAGGACGACTTGTCAAAAGCATATGTCAATACATATACATCAATATAATCAATAAGAAATAACACCTCAACATCATCATATATAACCCATAATTTGAATGAAATCACAGTGTACCATAACTAGATCACTTACAAGAAAGTGTCCTCAAAGAATAAGTCAATAACAATGTGCCCAGTAGAGCAGGATGTTACATGTTATTGCCATGTATCACTTTCTCTAACTGATGTTGTTATAAAATAAAAGAAAAAGAAAAACAATTTACCACTACTATACTCACATACATTTATGTGATAATGGGGGTCGTTACAAAATGATTCAAAGAAACCAAATACTACATCCAAAAAGGAATTGAAAAGAAACAAAAAAAATAGTAATATGGATTTTATCTGGGAAGGATTACCTGATCCGGTAAAAGAGAAAGTAGGAAAATGTTCATCGACCAAAGAAATTTGGGATAAGATGAATAATATCTATTTTTAAGAATCTCACAACACAAAGTCGGAGAATGATAAAGAAGATGCAGGAACAAAACAATAAGAAACATGCTTGTCAAGTTAGACAGATTCATAAGAAGAAGATTGTGACAAAGGCATAGTAGATCTTGAAGAATAATCAATCAATGCTTTAAACAAACTGACAAAAGAAAGGAAGAAAAAAAAGTCTCTTCAGGAACAATTAGTCAAGCAAGAGAAGGATTCTCAAGAAAATTCCAAAGAAGCCCAGCAGGTCATCGTGAATCTAAAATATCAGCTAGAAGAAGAAAAACTAGTTGAAGAAACTCTCAAGAGTCAGTTGGAAGAAAAGTAGTGTTTTTAAATCGAAATGAGAGCACAAAGAAAGGAAACAAAGAAGAGAGAAAACATTATGACAATCCATCTCAAGAAAATTAAGCTTGAATCAAAATTTAGTGAACAAGAAAGAAGACTTGAAGAAGAAATCATCACCTTGAAGACCCAACTTGAAGAAGAAGAGAGAATGAAAGAAGTCATGAAGATCCAAATGATGAGGTATAAAGAATAGGTTGATAAGCTTGAAGAAGAAGTTTTCACGTTAAGTGTTAAAGTTGTTAAGCTCAATAAGAATGATGAGGAGAGAGGAAGTACCACACCAACAATGAAGAAAGTTGAAGATAAATGTTACAGGTTATTGTCAAGGGAAAATGAAGAAAAGGATAAGAGTTATGGAGAAGTCATCAAAGGATCTATCAAGAAGGAAGAATGTAAGTCCTTGAAGGAGAACATTCCAGAAATGAAGAAGAATCAAGAAGATGATTGTAGAAGAGACAAACATCAAAGAAGACCATCCACCTTAAGGCATTAAATAAGATTCAATCATTATGAAGGAAACACCAGAAGAGAATATCATGATCAACCAAGGCATGAATTCAGAAGGATTACATCACAAACAAGATTATTCACTCCCAGGTATCAAAGTTTATTTTATGGTTATTGTTTTAAATGTACTAACTTTGATAATAAATATATGGATTGTAGAGCATATGGAATAAGTGTTCAAACAAGGAATTCTTATGTGGCCCCCCATAACATTGAAGATTACAAATACCACAACTATGTATAGATATCTCGTGATTGTAGAAGTGTGATAAATCTCTTCATGAAGGAAAACATTGATATCATATATAAGAAGGCTTGGAGAAGAAAATAAGGGAAATAAGGTATGGTGAATGAATAATAGGTCACATAGATCGTACTCTCAAGATTTTCAGTAGTACGAGATCATGATGAATCTATAGGTAAAGAAGAAGGATTCAGAATCCACAAAGAGGATGAAGAGGAAGATGTCAGAATTCAGGCAGAAGATGAAAAGTATGTCAGAATTCAGGAAGAGGATGAAAAGGAAGATGTCAAAATCCAAAAAGACAATGCCAGAATCCAGGAAGAATCCACAAATGAAGAGGAAGATTACTCTACATCAGAGCAAGTATTTTTCTAATCCATTCGGCTTCGAGAATCCCAATAAATATGAATATTGAACAAGGAGAGTCTAAGAAACAACTCTACGGATCAAAGAACTTTATTTTGAGTAGTCTGAAGTGTTTGCATATTTTGAGAAGGAATTTTTAGAGTAGTTTGATGACAGAAGTGCATAAGGCGTTGTGACAGTTTGAGGAACAAATTTTGGAACACATTCCTATGCAGGTAGGGGCATCTTCAATACATATTGTTTTGTACATTTAGATTCTGATTTGCAGAAGAACAATGGACACATTTGGTTTAGATGAAGAGAAGGAATATGTTGTGATCAGTTGCGACAGATGGGTCAACATTATATGCAGTTGAGTTGTATAATCATGAACAAGTTTATGACACATGAACATAGATGGATTCAGGAGATCATTGGTAGGTATAGAAAGATATATCATAGTGGTTGAAGGAATATTAACAATTGGAATCAGACGAGTGGAATCAATTTGTCCTAGTAAGGAAAGTAGTGAAAGTCACAACAAGACAGGTAAAGAGAAACCATCAACAGAAGCCTTACAACCAAATGGAAATTGTTCAAAAGTATGGTCATCGATGTCTAAGCAGTGAACATGAAAAATATGAATTCAAGTAAATTTAATTTTTTTTATATATTCCATTGAATTACAAGAGGAAGCACCAATGGACAAACAACACTAAAAGAGAGGAAAGTAAGAGGTACAGGAAGCCCCACATCAATATACACAACATATTGCAAATTAATATATGGGGAGAACATGAAGACAAAGAGATTGTTCAAATAAGGTATACCATCAGGGGGAGTTACCCTTTAATCAAAGGGGGAGAAAGAGAAATATCAGAAGAGAGAGAACATAAGCATGAAGACAATGGGAGCAACACCAATGGGATATACCATTTTCCATTGATTTCAAATGGGGATATAGAAACATGAGGAGAGAAACATTGATGAGGAGTAATGGTCACAGTGGGAGCATGAGTGTTTCCATCAATGTTTGGAGTATAAGTGTTGCCATCAATTCGAAAGGGGGAGATTGTTGGAAAATTGGTTGTCATTTGTTGGAATGTAGCTCAATACTGAGAGGGGGGGGGGGGTGAATCAATATTGATACCTTTTATCAATTTTTAAATAATTATTTATTAAATTTATTGATAAAAGAGAAACTTCAGTAAATAACATCAATAAGTATAAACTTAAATTACAAATTACAATTTTTATATGAAGATTTATTTATAGCACCAACTCTAGGAGACAACAATCCCCTTGTTCAGGGCACCAACCTTAGGAAGCACCAACTCCCTGTCTTTAAACTTTTATTTAATAAATAATACTAATCCTTCCTTGCTCCTCCCTTCCACCCTCACTTCATAAGTATCTTCGTTTTTCTTCCTTGGACTCTGCACTTGATTTTGATATTCTGATGTAGACCACAATGACACTTTCTTCCCATCATATATTTTCGTTTACATAGTCTTCTAAAGAGTGTGACTTTGAACCAATGTGTATGTTGATAATGAAACATTGCACTTTTTGTTTAAGTAATAATAATTTTATTTTTAACAATATTTTTCTTTCTTTTTATTTGTATTCATAATTCCATAATTAAGGCACCCTATTTAGTTTAGGTGCTCTTTTAATCCTTTTAAGGGATAGCTATGCATAAATGGCATATGGCTAGTTTTCTAGTGACCTTGGCTGGTTATTTTTGGAACTCGATTCTCATCCTTTAACTTCCAAATGATCTCAGGATAGAAACCCATGACCTTATATTATACTAGTGGCACTAACATTCAACTTAATTCATTTTTTTTTCAATTCATATGACCACTCTTCTGGTGACTGGATGCTAAATCCATATGCACATTTAATCTCTATGTGTTTCACAGAAGAAACCAATCATTTCAATTGTCAAGTGACCCTGGGTGGTGACCCGGGCTAAACCTTTTGGGCACTTTATATGACCATTTTCAAATTATTACACATCAAAGGATGTGACGTGATCAACGATTGTAATGAACAATCATTGTTCATTTTGGGGGATAAGTTACACCTCAAATGTATTATGCTATGGACGTCGAAAACTCATATTCGTTGACGCATGGAATTGCAATCAACGAATCACATTATTTTGGGGGTTAGAGTTTTATTAACCTCCATGTTGTTTGTTATTCCAGATGCATCTTTTCCTTTGATCTTGACCATGATCAACGATGGAGTATTACCCTTGTCTTGGCACTCAATCCAATGATTGTGTTTTAATCACACAATGAGTGGACAATGTAGGTTTAATTTAGTTCTTTTAATGTCAATATGATCATCTGTATTGACTCTTTCTCTAGATCAAATGATCACAAATGTTCTTGGGTTCGATGGATAGATCTGGTCTGATCCGAATCTAACAGCTACTATAGCTTTCTCTTAACTTCAATAATTCTTCACTTTCTAAATAGGAAGGATCATTGATCCTATAAAGTGATCGATGATCACTTAAACCAAGTTATGATCTCATTCATGTTCGCATTCATAGAGATACTTTCACTTGACAATTATCCTTGCAGACACAGTTAATTCAATATATAGATATAACTCTTATAGGCACAATTACTTCATGAACAAGGTTCTTGATCAACACCCCGAACAAAGTTTTCCATTTCATTCAATGTCATTCTATACAACTTATAATTTTATGTCTACAACCGCAATAATCTCTGCAAATTCCTCATTACTTTCTTTTCTTTTTTCACAAATTTATTGTTGTAATGACTACCATGAATCAACTTTCTCTACTATAAATTTTCTTCTTTCTTCTTCCCTTGCAAACATAAATTATATAATACCAGAGTTGACATAAAAATAAAATTATTTCTTCTCTATTCCTCTTTGAGAGGCTGAATAGCAGGGTACATTAACAAATTTATAATCTAATGGATTTTCCTGGATGATAGACCTATATAGACCCTTGTTGACATCAATGATCACTTCATAACACAATGTGACTGTATTTTCCTTCTTGACATCATTGCCAACACCATATTACTATGTCCAACATTCTCCCCCTTTGGCATTTATGGAAACACCATAGAGATTTTATTTTAATATTGTTTTCTCTCCCCTTTGACATCAATGATAGAGGGGATATTTATTTTATCCCTCTGAGGTGATGCTCCCCTTGTTCATATATTTTTTTATGCACTTTTTAATGAGGTATGGAGGTTACCCCTAACTTTTGTCTTAGATTTTCAAATGTACTTCTAGGTAAGGGTTTTGTAAAAATGTTTGCAATTTGTTCTTTTGTGTCTACATATTTTACTTTAACCAATTTTTGAGCAACCTTATCTCGTAAGAAATGATATTTGATTGGGATATGTTTGGTCTTAGAGTGCATTACAAGATTCTAAGCGATATATATGGCACTGGTGTTATCAAAATTAATAGTGATGGAATGATCATATTTCACTTGTAAATCTTCTAGAATCTGCTTCATCCATATTACTTGTGTGCAACAAGATGCAACAACAATGTATTATGATTATGCTATAAAGATTGATATATACATTTTTTTCTTGCTTAGACATGCCACCATACATTTTCCTAGAAACAATTCTCCTCCACTGGTGCCTTTCCTTTCATCTATACTACCAGCCCAATCTGCATTAGTGTATGCATTCAATATATAGTCTTTTTTCTTTGGATACCATAATCCAAAATTTGAGGTAGATTTAAGATATCTGAATATCCTTTTTACTACCTTTAAGTGAGATTCTTTAGGTGTATATTGAAATCTTCTCACCAGTTCTACAACTTTCACGATGCCAGGTCTTCTTTTTGTTGTATATAGTAGACTTCCAATTATTGACCTATACATAGTTTGGTCTACTTTTGGTGAGTCATATTCTAGGCTTAGTTTTCATCCTGTTGTTATCGGGCTAATTTCTAAGTGCAGACACAAATCAATCCCCCTAGATTCACCATGAAACTAGAACAAAACAAGACAGTACACTACTCTTTCCTTAGCTTTCAATTATCAAATGAGAAATTGATCTAGAACATACCTTTTAAATATTGAAGATATGACTTTGCCAATGCAATCCAAGCTCTGTCATGAGGTTTATAAGAGATATCTTCAAATAAGAACAAGCCAATGAAGACAAAAATAACAAATTCTATTTGATATGAAACTATGTACTTGATCAAGGAATCATACAATATAGACAAATAACATTCATATAGAAAAGAAAAGTATATATGTATTAAAGAATGTGGAAGAAAGATACAACCAAATGCCTTGATGTTGTTAGGTTCCTTCCAACAGTTCCTTGCTTCCCACACACTTCTTGCTCCAATGGATTCTAAGACCATGGATATGATAGCTACTCACAATATATCTTAACAAATCAAAGCTCAAAGCCAACATACATTTTCCAAGCTCAATCCATCTAAATTTCTCCATGAGAGCTTCTCTCCTTTTATAAGTTGAAGAGGATAAGGTGAGGAGGTTAGCATGATCCCACTAAATAATGAAAGCGAGTAAGATCCAAACTGTTCAGAGGCCACCTCACCATGGAAGCTTCTCCTTCTAGAAGCATCGAGAAGATGCTCATTTTTCCCACGTACAAGAATTTTCGCACCCTAACTATAGTGCAACCCGCGGAAACTCTGCATCCTAGCTATAGTGCAGCCTACGAAAATAAGAAATTTCCTCACCCTAGCTATAGTGCAGCTTGCAGAAACCAGGCATTTCCTCACCCTATCTATAGTGCAGCCTGCAGAAACTAGGCATTTCCGCACCCTATCTATATAGAAGCCTACAGAAATCCTCTTTAATAGGGTTTTTACAAAGGAAAATACAACGTCTTCTCTCAGGGAGAGTTATTCTCTCTTCTTTCTTTAGGAATTTAGGTCACTGACCCTTCTGAAGGCAAAAAATAGGTTTACATCATTAATGGTCTTAAGGGTGACGAAAATAATGTGTAACAGAGAGCCCTCCAAAGTATGAAGTTAGAATAAAGTGATAGCTGAAATACTTTTTCGTGTGTGTAGGGAACAAGGAACAGTCGGTCAGAAACCTGTGAACAAACAAGGAAATATAGTACAATAATATATCATCACTGAGGTAGGCATTCCCATACTCAGAATATAAATGACTCAAAGCATAAATTCTGATATGCGAAGATCCATTTCAAGTAAAACAGGTCATGGCCACCAAACATACACTGTGGATCCATGCCAATATGACTCAAATATGAACATAGCCACCAAAAATACATTGTGGATATATGTGTTAAAGACTCAAATTTGAACATAGCCACGAGACATACAATGTGGATCTATGCAACAGTACAAACTGAATATACTCCAACGCAACCTGAATCTGTGAGAAAAGATTTAGGGTCTTCATATCCACCATGCTATAGTACATATATAACCATGTGAATACATGTGCTAAAGTCGAACATTGTAGAAACCACTTGATTATCGGTCATTAATGAATACCATTAACAAGTTTGAGATAAATCAACATTAATGTCAATGACTCCAAAGTTACTCTAGTACAATCCAACGAATGTGAATCAATGATCTGAGGTCGAACACTCGATGGAATATCCCAATTAGGGGTTAATAATGAAAACCTATTGTCGAAAGCGAGGAAACCTGCCATTGAGGCATGCAAGTTCCAAGGTACCAATTAGTTTCTAAGTATAATTCTTGGATAATGAGTTGAAGTCGATAGGGAAAGACTTGTCAGAGGAGGGCCTTAATGTATCCCCCATCAACGACACGAAACGCATAACAAGATTTGATGTAGAATAGAGTATCAAGTGACTCAGGGATGGCCGACGCAATAGAAGGCTAAAGGAATGTAGAAATGGTCAATGCATTAGAAGGATTTCTAGGTTGAACTTCTCTTTGAACATATTGATGACACAACAATTGTCTTGGAAACACTGACTCAACAACAGGGATCACAAACTAATTTGTAATCTTATAAAGGAGTATGACCAAGAGACAAGTGAATTTTCCAACCTAGACACAAAGCGAGTGAAACAATATCATGTTCAAAGGTGACTCTTCCCTAGAATACAAGTTTAGACACATTTCTTTCCCAATTTCCCACCACCATTTCTGGTGAGTACCTCTTTAGTTTTACGCAAGCTTGAGGAGGATAACATATGCTTGTAATGTAAGCTCATCCTTCGGATGAGTCCCTCAGAGTATGTTTAATGAACCCTAGGAAGGAGTGGTTTGATCCCATATGGGACTTTTGATTTTGTTTAAAGAGTCCAAAGAAAGAAAACTCAGGGGTTTTTCATGTTTAGAGAGTCTAAAAAACACTTAAAGAGAACTCTCTTAGTTCCTTTTTCGTAAATTAGTTTGACGAGACTAAAAAAGTGATAAACTATCGCCCATCAAATGTTTTCTTCAAATACTTTTACGAGTGTGAAAAGAACAAGGTCAATCGACAATCTTTTCATATTTAGAGAGTCTGAAAAGAGCTTAAACAAAACTCCAGGGGGTTCCTTTTTCATATAACCTTTATGAGTCTGAAAAAGTGATAAAAGTATACTTGGTTACATTCTCACATATTTACGAGCATGAGAAAGAACAAATACTAAGCTCGGTAACTTATTCTCATGTATTTACAAGCATGAGAAAGAAAAAAGACTAAGCTCGAGATTTTTTTGATTTTTACGCAATCTTTAAAACAAAACAAAACTATGCTTGAGATAGATTTTATTTTTACACAAGCTTAAAACTAAACAAAATTGTTCTTGGAACTGTTTTCATTTTTTACACAATCTCGAACCAAAGGAAACTATGCTTGAGGTAGATGGTTTCATTTTTACACAAGCTTGAACCATAGAAAACAATGCTTGCGACTTCCCAACGCATGGTTGGTACTTAGCCCCCATCTTAAGAAGCTAGTAGTTTAACTTTAGCATGAAGTCCGGAGGATGAGGCAAATGCCCCCCAAGATTCGTTCCATTTCAAGAATGAAATGAAGCTTCAAATACTATACATAGGACCTGACCCAAACGAAGAGGGGGAAGTTGTTTCATTTTTTAACGAGCTTGACACATGAGAAGAACTATGCTCGTGAATCTAGGTATAGTCCCTAGACCACCGTTTCATTTTTTAACGAGTTTGAAATAGAAACATGAACTATGCTCATAACCTCTGTTTCATTTTTTAACGAGGTTTCCATAGAGAAGAAAAACTATCCTCGTAGCTGGGTTCATTTTTTAATGAGCTTGAAAGTAGAAAACTATGCTCAAAGTGGTTTCATTTTTTAATGAGATTGAAATTAGAAAATCATTCTCGAGGCTCTTCTTGATCATGGCTTCCAAGAGGACAATGCTCTGGAAGGAAAACATGTCAAGGGACAAAACTCAATCATGGCTTCCAATATATCTTCATTTGACGGAAGAAACACACTCTAGAAGGAACACATGTCGAGGGTCGTGAGAGGGGTAAGGAGATCAGGCTCCAATATCCCTGGCGAAGAGGTCACCATGTCAACTATCGGATCTAAGTCATAAGAGATGTAGCTTACAATGAGAGGATCATCGTCATCGATAGGTAAAGACATGGGAGACAATGCCACATAATTGACTTGTGGCGGTGGCGATATCGTCTGCATATAAGAACCATTTAGGGAGTTCATCCAGTCAGGACCGATGAATGAAAGTTGATCAATAGTCAGAATTCTTCCATCATGAGGGAAATATATCAGACGAAAAAGAGTGGACACAATATCTTTCATGGAATAGACATAATCTCGCCCAAGGAGTAAAACGAAATACAAGGGGTCTTGGACTACCATAACGTGAATAAAGATAGTTTTCCCTCCCATAGTTACAGGAAACTAAGGAAGGGTCCCTAAAGGTTGACTGGTTCTTCTGTTAAAAGCTAACAGATTCTGCGTAATCGGTGCAAGCTAAGGACAACCGAAGGCCTGCCAAGCAATAGAGTACAAAATACTAACGGACGCACCATCATCTATCAGCGTCTGAGGAATGTCCTGACCACAAACCTATACTATAATATGGAAAGGAATGTGAGAGGGAAGATGAGGTCCAGTTAGCACACCCCAATTAAAAAGGATGGATTCGTTACTTGGGGGAGGTTCCATGAGAGAAGGAGGAATGCCCCCCGACACGGTAGATTATGTATCAAGGAGAAAAACATGGGCAGTATCGGGTTTACTCTCGAGTGGGAGATTAGTATCAACCGATGACGAGATCAGATTGACCACTTGGGTTTCATTCTCCAAGGAGATAATGGGGTCAATGGGTGGAAATGGATCGACCACTTGGGTTTCACTCTCTAACTGGAGAGTGGGATTGACCGAGGATGGGATCGAATCAACCACTTGTGTTTCACTCTCTAACGAGAGAGTGGGATCTACCGAGGATGGGATTGGATCAACCACTTGGTCAACTGGTTCAACTAAGGAGGTGACCATATTAACCACTTGATCAACCAGACATACCGATGAAGGGGATGGATTGATCATTCCATCAACTACGAGCGGGTTGAGAGTAATCTTGCGATAAGTGGATAGAAGTTGAGGCTGTGAAATAGTCATGTCTTCCAAGAATTTCAAGGCTTCATCCATACGAGGGAAAAGGTGAGTGATATGACTCCCTTTTCATAACATACACATGAACTTGTCTCTACTTTTCTTATTTCCAACTATATCGTGACTAGTTGATGGGAAGTCATCAACATGTTGTTCAAAGGCTGACAACATGGGTTAGCGAGGGTGTGCAGACTGTGCTTCTATAACTTTGGATAGACCAGGGAAATCCTTAAGAATATGGCCACCCTTGCAAATCCTACAGAGTTACTTGGGATTACGGGTTGTTTGGGTGATCTTGACATCATCAACACTCCTAGCATGATCAATAGTAACTGGTTGTTTTCCAACATGTCTGGAAGTGGTTGGAAGTTTGGATCCTTGATTATGTTTCTTCTTCTTATTCTTTGTTTTCTTCTTCTTCTTAGCCACTGGGTTACTAGCTTCAAATATTTCACTTGGTGAAGAAGGTGAAATGGAAGAAGACCTTGCAAGTGAAGAAGGCGAAAAATATCTTACTAGTGAAGAAGGTGAAGGATCAACATGAGGTTGATTCTCTTGGGAGGAAGTGCTTACGACCAAAGCACTTACTGCATTTAGGATTACTTGAGTGGAAAACAACCACACCGACAATCCAATTGTGAGACCTGGAAGGCTCAAAGTAGCGATGTGAGGAGGATCAATGTTCCCGTAAGAAGGAAAAACAAAAGGTTCCCCTAGAACAGGGGTTCCTTCATTGGTTGTGTCGGTAATGGACGCCATTAAATAAAGATCCAACCTAGAGTCTTCTAGGGAGAACAAACAACACATGCTAAAAATCTAGTAAGCAAGAAAGCAAACAAAACCTTCTCACAATGAGCACACTAGTTGGTGATGAAATCCAACGTCGCGAAAACAATGTAAGAAGGGGATGAGATGGAGCGGGTGGAAAAGTTACATTGACGACCTTCTTAATGAACTTACACCCTGGTGCAAGATCCCACACATACACATGGCTATACCCTCCAAGGAGCCCAATTGAGTTTGGCCAACGTCAATTCCAGGTACCGTGAAAACTTGCCCCTCCACAGTCACCTTGTGTACAAAACCTAGAGAAATAGGACACTAAGGTTACCAATTACTACAATAATGCCTGGGGAAACAGTCGACAGTTTGATCCACACGCAAGGGAAGGGTATCTAGCCGGAAATCAACTTGAAAGGCTTCCACTGATCATTGTGGGTATACCTTCAACCGACCCCCATAATACACACAATCTCTACACCAAAACCAACAAAGCAGGGTGAGTAACTTTGCTAGTCTCAATGCGACCTTATGATTGACCCTTGTGTGAGAAGGGCTTCCCAGGGAAAAAATGTAATAAGTGGATTTAATCGCTCCCTAATGTAACATTCTATGTTTGTTTGCAACTTTGGAAAGTTATCTTTCACACCTATTCCAAAGCCCTACAGCCTAAGCTAGTGTGGGTTTTCTACCAGAAAATTTAAAAATGTCTAATCAATTTTTATAAGCTCTTTATTTTATGGTTGTTGTTACTCAAAAGGAAAATGGCATGGACAATATGGTGTTTTGACCAACTCAAAAGTTATGCAAAGAGATGAAGATGCAATCTTTTTATTTCGATGAAAGCTATGCTATGAGAAGGAGAAAACATTTATCATTCCCATATGCACAATTTTCCAAAATTTAACTAAACTCATCAATATCAAGATTCTCAAGAAATGAGCAAAATAGATTGTACACCAATACACGATTCATGCCCCCCCCCGCCAATTTAAGACCAAAAAATGCCAAGAATCATGCAATTTTGCTACTTCAAATGCAAGGATGCCCCCAATCTAATATAAATCAAGAAATTACAATTTTTTCTTTCAAAGATAACTAAAAGCAATAGAACATCAACATGAAACAAATAAACCCAAACAAAGTTTCTCTTTTAACACGATTCATTCAGAAAAAGAAGTATTCTTTCACTAAACAATTCTAAAGAAAAGACAATGCTTTGTAACTGAAAGACACTCAAAGCAAGAGACTAAATATTTCAAAAGAAAACAAAGCAAATATGGCTAAAAGAAGTTTCAAAGCTGTCAATCAGACTGTAAACAGATCATAATCAAGCCCAAAAATTTACCCCAAAATCAAATCCAAGGTCTGGGTAAGGAAACAACCATCAAAAATTTCACAATTTCCAAAGGTTGTAGACTAACACAGTGCAGAAATCACTGATTTCCGCAGGCCAGATATGGGTAGGGTGCGGAGTTTTCGCACTAGTGTAAACAAGTAGGGTGTAGAAATCCTAAGTGGCCGCATTGTCCCTCAAGGCAGGGTGTGGAAATCAAAGAAAAAATGAAAAAATAAAAAGTAAGAAGGTTTTTCTAGTGTGGTTTAACACTCATAGAATCAAGATAGATCTCCTAGTGACTCAGAAAATATAATCCAAGCAATAAAAGAAAGAAAAAAAGGCAGACTAGGAAAACAATCCGTTCCCCAGTGGAGTCGCCAAATTTGTTATCAGGATAATTGTTAATTGCGGACACAAATCAATCCCCCTAGCTTCACTACGAAACTAGAACAAAACAAGACAATACACTACTCTTTCCTTAGCTTTCAATTATCAAATGAGAAATGGATCTAGAACATACCTTTTAATTATTGAAGATCCAACTTTTCCAATGCAATCCAAGCTCCATCACGAGGTTTATGAGATATATCTGAAAATAAGCACAAGCCAACGAAGACAAGAATAACATAGTTTATTTGATATGAAACTATGTACATGATCAAGGAATCATACAATATGGACAAATAACATTCATATAGGAAAGAAAAATATATCTGTATTAAAGAATGTGGAAGAAAGATACAACCAGATGCCTTGATGTTGTTAGGTTCTTTCCAATAGTTCCTTTCTTCCCACACACTTCTTTCTCCAATGGATTCTGAGACCATGGATCTGATAACTACCCACAATCTATCTTGACAAAGCAAAGCTCAAAGCCAACATAAATTTCCCAAGCTCAATCCAACTAACTTTCTCCATGAGATATCCTCTCCGTTTATAAGTTGAAGAGGATAAGGTGGGGAGGTTAGGATGATCCCACTAAATCATGAAAGTGAGTAAGATCCAAACCGTTCGGTGGTCACCTCACCATAGAAGCTTCTCCTTCTAGAAGCATCGAGAAGATGCTTGTTTTTCCCACGTACAGGAATTTACACACCCTGGCTCTTGGAGCATAACCCTAACTTACATTAGTTTATACCTAGCTTAGACTCCTAGATCTTGGTTAATACATTAATTTACACTTTATTTCACCTAATTTGGCCACATAGAGAAGAAGGGCACCTCATCCCTAGATTTTAGGGAAAACTATTATTTTTAGATCAAGACTCAACTCCCGGTTCTTGATTTTCTTTATTTATTCATGATTTATTCCAACTCCCCCATGAAAAAACTCATATATTATTGGGGAATGCACACCTCCTCTTTGAGTGAGAGATTTATTCCTTAATTAATGATTTTTGCCATTACTATTATTAGTAACTACTATTTCAGGTCAGTTAAGTGAGTTGGAACTGCTTCTCTTGTCAATTAAGTGAGCTTAAGTTAGCTAATGCACATCACTTGACTCTTTTGGAAATTAATGAGTGTGTGACATGTATCTTTAGTGGTCTATGTTGAACTATGTGGTCTCCCTTAGCTTATGACACTTATTTTAGATATTTCTAGCTTTTTTTGACCAGAATATCTATGTTGAAAATTCTATATATTCACCTCCTCTCTTCTTTTTGAGGATGGTTGCTCATGTATATTCATTTTTTATTAGTATAATTCTTTGATTTATGGAGAAAAAAATTTCTCTCATCTCTTGAATATCAACAAATTGCATGTGTTCAATTTAACTAGAATTCTAGATCTATCGAGGTTTCTGTAGGAATTCTACATGGTATCAGAGCTAGATTGAATCTAGTGGATTGTACATGGTTTTATTTGCAGGTATAGATCATCAGGAGGGGAAACAAGAAGAAATGGATCATCTCTCTCATCCCACAAAACTCATTCTAAATCCTTTCAATTACTTTGAATGGAAGACAGAGATCTCTCTGCTCCTCCAAAGCAAAGGGCTTTACAGGGTAACAATGGGAACATAGAAAGAACCGATTGCTGCAGCGGAGAAGATAATGTATTTAAATTAATTAGATGAATCAATTGGGCTGATATTCCTATCAATTCCTAGATATCTCCTCTTTCATGTCAGTAGAGACACTACTCCCGATGTGGTCTGGACCACATTGGAAGGACTATTTAGCAAGCAGGATGCAATGAGAGTGCATCAACTGGAGAATGAACTCATATCCCTAAGTCCAATTCATTTCAGAAACCTGCAAGAAATTTTCACCAAGTTCAAATCCCTCCTCATTGAAATTAATGCATGTGGAGTCACGAAAGAGGAAGAACAACTCATCCTTCCAATTCTCTCGAAATTAGGCCCTGAATATTCCGTATTTGTGTCGTCTTTTCAAGCATCTAAATTGACTCAGGAAAAATGGAAAATGCCTCCATTGAATGATTTCATTGCAGCATTGAATCAAGAGAAAGATAATTTATTCCAAATGGGTTCCATCAAGCATGCCAAGAACCAAGCACTTGCGGCTACTAATGCTCCAAAGAGCATTGGAAAAGACAAGAAAAAAGGAACGGGTAAATTTCCTGAACCGAAGAAGGAGATATCCGCACAGTATTCAGATAACTCTTCTGAGCCTAAAGGTAAGAATAAGAAGGAAAGAACACTTTTCAACTATGGTTCCAAATTTTTTCATCCCGAAGAAAATTGCATGAGGAAGACTATTGATGAGATGGCTAAGCAATTGCAACAACACAATCTCACAGTGCCCGAAAATGCAAAGACGAAAGATGATAACAGAACGGGAGGGAGAGCATGCGATGGTCATGCTTTAATGGATGTCACATCCACTCCATCATCTTGTATCCTTGATTCAGGTGCAGCAAACCATATCGCTGCATCAAAATATGAATTTTCCTCCATCGAAGAAAGCACCAGATCCCCAATTTACTTGGGAGATGCCACACCTGCAAAGGTGTGCAGAGAAGGAACTTTTGATCTTGAAGGGGGTTGCTTCACAAATGTCCTTCATGTTCCCTCGATGTTTGCAAATCTTCTCTCGATATATCAGATCACTCATTCTAGCTCTGGAAGAAAGGTGGAGTTCACTCCGGACTCCGTAGTGATTACCGACATTTCCACAGGCTCACAACTTGCACATGGAATTGCAGATCACGGTTCTCATTTGTATTTCTTCTCCCACTTTGTTCCTAAATATATTAGCACTGTATTTTTGTCAAAATCTAATGATATCAGCAGGTTATGGCATGAAATATTTGGCCATCTAGACTATAAGTACTTGCATCAACTCAACAAGGAAAACATGGTAGAAGGATTTCCAGCTATTAAATTCACAAGCGGTGTATGTCAAGGATGCATTCTTGGTAAGCATCCAGAGAAAAATTTTGACAAAGGGAAGGAACAGAGAGATTCTTCACCTCTTGGGATGATTCACAGTGACATCACAGGCCCATTCCCGCAGCCTTCAATCAGTAAGGCTCGATATCTACTCACCTTCATAGATGATTTCTCTCGCTTTACTTGGGTATTTTTTTTGAAATTAAAATCGGAAGTATTTGAATGCCTTATAGAATTTAAAGCACTTGCTAAGAATGAGTCTGGGTGTAAGAGTAAGATACTCCGTACTAATAATGGGGGGGATTATTTCAACAAAGATGTGCAACAACTTTGTATTGATGTAGGTATACAACTACAACACACAGTGCCATATACACCACAGCAGAATGGTGTTGCGGAGAAGAAAAACCGGTCCTTAAAAGAGATGGCCAATTGTATGCTACAGTCGAAATCATTAGCTCCCAAGCTATGGGCTGAAGCTATTAATTTTACAGCATACATTCAGAACCAATTTCCTCACAAATCACTCAAAGGCACCACTCCTTTTGAATGTTGGACCGGTAAGAAACCGAAAGTGTCGCACTTTCGTATTTTTGGTTCACGAGCATGGACTCACATTTCGACAGATAAGAGGAAGGATTTGGAATGAATGCATATTTTTTGGATATCCTGAAGGTGTCAAAGGATATATATTGCTGGAATCTCACACTGAAAATTTCATTCTATCTCGAAGTGTGAATTTCTAAGAAGAATCACTGCATGATTTTTCAGAAGACCCTGCCGAGGAACCGCTTTTGTCACTGATGAGGAGGAGTTAGAAACTTCTTCGAGCACTTTAGAGCAGCCATCAGAGAATAATTTTGGGTCTTATATAGAGGAGGAGGAGAATTTCGTGGCTGTTCCAACTCAGTTGCCAACTTGGGCAAATAAAACCCTGCAATATGCAGGTGAACTAGTCGGTGATCCTATGGATACAAGAAGGACTAGATCATAGTTTTTTGGAGCTCCTCAAGCCCTGGCATCCATAGAAACTTTGCTTCCCATACATTGCTATATGTCACTTGGTTCAGATCCAAATTCACACTCTAAGGCTGCTGGAAACCCACTTTGGGAGGCTGCCATGGATGAAGAGTACTCTGCTCTTATGGACAACAACACATGGGACTTGGTTCCACTTCTGAAAGGAAGAAAGCTTGTTCGATGCCGATGGATATATCGAACAAATATTTCTATATATGGTGATATAAGAAAGTACAAATCTCAAATTGTCGCAAAAGGATACTCACAGATACATGGCATAGACTACACAAAGACATTTGCACCTATTGTAAAAATGGACTCCATTCAACTAGTTTTGGCCATTGTTGCTTCTCGCAGATGGGAAGTTCACCACATGGATGTGAAGAGTGCATTTATTCATGGAGATATCAAGGAGCAGATCTATATGGAGCAGCCATAGGGATACATTCAAAACTCTTCCCTTGTTTGTAGATTAAAGAAATCTTTGTATGGCCTAAAACAGGCTCCCAGAGCCTGGTATGCAAAGATGGATTCTTTCCTTCTTTCCATTGGATTCATTCGATGAAAATATGATCCGAATGTTTATTTGCTGCAACATGATGATTCCCTTTTTCTTATAGTACTTTATGTAGATGAATTACTGATGATAGGGAACCTTACTTCAGCTATTGATTCGGCAAAATCAGCATTGCACGATCGATTTTCCATGATAGATTTGGGACTATTACACTACTTTCTTGGTCTTGAAGTTTCTCAGTCTACTTTAGGGATCAAGATGACACAGTATAATTATGCATTAGATCTACTTGTCTTCTTTCAGATGATAGAATGCAATACAACAACATCTCCCTTTCTTTCAGGGGTCAGATTTGAGGATGCGGGTACTACACCTTTGGTGGACAACACACTATATCGACAGTTGGTTGGGAGTTCGTTGTATCCTACTCACACTGGACCTGATATCTCTTTGCAGTAGGAGTTTGCTCCAAATATATGCAGGATCCTCATGAGATTCACTGGAAATCTGCAAAGATAATCCTTAGATATGTGAAAGGTACTCCCAGTTTTGGTATCTTTTATGCTGCAGATTGCCCACTTTCACTAATTGGGTACACAGATTTTGATTGGGATGGTGATGGTACAGACCACAAGTCCACCTCTGGTTATGTTTTCAACTTTGGTTTAGGGCCATTCTATTGGTTTAGCAAGAAGCAATCCATGATTGCTTTATCTACAGCAGAGGCAAAGTATAGAGGTGCAGTGAATGCAACTACACAGGTTGTTTGGTTGCGGGGGCTTCTCTCTGAGTTTGGTATTCAGTATCCACTTCCGACTGTCATATTTTGTGACAATCAGGGGTCCATTCAGATATCAATTGATCTAGTTCAGAGGTAGAGGACCAAGCACATTGAGATTCATATGCATTACATCTGCAAGATGATCTGTGGCAGAGTCATTTCACTGCAGTACTGCCCCACAGAGAAACATGTTGTAGACATCTTCACCAAGTCCTTCACTGAAAATAAATTTTCAGAACTGAGAGCTATGCTTGGAGTGGTGGAGACAACTAAGTAGGTCACTTTTGGCCACTCAACATTTTTTTCCNCGAGGTTTTTCCTCTTTCCTCTTTTCATGAGGAGTTCTTTTATGTAATGAGTACCTAAAATGGCCAAGTTGTCGGGACTCAAATTTTTTGTCATTACAATTAGGCTTAATGGGGGGTGTTGGAGCATAACCCTAACTTACATTAGTTTATACCTAGCTTAGACTCCTAGATCTTGTTTAATACATTTATTTACACTTTATTTCACCTAATTTGGCCACATAGAGAATAAGGGCGCCTCATCCCTAGATTTTAGGGAAAACTCCTATTTTTAGATCAAGACTCAACTCTCGATTCTTGATTTTCTTGATTTATTCATGATTTATTCCAACTCCCCCATGAAAAAACTCATCTATTATTGGGGAATGCACACCTCCTCTTTGAATGAGAGATTTATTCTTTAATTAATGATTTTTTCCGTTACTATTATTAGAAACTACTATTTCAAGTCAGTTAAATGAGTTGGAACTGCTTCTCTTGTCAGTTAAGTGAGATTAAGTGAGCTAATGCGCATCACTTGACTCTTGTGGACATTAATGAGTGTGTGACATGTATATTTAGTGGTCTAGGTCGAACTATGTGGTCTCCCTTATCTTATGACACCTATTTTAGCTATTTCTAGCTTTTCTTGACTAGAATTTCTATGTTGGAAATTCTATATATTCACCTCCTCTCTTCTTTTTGATTATGGTTGCTCATGTATATTAATTTTTAATTAATATAATTATCTGATTTATGGAGAAAATTTTTTCTCTCATCTCTTGAATATTAGCAAATTGCATGTGTTTAATTTAACTAGAATTCTAGATCTATCACGGTTTCTGCAGGAATTCTACACTAGCTATAGTGCAACCTATGGGAACTCTGCAGCATAGCTATAGTTCAGCCTACGGAAATCAGAAATTTTCTCACCGTATCTATAGTGCAGCCTGCGGAAACAAGGCATTTCCTCACCCTAGCTATAGTGCATCCTGTGGAAACCAGACATTTTTGCACCCTAGCTATATAACAGCCTGCAGAAATCCTCTTTAATAGGGTTTTTACAAAGGAAAATACAAATTCTTCTCTCAGGGAGAGTTCTTCTCCCTTCTTTCTTTAGGAATTCAGGCCACTGACCCTTCTGAAGGCAACAAATAGGTTTACATCATTAACATTCATAAGGGTGATAAAAATAATGTGTAACACTTGTAACCATGGGAGTGCACATAGGTTTATTGTCTTCCATTTGGAATTTCTTTAACATTTCTTTGACACATTTATATTTATAAATGAATATTCCTTTTTATGTTTGAGTGACTTGTAAACCTAGGAAATAAGTTAGTTTTTCTAGCATAGACATCTCAAACTCTTATTGCATTTCTGTTGCAATGTTTTTGCTTAGTATGGTAAGATTACTTCCAAATATGAGTTCATCTACATATAACACCACAACAATCATATATTGATCCTCAATTTTGATATATAGGTTGTTGTTAGTAGTCCCTCTCTTATATCCTTGATTTTGTAGATATTGATCAAGTCTTGAGAACCATGCTCTAGGGGCTTGTTTAAGACCATACAGAGCCTTCTTTAGTTTGTAGACATAGTCCTAATTTTTTGTTAATATGAATCCTTCTGGTTTCTCAATATAGACTTCTTCTAATGTTTCATTCAAAAATGTTGACTTAACATCCGTTTGATAAATTTTGAAGTTTCTGAAGCATGTAAATGGAAGGAACATTTTGATGGCCTCTAGTATTTCTATTGGGGCAAAAGTCTCTTCAAAGTCAATACCTTCCACTTGGTCATATCTCTTGCATACTAACCTGGGTTTATTCTTTATGATCTATCCATTTTCATTGAGTTTCTTTTTGAACATCCACTTTCTTCCTGCCACATTCTTGTCCTTGGGTCTAGGGATAAGTTATCATGTATGATTTTTCTCAATTTGATAGAGTTTTTCATTCATTGATTTTTATACCAGGGAAAAAGTCTCTTCAAAGACAATGCCTTCCACTTGGGCATATCCCTTGCCTACTAATATGGCTTTGTTCTTTATGATCTATCCATTTTCATTGAGTTTGTTTTTTAATATCCACTTGGTTCCTACCACATTCGCGTCCTTGGGTCTAGAGACAAGTTCCCATGTATGATTTTTCTCAATTTGATCAAGTTCCTCGTTCATTGATTTTATCTAGTCTTCATTATTGTTGGTTTCTGCAAACTTTTTGAGTTCTATTACTGAAAGAATTTTTGTTTCGAATCAAATTCAAGCTTCCTTCTTGTTTCTATACTTGCATATTTATCCCCTGTAATCCTATTTTCAGGGTGATTCTTTTGAACTCTTTTTTATGGTGCTATTGGTAAGGGTGTTTCTTCCTCATCCTTCTCATCTTCAATTTATGCTTCATTCTCTTGTAGTTCTTCAATATCTTCTTCATTTTGTGATTCACCATCTTCTTCGTCATCACCGGTTCTTCCCCATTCATCGATTTTTGTTTCATCTTGAGATTTGATTTTTCTCAATTTTATATCATCTATTTTCACATTTCCACTTTCCACTATATTGTGAAATATTAGATTATAACACTTGCAAGCCTTTTTGTTAGGTGAAAATCCCAAAAATATACCTTCATCTGATCAAGAGTCAAATTTCCCTAGATTATATTCATCCCTCTTGATGCAACACTTACTTCCAAAGACTCTGAAATGTTTCATAGATGTTGGTCTTCCAAACCACAATTCATAAGGTTTTTTCTCATGGTTATATCTAATATGTGCTCGGTTAAGTATGTGGACTGTTGTATATATTGCATCTCTCCAAAAGTTTTCTAGAAGCTTGGCTTCATTTAACATAGTTATTGTAGCCTCTTGAACAATTTTGTTTTTCCTCTCAACAAGTCCATTATGTTGAGGAGTTCTTGGAGTCGAGAATTGTCTATTGATTCCATGATATTCACAAAACATATTGAATTCTTTAGAGGTAAATTCCTCTCCATTATCTAATCTTAAACATTTGATTCTGAGATCTGTTTCATTCTCTACATAAGTCTTGAATGCTTTAAAATTTTCAAATTCTTTAGATATTTCCTTGAAAAAATATACCCAAGTCATCCTCGTGTAGTCATGAATGATCAACATGAAGTAGTGATCCCCTTGTATGCTTTTAGTCCTAGAGGGCCCACAGAGGTGAGTGTGAACAATATCCAAGGGTTTTGATGTAGAATGTTATTTGTTCTTCAATATGACTCTTATCTTCTTCTCTTATTGACAGTGTTTGGAAACATGATCTGAGCGCTTGATGACTTTTGGCATATCTTTTAGAACTCCCTTTTTACAAACTTTGATTAGGTTATCAAAGCTCAAGTGTCCCATCCTTCTGTGTCATAGCCATCTTTCATCTACTTGACTCATATGGAATTCTTCTTCCTTCTCAATATCTAAGATATACACATTGCTTGAGGTTCTTGGTGCAATAACAACTAATTTTCCTAATCCTTCTTCTATTATTTCACATTTTTGGGAGTCAAAAGTGAGTATATGTCCTTGATCATAGGTTTTAATTACACTGAGTAGATTAGGTTTTAAAATTTTGACGCAACCTGCCCCTCAGTGGACGGTCGCTCCCACCAGGACCTTCACAAACCTCGGCCCGAAGAGCTTCAATGCTCCCCCAGTCCTGTATCGGAACCTTCTGTCACCCACAGGACACTCTGTTGATCTCCCGACTACTATCTCGGGAAATCGGGTCTCGTGGAATCACGAGCCCTGCATGCACGTTCTCGTACACTTCCAAATGCCGAACCCTGAGTACCGATGGTCAAAGTCAATGACTCGGGATATCTCCCCTCGCGATGTCGACGCTTTGTAATTTCAAAGCCCGAGTGCCGAAGTGTCGATCCCACGCGAACACGCCACCTGTATTCCACTATTCTCCGGGGTCCCACTCGACCACGTCACTTTGGGACTTCGTGGATCGTGGATCCACAACACAAGTTGCAAATGGTGTTGAAAACCCCGAATGTTGATCCCGTGATACTCTGGATTCGTGCCACCTGTCTGCGTCACAATCGACGGCTCCGACTAAATCGGGGAATCGCGACTCGCGATTTCGACGTGCATGCAAATCTTGCACTCGCCAACCCCGATATGCTGATATGAAAATAGCCAACGGATTCCTCCGTGCGCCTACGGGTTAACTCCCTCGCAGCTACTCCGCGATCTGACGGTCTGCGAGATTTCGTGATTCTCCACAACAATTCAAGTCGTCGATTCTCTTGCTCTTGAGAATCCTCCGGCTCCCAAGCTTGATTCTGTTCACGCTCCTCCTGGGTCTGTCCCCACGATACTTGCAAAGAACTATCCCTCCTGAACTTTGTTCCTCTGACTCCTTCAGAGAACTTTCACGCACTTCCTTTGCTCGACTTTCAACCACTCCCAACAGTGCTTGAAACCTTCCAGGTTCTGCGCTTCCACAATCACAGCAACTCCAGCCTTCCTTTTCTCAGACTTGCTACTGAGACTCCAGTCCGACCTGCACTCACCTGCATGGCTCGAACAACCCAATTCACTCTGGGAAAAATGAGAACAAAATTTCAACTGCTTAGCCTCCTCAATGCACTCTATGCGGAGGAATTCGACTGCACTCTATGCAGGAATCTCCTGGCTTAAACAGAGAAACACTTGGAACTCTATCTCCTCGTTCTCTCAAGTTTCGAACCTGATATGCAATCACATACGCAACATATAAAAGATAAGCATAAAAAGAAGCAAGCATGCAAAAGCATAATACCAACAACACACAGAGGTCAAACACATCCATGGAATTGAATCAAAGATCTTCCTATTAATTCAATGTTTGTCCATGGGGTTCTTCACAAGCTCTCTGCTCTGTTCTCTTGCTCTTGTATGAATGAGAATGATAATCCTACAATGTTACAAAGGAGGGTGCCTATATTCTGTTTTCCCTCTCGAAAGCCAAAACTGTCTAATCTACAGTTAATTCCTATCTACCAGCATTAAACTATTAAATTCCTTCCGATCTATAATATGATACAAGTGCGCCCGGTTTTGAATGCCTTCATTTAAATGGCGGCGCAACAAATCTTCAAAGGGATTCAAAAATATATGTGCTGGCACCGTCCAGCTGTATGATCTTTCCTCCACGCGCTGGCTCGCTTGATGAAGTCGTAGATGCCCCTGCATCATACTCCTCGACTCAAAAGATTTCATGGGCTCCTGTCCATGAGCTGCCACACAGTATGCCCATGCTTCTGTATAACGGTCTTTGTCTCCCAGCTGGCATCCTCTTCTGGGTGGTTCTTCCATTTTACCAAGTATTCAAAATATTGTTTCCTCCTGGTCTTCCTGCCGACTCTTTTATCCAGTATGCACTCCATCTCAGGTTTCTGTGCAACTGGTAATTGCTTCTTCCACTGGACCACTGGTTCCTCAGTTCCAGTGTCTGCTTCATTAGCCTTGTATGGGTATAAATCCGAAATATTGAAAATCGGAGATATCCCGATGCCCTCTGGCAATTCAAGCTCATATGCGTTCTCGCCAAATTTCTTCAGGATTCGGCATGGCCCGATTTTCTTCATCTTGAGCTTGTTGTATGTTCCCCTTGGGAACCTTTCTTTTCTCAGGTGCGCCAGAACTGTGTCTGCAACTTCAAACTGAAGCTGTCTCTTTCTCTGATCGGCTCTACGCTTATACTCCTGATTCGCCTTCTGCAGTCGCTGCTTCACCTACGCGTGAAGTTCCTGCATCGCTTCAGCGAATTCCTCAGCTCTTGCGCTGCTAGTTTCAGCCTGTTCTGACTCCCTGAGCTCAGAAAATCCTCTCGGCTACGTCCCATACAAAATCTGAAATGGGCTCTTACCTGTACTCCGATTCACAGAATCGTTGTACGCAAACTCTGCCTGTGGTAAGATCTGATCCCAACTGATGTGATGCTCAGTCACCAGGCTTCTCAACAGATCCCCTAAGCTTCTGTTGACCACTCCTGTCTGCCCATCTATCTGTGGATGGTAAGCAGAGCTGAATGCCAAGTAAGTCCCTAGCTTCTTCCATAGCGTCCTCCATAAATGACCTATGAACTTGGTATCCCTGTCTGAGACTATGCTTCTCGGCAATCCATGCAATCGCACAATCTCTTTGAAAAACAAATTTGCGATGTGCGTCGCATCGCTGGTCTTATGACACGGGATGAAATGTGCCATCTTCAAAAACCTGTCCACCACTACAAAAATGGAATAAACTCCTCACTGAGTTCTCGATAATCCCAACACAAAGTCCATGCTAATCGGCTCCCACGGTCTCTCAGGTATGGGCAACGGCTGATAGAACCCTATGTTTTGCTTTCGGCCCTTCGCATGTTGACATATCCTGCACCTGTCAACAAACCGTTTAACATCGGCATGCATGCTAGGCCGATAATATGATTCGCTCAGCTTGGCGAATGTTTTGTCATGCCCGAAATGACCTGCTAAGCTTCCACCGTGCTTTTCCTTCACCAAATTCTCTCTCATAGAGCAATCTGGAATGCACAATTGATTGCCTTTGAACAACAATCCATCCTGGATCAAGTAGTCAATCCAAAGACTCCTATCCCTGAGAACTGGGTTCTCGGCTGCCTCATATGCCTCTGAAAAATCCGCATCACCTGCATACATATCCTTCAGGTTTTCAAAACCCAAGGTCTTGACCCTGAATTCTTGCAGCAACAAGCACTTCCTACTCAAGGCATCAGCTACCTTGTTCACAGTCCCCGAAATATGCTTTATCACAAACGTGAAATTCTTCATGTATTCTACCCATTTCGCATGCTTCTGATTCAGATTCTCTTGCTGACTTATAAACTGCAATGCGTGATTGTCGCTGTACAAAACAAATTCCTTGGGTATCAAATAATGCCTCCACTTTTTCAATGTCTGTATGATGGCATAGAATTCCTTATCATACGTGGAGTACTTCAGCTTTGCGTCATCCAGCTTCTCGCTGTAATACGCCACAGGTCTGTCATCCTGACTTAAAACCCCTCCAACAGCATACCCACTGGCGTCACACTTCACTTGGAAGGTTTTCTGAAAATCTGGCAGCACCAGAATTGGCTGCTCAGTAATCTTTCGCTTCAACAAATTGAAGCTCTTCTCAGCCTCCGCTGTCCAATGAAAAACCTTATGCCGCTTCTTCACAGTGTCCATCATCGCCGCACTGATTCCACTAAAATTTCGAATGAATTTTCTGTAGAAACTTGCCAAACCGTGAAAGCTCCTCACCTCAAAAACATTCCTCGGCGATGGCCAGTTCCTGATTACTTCAACTTTCTCAGGATCCATCTTCAATTCGTTAGCCGAAATTACAAAACCCAAATAAATGAGTTCCGTCTGCATAAACGAGCATTTCTTCAAATTGATCAGTAGCTTCTCCTGTTGCAGTCTCCTCATCACTATGGCCAAATGCCTCAAGTGCTCAGCCTTGGTCTTGCTGAAAATCAGTATGTCGTCCAAGTATACAACCACAAATTTGCCAATGAATTCCCGCAGGACTTCATTCATCAGCCTCATAAAAGTGCTTGGCGCGTTTGTCAACCCAAACGACATGACCAGCCATCCGTACAAACCCTCATTTGTTTTGAATGCTGTTTTCCATTCATCTCCCTCTCTCATTCGGATCTGATGATATCCGCTCTTGAGATCTATCTTGGAAAAATAATTTGCCCCGCTCAGGAAATCCATCAAGTCGTCCATTCTCGGCAATGGAAACCTGTACCTGATGGTGATTTTATTGATCTCCCTGGAGTCTGTACACATCCTCTAGCCTCCATCCTTCTTTGGGCTCAGTACCGTTGGAACGACACACAGACTCAGACTGTCCCTCACCAGTCCTTTGTCCTGCAGATCCTGTACCTGCCTCTTGACTTCCTCGTTCTCCTGAGGTGTCAATCTGTACGCTGCCTTATTTGGTAGACTTTCTCCAGGAATGAGGTCAATGTGATGACTCACACTCCGCATCGGTGGCAATGAACGAGGTAGTTCATCCACGATGATATCAGCGAACTCTCCAAGCAATTCCTGAATCTCCTCTGGCAAGTCGTCCACTCTTGTGCTTGTCAGAACAATTCTCGGCTTCCTGAAAACAAATAATTGTGGATCCTCATCCTTCTCTAGCTCTGTGAGAAGCTCTTTCCCACTCATGAGAAGTATCGTGCTGCTAACTTCTGGCTTTACTTCCTTATCCTTCATCGGCAGCAACGTGTGTGTTTTCCCATCCTTCTCCAAGGTATAGGTGTTCATTCTCCCATCATGAACAACATTTCTGTCAAACTTCCATGGTCTTCCCAATAATACATGACAGACATCCATGGGAATGACATCACACAGAATTTCATCCCTATATCCACCCATTTTAAAATTAACCAAGCATTGCTTTGTAACACATACCTGGTGTCCTTTCTGTAGCCACGTCACTTTATATGGACTCGGGTGTTTGTTCATTTTCAGCTCCAGCTTCTCCACCATCTCGGTTGACACGAGATTATTAGTGCTTCCACTGTCCACTATGACCTTGCATTTCCAACCCTTGGTCTTGCAAGTCGTTCGGAACAGTCGGCATCTTTGAGCTGTGTCCACCACCTCTCTCTCGGGTTTCAAAAGGACCTTGTGTACTGTCAGCGACTTCCCACTCCCGTTGTCTTCATTCTCCACGTCACGCCTCAGCGCCTCAGCGACGTGATATTTTCCTCTGTCCACCTTCCTCTCGAGACAGTCCACGGCTTTGCGACCATCTTTACCACACGTAAAACATGTGATAACTCCTCCACGGCCTCTTCCTCTACCTCGGGTATGAGGAAATGTATCGGCGTCAGCATATCCTCCTTGCTGATCATCTTGCTGCCTCCTCGGCTCAGAGATTTGCTGCCTCTGCTTTGAGGTTCCACCTCTTTTAGCTTTTCCCTGAGGCTTATTCCAATCCTCCTTGGCCTGCTTAGTTCTTTCTTGGGCAACATCTTTGCCTCTAGGCTAGCTCCTGCCTCGCCCTTGCTGACCTTTCTTGTGGCTCAACTTTTCTTCGGCTTTCAAAGCCATCTGGTACGCATCCTCAACTGTCCGGATGGTCACCATGCTCAATTCATCCTGAATGTCATACCTAAGACCATTCAGGTATCTTGCCACTTTTTCATCATCGCTCTCCCGATGACCAGCTCGAATCTTGAGCCTGTACAATTCCTCGGTGTACTCCTTCACCGTCATCAGCTTATGCCTCAGGTTCTGCATCCGCCTGAATAGAGTGATCTGGTAGTCCCTCAGAATGAACTTCCCCTTCATCTTGGCGATCATCCGATCCCATATTTTGATCTTCTATTTTCCTTTGGAACGCCTGTCTGCCTGCAGCTCATCCCACCATAAGGTTGCATGTCCCTTCAGCTTCGTGACGGCATGCCTTACCTTCTTATCCTCTTCGATGTCTTCGTAATCAAAGTAGGTGTCGAGTGCTCGGATCCAATCTAGCAACTCTTCTGCATTCAGACTTCCCTCATAGACGGGAATGTCCATCTTTGTCTTCGAGCTCATCCTCGAAATAGCTCTGATCAACCTCTCTGTCGAGGCATCTTCTGCTGTGACCTCTTCCTGGTCATGTCCAGCTTCCTCTTCTACCTCGGAATTGCTGAACTCTACGGTACCTGCTCCACGCCTCTGGGTGGTCTCCATATCTTCGAGTCTCACCCTGAGATCTCGAATTTGGTGTTCCATCTCTGGATTACCCGCCGGCCTACCCCTCCTTTGGGCATCCCTGTCCTCACGATCAGGTGATTGCCTCTCTCTTCTGGGCGGCATTGTATCTGCTTCTCTCTGCTACCTGAACAAAGAGACTCCTCAACCAGCTCTGATACCACTTTGACGCAAGTCGTGAGTATCAGAGTGCTTCCTCTTTCTCCTTCTCTTCTCTCGCTTGCAATATACAGACAAGACTTAATAGCTTTGATACCACTTGACGCAACCTGCCCCTCAGCGGACGGTCGCTCCCACCAGGACCTTCACAAACCTCGGCCCGAAGAGCTTCAATGCTCCCCCAGTCCCGTATTGGAACCTTCTGTCACCCATAGGACACTCTGTTGATCTCCCGGCTACTATCTCAGGAAATCGGGTCTCACGGAATCACGAGCCCTGCATGCACATTCTCGTGCACTTCCAAATGCCGAACCCCGAGTACCGATGGTCAAAGTCAACGACTCGGGATATCTCCCCTCGCGATGTCGACGCTTTGTAATTTCAAAGCTCGAGTGCCGAAGTGTCGATCCCACACGAACACGCCACCTGTATTCCACTATTCTCCGGGGTCCCACTCGACCACGTCACTTCGGGACTTCGCGGATCGTGGATCCACAACACAAGTTGCAAATGGTGTTGAAAACCCCGAATGTCGATCCCGCGATACTCTGGATTCGTGCCACCTGTCTGTGTCACAATCGACGGCTCCGATTAAATCGGGGAATCGCGACTCGCGATTTCGACGTGCATGCAACTCTTGCACTCGCCAACCCCGATATGTCGATATGCAAATAGCCAACGGATTCTTCCATGCGCCTGCGGGTCAACTCCCTCGCAGCTCCTCCACGATCTGAAAGTCTGCGGTATTTCGTGATTCTCCACAACAATTCAAGTCATCGATTCTCTTCCTCTTGAGAATCCTCCGGCTCCCAAGCTTGATTCTGTTCACGCTCCTCCTGGGTCTGTCCCCACGATACTTGCAAAGAACTATCCCTCCTGAACTTTGTTCCTCTGACTCCTTCAGAGAACTTTCACGCACTTCCTTTGCTCGACTTTCAACCACTCCCAACAGTGCTTGAAACCTTCCAGGTTCTGCGCTTCCACAATCACAGCAACTCCAGCCTTCCTTTTCTCAGACTTGCTACTGAGACTCCAGTCCGACCTGCACTCACCTGCACAACTCGAACAACCCAATTCACTCTGGGCAAAATGAGAACAAAAGTTCAACTGCTTAGCCTCCTCAACGCACTCTATGCGGAGGAATTTGACTGCACTCTATGCAGGAATCTCCTGGATTAAACAGAGAAACACTTGGAACTCTATCTCCTCATTCTCTCAGGTTTCGAACCTGATATGAAATCACATATGCAGCTTATAAAAGATAAGCATAAAAAGAAGCAAGCATGCAAAAGCATAATACCAACAACACACAGAGGTCAAACACATCCATGGAATTGAATCAAAGCTCTTCCTATTAATTCAATGTCTGTCCATGGGGTTCTTCACAAGCTCTCTGCTCTGTTCTCTTACTCTTGTATGAATGAGAATGATAATCCTACAATGTTACAAAGGAGGGTGCCTATATTCTATTTTCCCTCTCGAAAGCCAAAACTGTCTAATCTACAGTTAATTCCTATCTACCAGCATTAAACTATTAAATGCCTTCCTATATATAATATGATACAAGTGCGTCCGGCTTTGAATGCCTTCATTTAAATGGCGGCGCAACAAATCTTCAAAGGGATTCAAAAATATATGTGCTAGAACCGTCCAGCTGTATGCTCTTTCCTCCACGCGTTGGCTCGCTTGATGAAGTCGTAGATGCCCCTGCATCAAATTTCTACCAGCAACACATTTTTTGCTTTATTTTTCTTGTTTCCTAAATAAATTATGCCTTTTCCAAGTATTTTGACAGATACATTATCTCCAAAAGTGACTTTACCTTTATCCTTCTTTGTCAGAGTGAGAAATTTGTCTTTATCTCCTGTCATATGTTTTGAGCATCCACTATCAATATACCATTGGAACCTTTTTTTCTTTGCATATATGGCCACTTTGTATTCTGTTACTTCTTATTCTATATGCTTTTCTCTCCATATCTTCTTATCTTTTTTGTTAGTGTTGCTTACCTTCAAGGATTGCATTGGTAATATACAGTCATTGGTTTTATGGCCATAGTTGTTGCATTTGTGGCATTCAACATTGTACTTTTTTAAAGGAGAGAATGAATTATAATTTCTTTTCTCTATATCATTCTTGTTGTTCTTATATCTTTGGACATTTTTTGGTCTATAGGATTTACAATGTACTACTTTGTTTCCGAACTTGTTGCATGAATATAAATATCCAAGAAAGATATGATGATATATATTAGGAGGAGTCATTCTGATTACTTTATTTCCTTTTCCTTTTGGAGGAGGTGCTTGCTTATTTAAGGAAGTATTTATTGGTGCCATCTTCATCTTGATATATTCTCTTTTTAAGGGACTTCTAAGAGCATATGCATAGATGATGGACTTTTTATCAGTTTTCTAAGAAATAGAGGTTGAATTTTGATCATATCCCAATCCTTTTTTATCATTTGGTGATCTTTGGCTGTTAATAATATCATTCAAAATATTTGAATTGTTCTCAAAATTTGATTGGTGTTTTTCTCTTTCTAGTTCTCCTTTAAACTAACTAATTTCATCCTCTAGCTTCTTACAAACTTGTTGTTTTTCCTTGAATTGTTCATTCAAGATTTCTTTATTTCTTTTGACATGTTGAAGCTTATTTTTCAAGTCAATGATAGTTTTCTCTGATTCTTTTATGGTTTTTTAAACTTCATTTTCTCTTGTTTGTTGTGATTGTTCAAATTCTAGTATTTGTCCTCTTAACAACTTGTTTTTCTTTTTATAATTTTTGAGTTCATCCATGGCACTGATCAAATCGACTTCAATATTTACTTCTCCTTCAAACTTAGAGTTTTCTTCTTCAATATAAAAGGTATTTTTAGTGTGATTATTTTGGGTTTCTATACTCATAAATAGGTGCTCATATTCATCTTCCTCTTCACTTTCTTCAGATGAGTCGTTGTTCTCTTCAGTGTAAAAGGCCTTCTTCTTTTTGTAGACCTTCCTTTTGTCTTTAGTTTGACTATTATTATGTTCTTTGAAAGTTCGTTCATCATCACTCTCTTCTTGTTTTGGATAGGGACATTTGGAAGCAAAATGTCCAATATTTACACAGTTAAAGCATATTAGAGGAAAATTTCCCTTGTATCTACCAGTTCCTTTCTTGAGTTTCTTCATGAAGTTAGCTATTTCTTCATCAGATATATTTGACTGATATTTATTAGACACTTTCTCTTGTTTCTTCTTTTATTTTGATGCTTTTAAGGCTATTTCTCCTTTTGCTGGTCTTTTTTTCCATGTTCTCATCTCATACGCTATGAGGATCCCATCTAGTTCATCCATTTTGATATTATCAAGGTCTAGTCCATCTTCAAGAGTAGAAATAATAGCATCATATCTCATGGGTAATGATATCAAGATATTTTGAACAAATGTTGATCTTTGAGTTATTCTCCTAATTCTCTGATTGAGTTAACCACTTCATCTACTCTCTGAAGATATTCTGCTATGTTCTCTTCTTCTTTCGTTTTCAAGTTTTCAAATTGTGTTCTGTAGGTTTGTATTTTGTCCTTTTTGACCTTGTTATCTCCTTCATACATGACCTTTAGTTTGTCCCAAATTTCTTTTGCTGAATTACAATGCATTACTTTCACAAATATAGGATTGACTAATCCTCCTAGGATGGCATTGGCTGCTCTTGCATTGTCATTGCAAAGTTTCTTTCTAGTTGTGTTTGTGGGAGGAGTAGTAGGTGTAGTGTACCCATGTTCTATAGATTGCGAGATATAACAACCCAGGGGTATTATATAACATTTCATCCTCACACTCCAAATTGCATAATCATTCCCTTTGAACAAAGGTGCTCTAGTGGAATACATTCCTTCTTGTTGATCCATTGGATGATGCAGAATCTACCTTCCAGTTATTAGACTGTGATGAAGGCATCTAATATGATACCAATTGTTGGAATGTAGTTCAATACTGAGGGGGGGGGGGGTGAGTCAATATTGATACCTTTTAAAAAAAATTAAATAATTATTTATTAACCTTATTGATAAGAAAGAAACTTCAGTAAATAACATCAGTAAGTATAAAATTAAATTACAAATTACAAGTTTTATATGAATATTTATTTAGAGCACCAACTCTAGGAGAAAAAAATCCCCTTGTTCAGGGAACCAACTTTATAAAGCTCCAAATCCCCCTTTGTTTCAGGATCCAACCCTAGGAAGCACCAACTCCCTTGTTTTAGGGCACCAACCCTAGGAAGAACCAACTCTCTTGTTTTAGGGCACCAACCTCAGGAAGCACCAACTCCCTATCCTTAAAATTTTATTTAGTAAAGGATACTAATACTTCCTTGCTCCTCCATTCCACCCTCACTTCATAAGTATCTCCGTCTTTCTTCCTTAGACTTTGCACTTTATTTTGATATTCTGATGTATACCACAAAGACACATTCTTCCCATCATATATTTTTTTTTATATCGTGTTCTAAACGACGTGACTTTGAACCAATGTGTCTTTTGATAATGAAACATTCCACCCTTTTGTTTAAGTAATAATAATGTTGTTTTTAACAATATCTTTTCTTTCTTTTTATTTTTATTCATAATTCCATAAAAGGCACCCTATATTTAGTTTAGGCGCTCTTTTAAGACTTTTAAGGGCTATCTCTGCATAAATCCCATATGACTAGTTTTCTGATGACCTTGGCTAGTTATTTTTGGCACTAGCTCTTCATTCTTTATCTTCCAAATGATCTCAGGATCAAAACCCATGACCTTATGTTATACCAATGGCAATAACATTCGACTTAATTATTTTCTTTTCAATTCATATGACCACTCTTCTAGTAATTGAACACTAAATCCATATGAAAATTTAATCTCTGTGTGTTGCGCAGAAGCAACCAAGCAATTCGATTGTTAAGTGACCTTGGGTGGTGACCTACGCTAAACATTTTGGGCGCTTTATACAAACATTTTAAAATTATTACACATCGACATATACAAGAATCCCCATAGGTGTGGTTATGTACCCCAACGATATTTAAGGAATAAATACATGAAGGATAGTGTAAATGCAAGTAAAAAACTCATAGATTGATAGTCCTCGTCATGTTGTTTCCAATAGTAGATGGTATGCCACATGGTTCCTAAATATTGAGGAGTTATTCCCTCTTGAAGTTGGAATCCCCAAAGAATAGTTAAGAAGCCCCCAAACAATTACAAGTCTTAATTAAAGGGTAAAGTGGTTGTAATGAGAAAGTAAAGTTTGAACCTAGAATTAAGAAAAGAAGTTTGCAAAAGTATCAATACACCACAAGAAGTCACTCATAAGGACACAAACAAGTTCAATGATTATCTATCTTTCAAGTGATCTTTTAGTAAAAACTTTTGTAGCATTTCTGAGGTGGCAAAGTTTTTTCCACAAAGTTTTGGTATCAAAGTTATGGTAGCGAAGGTTTGGCCATAAAGTTTTGGCCACAAAGTTTTGGTAGAGAAGCTTTGGCTGTGAATTTTTGGCCGTGAAGTTTTGGTAGCGAAGCTTTGGGAGCAAGCCGTGGATTTGTGAAAAGGTCTTGAATGAAGATGTTTTCTTTTGTTTGCTGAAGATGGTATGCATCAGGTTTTCATCATGAGTAAAGGTATGTCCTTATGTATTTGATGTTTGGATAGCTTGACATATTCTTAAGGCATGTCTTGGAGGTCTCTTGGGTACATGGATGCATATGATTGAGATACATACATGCTTGAGATATATCCTTGGTACATAGTGTATGGTTGTTATGGTTCATTGTTAGAGTCACATCTTTGTGATGATTTGCACATGTGTGAGACGTATACTTG
This sequence comes from Picea engelmannii, assembly GCA_009831015.1. NCBI lineage: Eukaryota > Viridiplantae > Streptophyta > Pinopsida > Pinales > Pinaceae > Picea > Picea engelmannii. Next base: position 420,742 of record ML777756.1, on the reverse strand, counting down.
GTATATGATCTTGGTTGTTATAGTGCATACTTGAGCCATATTGTTGAGACATTGGCACATCTTGGGTACATGACACATGGTTTTGGTATATGATTAAAGTATATGGTTGGCAACATATCATTGATGTTGGTACTTGGTTGATATTGTGGTACATGGTTGATACATGGTACATGGTTTGGCATATCCTTGAGGTATATGGTTGGATGTATATCATTGATGTTTTGGTACATGGTTGAGACATATATCTTATGATGGTATGATACATTTTGGTGATCTTGGTACATGCTTGGTATATGTTTGAAACTTTAATCAAGGCATGTTTTGGTGATATTGAACATATGGTTGAGAGGTGTTATTGGTAATATTGGATTTGGTTTCGTTAATGTTGAGTATCAATGGTGGTGACAGGTTGACAATGACAGTGGCAGATTAGTTACAGGTTGATGTGACAGTGATAGGTTGATTAATATATCAATGACAATATCATTGGTATTGACAGTTTGGTCTACACTAATATCTCATGGTAGTAGGACAGGGCAAGGAAAGGGGGTTGTATCCTCCTTCCGGTTGGTGTTGGAGAACTCAGGGACTTGGATATTCCTTTAGTTGGAGCTTGCAAATCAGGGGGTCATAAACTTCTTTTGATTGGAGCTAGAGAAATTAGGGAGTTGGATATTCCTTCGGGTTGGTGTTGACGATGATTTTTTCAACAAGACTTAGCCGGAAAAACATTGCCAGGCTCCCCCTCTCATTTCGCAAATGCTTGTGCAAAGTCTTGTGTGCTCCTGTTGGGTCGCTGCTACACATTCAAAAAAAAAAGATGTAGTTTTATTGATGATGAGTATTTACTAATGGAAAAACAAGGATGATCGTTGGTTATTTTCACGTGGGTTACAGGATCTCATATATAAACAGGTTTATTACTATCATTCGACAAAGATGTTATGATGTTTGTTTAAATTTTTAGGCTCTTGCATTATCACATTTAGTTCCCTCTCTGACCTCCCACATATTTTTCTTTCACTCATAAGTGACGCATACACACCACTGTTATACATGACCCACTCACCAAAATATTTTTATAGCTTGATTTCATTAAGTTTTTCCCCTACCATATCAAGCTTTCCAAAAATAAATATATTATTATATATTTATTACATTTACTCCTCATTGTACCCACCTTCTCATACTTAAGCTCCATAGCACATTTCTTCCTTGAAATTATGAGTTGAGTCTAATGATCATGCCATTTTTGTTATGAGCTTAACTTTTTCTATACCAAAAGCAAGTTATATTATTATATTGGCTATGATTCTTTCCACATGGTTACTTTATCCAAAAATTAAAGCTTGGCCTTAACTTGTGTTATTCAAACGTATTAATCTACATAAGGTTGGAAGTATCATAAATTCATATGGAAAGCCTAATTGGTTATATGTGTGCCATT
>ML777756.1:403171-419245 GCA_009831015.1 Picea engelmannii | reverse complement strand
GTTGAGTCAATATTGATACCTTTTATAAAATTTTAAATAATTATTTATTAACTTTATTGATAAGAAAGAAACTTCAGTAAATAACATCAGTAAGTATAATCTTAAATTACAAATTACAAGTTTTATATGAAGATTGATTTAGAGCACCAACTCTAGGAGAAAAAAATCCCCTTGTTCAGGGAACCAACTTTATAAAGCTCCAAATCCCCCTTTGTTTCAGGATCCAACCCTAGGAAGCACCAACTCCCTTGTTTTAGGGCACCAACACTAGGAAGCACCAACTCCCTTGTTTTAGGGCACCAACCTCAAGAAGCACCAACTCCTTGTCTTTAAAATTTTATTTAGTAAAGAATACTAATACTTCCTTGCTCCTCCCTTCCACCCTCACTTCATAAGTATCTTCGTCTTTCTTCCTTGGACTTTGCACTTTATTTTGATATTTTGATGTATACCACAAAGACACATTCTTCCCATCATATATTTTTGTTTATATAGTGTTCTAAATGACGTGACTTTGAACCAATGTGTCTTTTGATAATGAAACATTACACCCTTTTGTTTAAGTAATAATAATGTTATTTTTAACAATATCTTTTCTTTCTTTTTATTTTTATTCATAATTCCATAAAAGGCACCCTATATTTAGTTTAGGTGCTCTTTTAAGACTTTTAAGGGCTATCTCTGCATAAATCCCATATGACTAGTTTTCTGATGACCTTGGCTAGTCATTTTTGGCACTATCTCTTTGTCCTTTATCTTCCAAATGATCTTAGGATCAAAACCCGTGACCTTATGTTATACCAATGGCGCTAACATTCGACTTAATTATTTTCTTTTCAATTCATATAACCACTCTTCTGGTAATTGACTGCTAAATCCATATGAGAATTTAATCTTTGTGTGTTGCGCAGAAGCAACCAAGCAATTCGATTGTTAAGTGACCCTGGGTGGTGACGTGCGCTAAACATTTTGGGTGCTTTATACAACCATTTTTAAATTATTACACATCGATGTATACAAGAATCCCCATAGGTGTGGTTATGTACCCCAACGATGTTTAAGGAATAAATACATGAAGGATAGTGTAAATGCAGGTAAAAAACTCATAGATTGATAGTCCTCGTCATGTTGTTTCCAATAGTAGATGGTACGCCACATGGTTCCTAAATATTGAGGAGTTATTCCCTCTTGAAGTTGGAATCCCCAAAGAATAGTTAAGAAGCCCCCAAACAATTACAAGTCTTAATTAAAGGGTAAAGTGGTTGTAATGAGAAAGTAAAGTTTAAACCTAGAATTAAGAAAATAAGTTTGTAAAAGTATAAGTACACCACAAGAAGTCACTCATAAGGACACAAACAAGTTCAATGATTATCTATCTTTCAAGTGATCTTTTAGTAAAAAAAATTGTAGCATTTCTGAGGTGGCGAAGTTTTTCTGCGAAGTTTTGGTATCGAAGTTATGGTAGCGAAGGTTTGGCCACAAAGTTTTGGTAGAGAAGCTTTGGCTGTGAATTTTTGGCTGTGAAGTTTTGGTAGCGAAGCTTTGGGAGCAAGCCGTGGATTTGTGAAAAGGTCTTGAATGAAGATGTTTTCTTTTGTTTGCTGAAGATGGTATGCGTCAGGTTTTCATCATGAGTAAAGGTATGTCCTTATGTATTTGATGTTTGGATAGCTTGACACATTCTTAAGGCATGTCTTGGAGGTCTCTTGGGTCAATGGATGCATATGATTGAGGTACATACATGCTTGAGATATATCCTTGGTACATTGTGTATGGTTGTTATAGTTCATTGTTAGAGTCACATCTTTGTGATGATTTGCACATGTGTGAGGCGTATACTTGGTATATGATCTTGGTTGTTATAGTGCATACTTGAGCCATATTGTTGAGACAATGGCACATCTTGGATACATGACACGTGGTGTTGGTATATGATTAAAGTATATGGTTGGCAACATATCATTGATGTTGGTACTTGGTTGATATTGTGGTACATGGTTGATACATGGTATGGTACATGGTACATGATTTGGCATATCCTTGAGGTATATGGTTGGATGTATATCATTGATGTTTTGGTACATGGTTGAGACATATATCTTATGATGGTATGATACATTTTGGTGATCTTGGTACATGCTTGGTATATGTTTGAAACTTTAATGAAGGCATGTTTTGGTGATATTGAACATATGGTTGAGAGGTGTTATTGGTAATATTGGATCTGGTTTCATTAATGTTCAGTATCAACGGTGGTGAGAGGTTGACAGTGACAGTGGCAGATTAGTTACAGGTTGATGTGACAGTGATAGGTTGATTAATATATCAATGATAATATCAGTGGTAGTGATAGTTTGGTCTACACTAATATCTCATGGCAGTAGGATGGGGCAAGGAAAGGGGGTTGTATCCTCCTTCCGGTTGGTGTTGGAGAACTCAGGGAGTTGGATATTCCTTTAGTTGGAGCCTGTAAATCAGGGGGTCATAAACTTCTTTTGATTGGAGCTAGAGAAATTAGGGAGTTGGAGATTCCTTCAGGTTGGTGTTGACAATGATTTTTTTCAATAAGACTTAGATGGAAAAACATTGCCAGGCTCCCCCTCTCATTTCGCAAATGCTCGCGCAAAGTCTTGTGCGCTCCTGCTGGGTCGCTGCTACACATTAAAAAAAAGATGTAGTTTTATTGATGATGAGTATTTACTAATGGAAAAACAAGGATGGTCGTTGGTTATTTTCACACGGGTTACAGGATCTCATATATACACAGGTTTATTACTATCATTCGACAAAGATGATATGATGTTTAATTAAATTTTTAAGCTCTTGCACTATCGCATTTAGATCCCTCTCTCACCTCCCACGTATTTTTCTTTCACTCATAAGTGACGCATACACACCACTGTTCTACATGACCCAGTCACCAAAATATTTTTATAACTTGATTTCATTAAGTTTTTCCCATACCATATCAAGCTTCAAGCTTTCCAAAAATAGATATATTGTTATATATTTATTACATTAACTCCTCACTAAAGTCATGACATATTGTACCCACCTTCTCATACTTAAGCTCCATACCACATTTCTTCCTTGAAATTATGACTTGAGTCTAATGATCATGCCATTTTGGTTATGAACTTAACTTTTTCTATGCCAAAAGCAAGTTATATTATTATATAGGCTATGATTCTTTCCACATGGTTACTTTATCCAAAAATTAAAGCTTGGCCTTAACTTGTGTTATTCAAACGTATTAATCTACATAAGGTTGGAAGTATCATAAATTCATATGGAAAGCCTAATTGGTTATATGTGTGCCATTTACCCTTTGGCCCACCATTCACTTGGAGTTATATTATGTCATGAAAAATCACGACGCTGTCTCGAAATGGTCAAATTCTTTGTCGTAACATTAAAAAAATCTACGTCCTAAATTCGAATTCTTTTACACAGTGGGACTCTCAAAAACACAGGAGATTGTTATCTTCCCGCAGTGTGGAGAAGCGGATAAAGCCTTGATAAGAGAAGTTGTCCATAAGGGGAATTCATTACACGCAAGTGTCGTCGCTTAATCATTTAATTGATTAATCTATACTCAACAAGAACGTTAATTGTTCATGGGCAGTCACACTCTACTTTTAATTATTACTCATGGACATCATTCTTAAGGTTAATGGACATCATCATTCATGGGCAGTCACACTCTAGTTTTAATTATTGGACATCATTCTTAAGGTTAATGACCTGATCAACTCGGTTACCACAGGGACTTCAATTGTTTTTCAAATGAACATTGAAACATAGACAAAAAATATAAGATTCATTGGGGAATTGGCAAAGTTCAAAATTGCCTCGACAAGTCTTGTATTTACCTGTGCACAGCCTTTGGAAGAGATCAGGCGAGTACTTGAGTTGAATGATTACGAAATACAACAGCGACGTATAGCACATATGCGCCTTCTAGGAGAGCTATACAGTTATCGTCTTATTGACTCATTTGTGATTTTTGATACTCTTTATTTGGTTCTTTTCTTTGGACATGGTACTGCAGATCTTGACACACTGGATCCACCAGAGGATTTTTTTCGCATTCAGATGGTGATAAATTGTCTTCAGACGTGTGGCCACTTCCTGGATAGAAGTTCTTCTAAATGGAGGATTGATAAGTTTATGAGGATATATTCTTAGCAAAGGGGCCATAGCCCTGGATATTGAGTTTGATCTCCAGGATCTTTTGCTGATTTGCTGCCAAAAATGACTCTATATTCATCCATTGAGGAAGCAGATGCTGCTATAAATGAGTTAGAAGGCCAAGAGCATAATGTATTTTTTGATAAGATGGGCAGTGAAAAACATTCCGACATAGAAGGAGGCAAGGCTTCTTCACATTCTGTTGCTCCCGTTGTAGGCAATGGACAAACAACAATGAATGGAACGGAGAAAAATGGTATGGGGATCGATGATGAAGGTGATGATGAAAACAAAAATGAAGATGGTGGAAAACTGCGAGGCAATTCTTCTTGTTGTGGAAAATTAATTGTATCCTCATCCGGCTATATGTAAAACATCCTATGGTAAATAACTATAACACTATTGAGGAAAACACAACAAACATCACGAGAGTAATAAAAAACAAATTAGTTTGTTAATTAATGTGTTATTAAAAGTTTAAAGTTCGGTTATGAAAGGAATAGTTTATTTAGGTAGATAAAAGAAAAAAACGTGCAACCTTTGGGGAGGGATTCTTAGGAAGACAACAATTTCTAAAGGATATATTATTAAACAAATAAATTTCCGAGAGAGAACTTTTGGTAGAAATTTCAGAGTTGTATGCTAGGAGTGTTATGAGGATTGTGCATTTTATTCTTTTCTTACATGTTCAGCTGAGATTATTCTTTTTTTACATGTTCAACTGAGATTGATGAAATTGTCAGCATCAGTGGGTCTTGCAAAGCAACGCAGAGGATAAGAGAGGATGAGTTTGTTGGCCTTCACAAGGTAAATATTTACTTGTTTAGTTTGTTGTAATAAGGCTCGATTTGATTCGACGCTAATAGGTTTCACTATGTAGGTTCTCTCCTTCCGATTCGCCACCATGGCTCCATTCCTTCTTGGCTCAACTTTCTTTTTCTTTTTCATGCTTGGTCTTTCTATTGTACATTGTGTCTAGGGGGATAAAGACCATATAACTATCCCTAGTCTATGCAGAGACTTGCAGATTTTGAAGACTATGAATTTATATGAGAAGTCTTTTAATGAAAATCCTTTCTTTCTAGCTGAACACTATCTCTTGATCTTTCTTTAAAATCCTTAGTTTTCCTCATCTTTATTTATTTAACACTCTAATTTCAAAAAAAAAAATGTTAGATAAAATCTTTAAAAAACAAATTAAACATATTTATTTTGTAGACAATCATGTTTATAAAATTTTATTTACTAGCTAGTTAATGTACACAAACTTTTGATTATTTTAATATTTTAATTTTGTTATTTTAACATATTCACTTAAAAAGGAAAATAAACAAATTATGATTATGTTATATGTATATAAAATTTCATCACTAACTTGTTAATAAATCTTTTTGCTTTAGCTTATATTTGCTTTTTTTCCTTGTTACTTATCACATGCTTCTAAAAAGAAACAAAAAAAAAATATTATATAGTTAAGATGAAAAAGCAGCAAAGGGAGTTAGAGATCGAGTTCAAATTTGTTTCCCGCCCACGACTGGAGCCAATGGATGTATAAACCTCAGACAATATAATTAACTTATATAAATTCACTTAATCCTCAATAAATTTAATCTGTATCTCACCCGTGCTTCCTCGTTTTTATCATTAAAGCCTTCAAATAAACATTTTGTTTAATAAGATTTCTTTCAATTAACTCATTTGCTTTATTTACTTTCTCCTAACTTTTAGTTATCCTTACTTTAGTTACCCTTTTTAGTAAAATAAAACCATTTTTGTTTAATTGTATTTCTCTTATTAGTTTTAGTTTTGTTACTAAAATGTATAGGGTAATTAAATTGTAAATAACATAAAGTTCATAAATTAAATAAAAACTAAATATTGCTAAAAGAAAAATTACAAGGCAAAGGAATCTATGCTTGGACTATAGGTTAGGAGAAAATTGGCCTAGAGTTTAATGCACTTTCTTGTCCAAGGCTTTAAGCCTAGGGTAACATTCTCATCTCTTCTTGCCTAGCCCCGCAAGAGGTTGAAAATGTTGATGTTGGAGACTCTTTAGTCTCTTGGTGTCAACAGTTGGTTCCTGTAAACTAGGGGATTAGATCCTCCTTCTAGTTGTAGTTGGTAAGTCAGGGAGTTGTAGCTTCCTTTAGGTTGGAGACTGTAAATAGGGGGTTGGAGCTTCCTTCCAATTGGATTTAGAAAATTGGGAAGTTGGTGTTTCCTATGAACGTAATCTTTATATATATTAGAAAACATTCTATGGTTTTCTCTCATTTTCATTTCCACATAAATTATGGTGTACTGTGTATTTCATGTGATGTGGTTGAATGGTAGTGATTATGATTATATGTTCATAATATATTGAATGAAATCATATATGATATATTGTTGATAAATTTGAAGTTTATATATTGTGATTAAAAGTGGTAAAAAGTTTTCATACTAATTCACCCCCCCTCTCAATATTCCAACAGTTCTAATCCATTATATCTTTCCTTCAAGAAGCTTCTTTATTTGTCTTCCTTGAATGTGATTGTTGGCTCTGGAAGCTTCAACATTCCTTTGAAAATTGATGGTGATAAAGAAACATGGAAATCCCCTTGAAGTTGAATTGTCCTCTGACTTTAATCAAATTTTTCAACACACCGGGAAACAATTTCTCTAGAATCAAACATCTCATGTATGCATCCATCTAAGGAAATGCATGATGTCCAAAATATATTTTCATTTACTTTTGGAAAAGGTAGTGATGAATAATACCAATATGATCTCGATCACTGAAATATTTGATCCTCTTGTCCAAATAAGTTCAGATGATCTCCACAAAATTGTTCTATTCTTCTAATAGTCATTTTGATGAAGTTGGCGGATTCTCGTACAATGCTTTAGGATGTTAATTTCAAAGTAAATTATTTTTCCATAATAGAAATCAAAGATATTTTTTCAATGGAAGGATTAATATGAATTAAATGGATAATTAACTTGAGAATATTGCAATTAATAATGACCTTTTCAATATTTAATTAGCTATTGTCCTCCGTAAAATTAACATTAAATATGTATTGGGGAAAGTGACAAGGTGTTGGCAGCCAATTCACTTTTTTCTATTATCCTATAAGCTGCCTACACCTATGTCTTGCGAACATCAAGTTTTCGTCGCATTTTTCAAATAGACGACATTTTCATTTCTTGCGACATTTGCACATTTGTCTTCGTTAAGTTTTCACGACTGTAAGCGTGAAAATTTCTCCTTTCAAGGTCACATTTCGACCACTATCTGAACTGTCATGATCTTTTTATCGATATGCCTACTGCACTTACCTTTTGTTTATCGTTATGTGGCTGGAAAGACTTTCGAACTATGCTCATTGGACATTCTTATATTGATTGCATAACTTGATTTCATTGAGTTTGTAAGGCATTGAGCATTTGGATTTACACTTTTTATGACTTGCCTAATCATTGATTCTATGAGAATGCATAGGGGTTTTGATTAAGTTTATATATATATATGATATAATCCTTATGTTTATCTTTTCATAAATTTTGGCTTGTCGACTATATGAATACCGTTTGGCACCTTGGTTAAACTTTTGATTATATACATTGGCACATATTTGATTTTGGTGTTGATTTGTATGTCGGGTTTTTAAACACTATGGCATAGTGTTGGCGCGTATTGGTATACACATTCGATTTCATTGGTTGTACACATGACTTAATGGTTGAACTATTATTATGGAATGAACAGCTATGAAATTTGGCGGTTGTACTTGGATAATGAATATTATGCATGGCAGATAATGGATGGATTACCTTCGTGAAATGTTTTGAGGGTTTTAACCTTTGCGTAGCTCGACAGTTTGCCATGACCTTCGATGGCTGTCGAGCCAAGGTCGGCGATATACAGTTAGAGATTGATGAACAGTTTATTAGCTCAGCCACGGGGTTACCTACCTCAAGACAGCGTTGGTTTAAGAATTGCAAGGTTGAGGAAGTGTTGTGGGCATTGTTGTTTCAATCGCGTAAAATCACCTCCTGTGATAGAGGTATGCCTGTAACTATGCTTAAACAACGATGGCACGATTTGTTAATTATAATCAAGCAGTTTGTGACCTGTGAAGGTCGATACGGGTTTGTGTTCCTCTACCACCTACGTCTATTGATGGTTTTTATAGGGTATCCTCTAAACATGCCGTTCTATTTCCATCGGAGCCTGTATAAAATGTCCAAAAAATATAAGAGGCACAAGGATGACAACAACCTATTTCATCATGGGCTTATCAAGCTCATCATTGTTTATCAGTTGAGTTTGCTTGGTGACAGTTGGAAGGCCTTCATCGCCCGTAATGGCTTTGAAGACATCGACCCTATACAGGTTGATAAACCTGTGGTAACTGAGACTAAGGCTGAACCGCCTCTACCCTTACACCTCCTACTGCCTAAACCCTCGACCGACCCTCCTATCGACTTACCCAACACTGTAGCTAAGAGTGAAGAATCCATTACAAAGCCTATGAGCAAAAAGCTCAAGGAAAACCTCGCTGCAAACGCCAAAGCGAAAAGGAATGGATGTTTGATTTCACAGATGGCAAGGAACAAGCCAAAACCCCCTGTTGAGCCAAACCCTATCGTCTTGAGTGAGGACTTCGATTCAGAAGTTGAGCGTTTCTTGGCCAGTGACTACCCCTACTCGCAAGTTTTGTGTGTCGAACCCTCATATGATTTTGTGTCAAACCTACCCCCCTGCCTAAAGGACGACCCTAACTACCCAGGCATTAAGTTGCCTTGTGAAACCCTCGGTCATTTGCCCAAACCCTTGCATGCTCTGTCTAAACCCACACAGTCACCCTGTGATCAATGTAATTCATGGTTAGAGAGATATTATCTTGATGTTCATATACTCCAATCAAGGATTCAATCTTTGGAAGACCAGATTGCACTGTTAATCAGTCAAAAGGCCAAGCTACAAATGACAGATAAAAAGCAAAAGACAACCGGCTCTATCCTATTCAAAAACGTGGAATCAGCCATGACTGTTGTAAATTCCAAGCTGGTATAAGCAAGCAGCCTCGTCGCTACATAGGTATGGTTTTGACATCGCTTTGTTTTGTAAATAATCTAGGTTGTTATAATGTTTTCAATTTAGTTTTTAAACAATTTTGTTCACATCTTGAATGGCTCTGTTGCGTGCATTCTATATATAGCTTTGCTTTGAATAAAAAGAAATTTTGATTCGATATACGATCTGATTATTCCCAGTATAGAAATCAATAGATTTTGATTGGATTTGAGTGATCTTTGCTTGAATTTGATTGATTGGCTTGCCTCGTTAAGGTGACAAAATTAAAAATGAATTGGTTTGTATCTGATTTGAAAAGGAAATTTTTCATATGTAGTTTAGAACATAATCATGTTCGGATTTGGTTTTGTTATGATCCTTATGCTATGATTGGTAAACGATTTGATCGAGTTTGATTGTTACGATTTTGCTCAGATTTGATTTTATTATCATTGGTATGCTATGACTGGTAAATGTTTTCGGGAAGATACTTGTTACGATGTTGTGTTGTGTGATGTTTTATCTTTGACTATTTCCAAGTTAAGGATAATGACTCTGTTTCTTTGATGAAAACATTACGCTCAAATAACATTCGCGCCCGAATTGGAAATGAATCTGAATCATAACAACTATGTGAAAATCTTAGCTAATCGATTCGCTTTTGTTCTAATTTGGCAAGTTTGTCCTATGAGTCGAGTTCATATTATAATTGATGCTCTGTATTTTAAATTTGTGAAATGAATTGGTCAAACCTTGATATGATTCGGTTGATTGAAACAATTGTGATCAAAATTAATCGATCATGTTTGCTTACTGTGCAATGATCAATGATCGAAATCTATAACAAACCTTGTTTGATTAATCCTGTTATGATTTTGTTATAAGTCAATTATCATTTGGATTCGTTCACAGCATAAATCACTTGCTATACAGTTATCATGATAATCCTATTCGTTTCACAAGTGTAACGATGTGTTTGCGATTTGTTCTATTTTCAATTGAATATCAAAACGATCTCATAATAGAGGGATTCGATTTGATGAGAAATGATTACGATTATGTAACATATGATTTCATTTACCTGACTCATGACTATAATCGAAACAGAGTATTGTTATCTCTGTACTCGGTTAAATGATGTGTATCTTGTTGAGTTCATAATGGAATAACGGTTTCAATTTATGGTTCATTCTCAAGTAATTATTGGATGACAATTCAATGGTATTTCTTAAAAGATTTGATTTAATTTCAATTCTGATTATGTATCTTATTTTAGACTAGCTAGAGAATCAGATGATTCTGTAGCTAATTCTATAGAATTAGATTTTTATCGTTTTATTAATAAAATATCTCTCTAACTTGTCTATTTCTGACCTGTTTCAGGTGAATTCGAAATTGCATGGGATTTGATGGACAGTTTAGAGGATATTTAGATGCTTTAGTTTCATTTTAGTTTCCTAGTTTAGTTGATCTTGGGAATATCTTCCCAGATTATGTAAACAGTTTGATAATTTCCACAGGGAGGTTTTACCTTGTGGAAAAACTTATAAATACTCATTATTTTTGTAATAACATCATCCTCATTTGTGGGAGAACAATGATATGGAATTTTAATACAAACTGAGACAGAATTTGATGTTCTGCTACAGCTTTAGCTTTTCATAATATCAATATTTTGTTTCATGTTTATGTGTATCAATTTGCATTTGGTTAATGACTACTTTAGCTATCTTAGTCTTTTGCAAATGATATGATTTAATCAATATAATCCATATATGATTTCTTCCAGTATTTAAAAAAACATAGCAATTACTTTATTCAGTTTGTGAATGACAGATTTCTCTTCTTCATCAATTGAATTATTAAGTATAAGTTTTTGCATAACAGGTTTACCTTATTGCAGAGATTTATAAATCTTATAATTGTTATGATTTTTTATGTCTTACATTCGTCCTGTAAATAAACTCAAAGAGCATTGCGGCTATCGTTTACGAGAAGCTTATGGATTATTCAGTGCAAGTTTCCTTCCTCCGACCAGCTTCGACGTCATCATACACAGGACAAATCTGGAGTATTTCCAGGTCAGTTTGTCATTTGTTTGTTTAGTGTCTTTATTAATAGTTTAGTTTAGATATAAGTTTAGTTAGATTTATAGTTAGAATTAGTACATTAGATTGTTAAATTTCAGTAAGTTTTATTTCTTGTTCATAAAATCATAAAATCAACAAAAATATCTTTCTCTATCTTAGGGCAGAAAGCAATTGAGCTTTCCAGGTTTTATTTAAATCTGTATTTTGTAGATATTGTATATTTTGTAAATAAGTTATATTTCAAGTAGTAGTTAGTATAGTATTAGTTAGTAGTTTATATATGGGTAAAATCATGAATCTGGGTAACACTTCCGTGACAATCGGGTCTCCAAAATTTCTAGCGGCAATTTTTCGGCCGAACAAATGTTGTTTTCGACCGAAAATTTTCACGTCAAATTTAACGGTGCCCTCGAAATTCGTGTACAACGTTTTTTGGATGAATTATTTTCCCGTGGTAAGCATATTTCGGCCGAAAGAATTTTCGGCCGAAACGTTTATTTTTAACGAATTCCGTTAAAAACTAGGTTTCGGCCGAAAAACTATTTTGGCCGAAAACTTGAAAATGGGACAGTTTGCAGGAAACTGCAAATTCTCTCCATCTTACTTCATCTTTGGAGGTAGTGGACTCCTACAAATACTCAGAATTTAGTTTGAGAAATGATACCAACATTTTTAAAATTGAATCTACTTTCATTGGGTATAATTTGTTTTCATTTTCATTGTTTTTATCTAATTTTATTTAATTTTATAAAAAAATCACTAAATAATAWTTTTAGGTGAGATTATGATTCGGTGAAATGAAAAATCCATATCTCTAAAAATACACAACCGAAAATTATGGAAAATTTATATTCATAATTGTTAAACTGTTCTCTTCAAAAGGGTATTTTTAGATTTTACTTTTAAGTAAAAATTAAGATATATACAAGGTGTAGAAAAACACGTGTTTAAAATTTGCAACGTTTTCATCTTGGTCAACTTAAAAAAATTCTAGAAATTATAATATTCAGCCGTTAGATTAAAAATTATAGTCATAATAAAATAGAGTCTCTGTAGATTGTTGTAGTATATTTCATTTCTTAAAAACATAAGTTTAATAATAGATACATTGTTGTGGAAAACAATAACTCATTATCATTCCTTTCATGTTTAAGGAACATACTGTTAAACAATTGTCAAATTGACATATCAAATATTGATAAAAAAAAATTGAAAAATAGTCATTAGAAATATAACAAAATTATTCACAAGTTTTGTTTTTACTGCAAAGTGAAATTCTAAATAAAAAAAATACTTTTGTATGTCGGAAGTTGAAGAACTTGTGAAAATACAGTTTTTTTTGTCATAAAACAAGCAAAAGTGTTACCCATCTTCATGATTTTACCCATATATAGTTAGTAGATTAGTTAGTTTGTTTAGTAGTTAGTTTTAATTAGATTAGTTTATTAGTTTGTTTTATTTAGTGTTAGTTAGTTTAGTTTGTTTTATTTAGTTTTAGTTAGATTAGTTAGTTTAGATTAGTTTTCTCTTTGGTTTTCCTAGAACCTTAGATCGGCTAACGGAGCCGCTAAACCCGTTAGGGTGGTTCATTCCAAACGACTTGGGTTATTAAACAACCCCGGACCGGTTCCACTCTCTCAGTTGACGAACGGTCAATTTCGCTCGTCAACACAAGGTGATACATGTATTGCATCAGAGGATTAGAATTGGATATCAAGAGATAGTAGGACTACAACGAACCCACAATAGAAACTGAAGAATGGTTAAGTATGGAACTTTGTCGGTCGGATGTAAAGAGAAGAATATTGCAAAGGTTGATGACCCGCGAATTTGTGGTGGTATGGAAAATATGTTAAGTGTCGAACTATAAAAAAAGTTAAGAGCATATCTTGAAACTATCTAAGTATCAATATGGGTCAGTTGGACTTGTAGTCACAATAAACAAATGGAATAAAGAATTGCTTTAAACCCACGGTGTAAAAATAACTTGAACATATTCTAAGTGCAGTGCAATGTGAGAGTCACCAAACATAAAGGGCATTTTGATCATGGGGCATCACCTTGTCGACTAATATCTTATCACATTCATTCATAAAGGGGGATTTTAAATTGTAAAAAATAAAGTCAATATATTGTAGGTATTGGGGGGGGATGTGGGGTCTCAAGGGGTTTATAGATATTGAGGGGTATAAAATGGGGTATCTAGTGGAAATAGGGGTTTCTTTTATTGCAAATATGTATTGGAAGGGGGTTGAAAAAAATAATTTTGGGAGATATTTACTAATATCTAGTGAAATTAGGGCTATTCCAAAGGTGCTATGTACCTGTTTCATAGAGTCAATACCACATGATTTTGATGACGATGAAGGAGTGTACTTTGTTGGAAGGTTTACAGTTGGGAGTAAGCTTGTCATTGATGGAAAGAACAACGATGGCAAAGATCAGTGATGACAAAGATCGGCGATGGCAAAGATCGGCGATGGCATAGATCAGCGATGACAAAGATTAGCGATGACAAATATCAGTGATGGCAAAGATCAACGATGACAAAGATCAGCGATGAAAAGATCAGAGTAAGAGGAAGAAAGTAAGCTCGGGAGGAGAAGTAGCATTTATGATCGTTGGATCTCATTTATAATTCCCGATGACCGTCAGATCAAGTGTTGATCAGGACTGTTGATCTGAGACTCCATTTCGGAGTTTTGCGACTCGCGACTTGGAGAGGCAAGAAATATGACCATTGAAATCACAATATGCGAAATCGCGATTTAATCACAGCCATCAGATCAAGGTGTGATTGTGGACCTTTGATTTAAGATTCATTTTGGAGTTTTTCCTATCGCAACTTGGAGTGACAAGGACCTCCATTGAAGGAATCGCGAGATGTGAATTCACGATAAGATCTGGACCGTCACATGACCAAGAGTTCTGGACCGTTGATCTAAGCTCCATCTTGGAGCTTCGAGTATCGCGACTTGGAGTGACGAGAGCCTTCATCTAAGGAACAACGAGATGCGAGATCATGAAAATATCTGGACCGTTGATTCATCGAGATTGTGGACCATCGATCAGGTTTGATGAAGACCATAAGTTCGCAGTGCCTTATAGTGTAGCCGGTGGTCACTACGTGTGGGCACATGGAGTAAGGACCTATTGCAGATAAGCTCCACCTCTAAATTTCGGGGATCTCATTTGGGAGTGTCAAAACACAGGATCATACGAATGCCAAAATATCAAAAAGGTGAAATATCACTATAACTGGTGGTCACCACCTGTGGTCACGTAGAGGAGGGAGCTAGAGCATCCAAGCTCCTTTTTGGAGCTCGCAACATGAAGATTCAAGATGCCTCATCGCAGAATCTCCAAATTGTGAAAGTGCGAAACGGGTAAATAACACAAGAACCCATAAGAGTTAATCCAACGATGCAGGTGAATCTGAGCATAATTGAAGGGATACTATTGCACGTCATAGTGTAACTTCCAGAAACCACTGATGGTTTATGCCGGAGGACTCGAAGACACTTCGGGGTGGTTGACAGAGGAGATGAAGAGTCTCTGGGAATATTCAAGAGGGATGAAGATGCTCGTGGAGGAGATTGACAGCTAGATGAGCATTGAAGGTTGTAACTGGAACATAGAAGGTGAGCTCGACTATCACAGAGAAGATGAAGAGTCTCAACTGCCAGAGAGGCTGAGGAATCTCAACATAACATACAGTGATGCTGAACGAGTGGAAAAATGGCCAGAGAAGCTGAAGAGTCACGATGATGATCATACAGAGCACTCGATTTGTGGAGGATATCGGCGCAGTGTGAGTATGTAGAGGTATTGTGCGTAGTGCATGCACAAGGTGCACAAAAGCTATAAATACACAGTACAGAGAAGAGATGCGGTTTTTGTTTTCGCTGGGATTGTTGTGGATGTTGTTGAAGGTGATACATGTATGAAGAAGGATCAGAGTGTAGCAACTGAAAATAACAGAAGGAGGAATGTGCATCTAATGGACATGGCCCACAGAGCATAAAAGAAGAAAATCAGAATGGGCAGCGGATGCATGTTGGAAGATAGCGAGGAAGTCTGAGTAGCAAAATCTTGCAGAACATTGATGAGACTGGTAAGCTATTATTGAACACTATATCACTGTAATAGGTTTCAGTATTTCATATTTATAATCCAGGGAGGTTCTAGGGAGGACTGGTGTCCTCAGAGGTTCAAGTGGGGGCTTGAACATAGGGATTTGGTGCTTCCTTCTAGTTGGTGCTAGAGAAACCAGGGAGTTGGTGCTCCCTTCTAGTTGGAGCTAGAGAAACCAGGGAGTTGGTTCTTCCTTCTAGTGGGTGCTAGCGAAAAACAGAGAGTTGGTGGTCTCAGCAAGTTGCAGCTTGTAAAACCGAGGTTGTAGCCTCACAATGAGTTGGTGCTCAAATGTATGATAATGTAAAGAATGTAAATAGTACTTATCATATAAAGAAGAAGAGGTTTTTACCCTGTATAGGTTTCCTTGGGAAATATATGTCTCTTTGTTTCTCATATCTGTGACTGATGTTGAATGTGCCATTGTTCGTTTCCCTACTTTATCATGATCATCATTGAGTGCCTTGTAAATATTTTAAAAGAAGCATAATTGTTTAAGCACGGGAACAACTGATTCACCCCCCCTCTCAGTTGTCCAACAATTGGTATCAGAGCCAACCCCTTTTATCTAAGGGTAGATCCTAGAGCTTAAACATG
>ML777756.1:379803-399626 GCA_009831015.1 Picea engelmannii | reverse complement strand
CAATACGTGGGAGATGGTTCAAAGACCTGAAGGTAAAAACGTCATTGGCTCCAAATGGATCTTTAAGAATAAATTGAATGAGCAAGGACAAGTTATCAGGAACAAAGCAAGGTTAGTCTGTAAAGGCTATGCTCAGATAGAAGCACCGGATTTTGGTGAAACATTTGTGCCCGTAGCAAGATTAGAAGCTATCATAATGTTTCTTGCCTATGCTTTTCATAAAAGGTTTAAATTCTACCAAATGGATGTCAAGTCAGCCTTTCTAAATGGAGATTTAAGTGAAGACGTCTATATGGAACAACCAGAGGGTTTCAAACTGTCTAACAACCCTGACTTAGTATGCAAGCTGAAGAAAGCTTTATATGGTTTAAAACAGGCCCCTCGAGCCTGGTATCACAGACTGGATACGTATCTCAAAGACAAAGGATTCAAGAGAGGAACCACTGACAACAATCTGTATATTAAAACAGAGGATAATAATTTTCTTATCATACTGGTCTATGTAGATGACATCATCTTTGGATGTAATAAGGATTCATTGGTACAATGGTTTGCTTCTACCATGGAGTCTGAATTTGAAATGTCTATGATAGGAGAGCTGTCATTTTTTCTTGGTCTGCAAATTACTCAGAGGCACGAAGGGATGTTCATTTCTCAAGAAAAATATCTAAGAGAAATGCTGAAAAGGTTTCAAATGGAAGATTCTAAACCTGTGGGTACACATACGGTAACTGGATGTAAATTAATCAAGGATGATGATTCACCTGATGTTGATCAAAGCTCATATCGATCAATGATAGGAAGCCTGTTGTACATCACAACATCTCGACTAGACATAATGCATGTTATAGGAATGGTAGGAAGATATCAAGCTACACCTAAATAGAGTCATTTGCAAGCTGTCAAAAGGATATTTAGGTATTTGAAAGAAACAATGACTTATGGTCTATGGTATCCCAGAAATCAAAATCTTCAGCTAACTACTTATTTAGATGCAGATTGGGCAAACTGTGTTGATGAGAGAAAAGACACCAGTGGAAGAGCATTCTTCTTGGGTGACTCCTTAGTAGCCTGGCTTAGTAAAAAGAAAGGTTCCATTTCTTTATCAACCACAGAGGCAACGTACATTGTTGCTGCTACCTGTTTCACTCAGGTATTATGGATGATATAGACACTTGCATATTTGGAGGTAAAATAGACCGCACCGATCCCAATTTATTGTGATAACACTAGTGCCATTAGTGTGTTTAAAAATCCTATATTCCACTCCAAGACCAAGCACATTCTAATAAAATATCATTTTCTGAGAGAGCAGGTCACCAATCAGATTGTTCAGGTCAATTACATTCCCACTACAGAACAAATTGCAGACATCTTTACTAAACCTCTAGCAAAAACACCATTTGAATGTCTCAGACAAAAGCTGGGTGTCATCCCGTCTCACATATAAGAGAGTCCATCCTGTTAGGGGGAGTCTTGTATTGGTTACATATCTGATACCTCCTAAAATTAATGCAACAGCTCATGGGAAGCATGTTTTCTTTGACATTGATGTCAAAGGGGGAGAAAAGAACGGGGTTTCCTTTGTTGCCATCAACGCCAAAGGGGGGGATTATTGAAAGGTTTACAGTTGGGAGTAAGTTTTTCATTGATGGCAAGAACAACGATGGCAAAGATCAGCAATGACAAAGATTAGAGATGGCAAAGATTAGCGATGACAAATATCAGTGATGGCAAGATTAGAGTAAGCGGAACAAAGTAAGCTCAGGAGGAGAAGTAGCATTTATGATCGTTGGATCCCATTTACAATTCCTGATGACCGTCAGATCAAGTGTTGATCGGGACTGTTGATTCGAGACTCCATTTCGGAGTTTCGTGACTTGCAACTTGGAGAGGAAAGAAATATGACCATTGAAATTGCGATATGCGAAATCACAATTTAATCGCAGCCGTCAGATCAAGGTATGATCGTGAACCATTGATTTAAGCTTCATTTTGGAGTTTCACCTATCGCAACTTGGAGTGACAAGGAACTCCATTGAAGGAATCATGAGATGTGAATTCACGATAAGATATGGACAGTCAGATCACCAAGATTTCTGGACCATTGATCTAAGCTCCATCTCGGAGCTTCGCGTATCACGACTTGGAGTGATGGGAGCGCTCATCTAAGGAACAGTGAGATGTGAGATCACAAAAATATTTGGACCGTTGATTCATCAATAGTGTGGACCGTCGATCAACGTCGATGAAGACCATAAGTTCGCAGTGCCTTATAGCACAGCCAGTGGTCACCTCATGTGGTCACGTGGAGGAAGGACCTAGTGCAGATAAGCTTTTCCTCTTAATTTCGGGGATCACATCTGGGAGTGTCAAAACATGGGATCATACGAATGTCGAAATACCAAAAAGGTGAAATATCACTATAACCGGTGGTCACCGCCTATGGTCATGTAGAGGAGGGAGCTAGAGCATCCAAGCTCCTTTTCAGAGCTCGCAACATGAAGAGTCAAGATGCCTCATCATAGAAACTCTGAATTGCGAAAGTGAGAAACGGGTAAATAACACAAGAACCCATCAGAGTTACTCCAATGATGTAGGTGAATCTAAGCATAATCGAAGGGATACTATTGCACATCACAGTGTAACTGCTAAAATCCACTGATGGTTTTTTCCAGAGGACTCGAAGACACTTCGGGGTGATTGACAAAGGAGATGAAGAGTCTCTGGGAATCTTCAAGAGGGATGAAAATGCTCATGGAGGTGATTGACAACTGGATGAGCATTGAAGGTTGTAACTAGAACAGAGAAGGTGAGCTCGACTATCAGAGAGAAGACAAAGAGTCTCAACTGCCAGAGAGGCTGAGGAATCTCAGCATAAGATACAGTGATGCTAAATGACTGGAAAAACGGCCAAAGAAGCTGAAGAGTCACGATGATGACCAGACAGAGCACTCGAGTTGTGGAGGATATTGGCACTGTGTGAGTATGCAAAGGTATTGTGCGCAGTGCATGCACAAGGTGAAAAAAATCTATAAGTACACAGTACAGAGAAGAGATGCAGTTGTTGTTGTCACTGGGATTGTTGTGGATGTTGTTGAAGGTGATACATGTATGAAGAAGGATTAGAGTGGAAAAGATGAAAAAAATAGAAGGAGAACTATGCACCTAATGGACATGGCGTACAGAGCATAAAAGAAAAAAATCAGAATGGGCAGCGGATGCATGCTGGAAGACAACGAGGAAGTCTGAGTAGCAAAATCTTGCAGAACAGTGATGAGACTGGTAAGCTATTATTGAACACTATATCACTGCAATAGGTTTCAGTATTTCATATTTATAATCCAGGGAGGTTGGGAGGTGCTAGAGAGGACTGGTGTCCTCAAAGGTTCAAGTGGGGTCTTGAACATAGGGAGTTGATGCTTCCTTCTAGTTGGTGCTAGAGAAACCAGGGAGTTGGTGCTCCCTTTTAGTTGGAGCTAGAGAAACCAGGGAGTTGGTGCTTCCTTCTAGTGGGTGCTAGAGAAAAATAGAGAGTTGGTGCCCTTAGCAAGTTGCAGCTTGCAAAACAGAGGTTATAGCCTCACAATGAGTTGGTGCTCAAATGTATGGTAATGTAAAGAATGTAAATAATACTTATCATATAAAGAAGAAGAGGTTTTTACCCTGTATGGGTTTCCTTGGGAAATATCTGTCTCTGTGTTTCTCATATATGTGACTGATGTTGAATGTTCCATTATTCATTGCCCTTCTTTATCATGATCATCATTGAGTGCCTTGTAAATATTTTAAAAGAAGCATAATTGTTTAAGCACGGGAACCACTGATTGACCCCCCCTCTCAGTTGTCCAACATACTTGAGTGAAAACAATGAGACCAAACCATGGACCCGCCATTCCATGAAGATCTTAAGAAAAAGACTAAGTATTGGTTGAACTTGTATATGGCGGAGAATACAAGTGTGTTTTGATTAAGGAAGAAATTGATGTAAATAAGTCATGAACCTGCCATAAATAGAAAAAATTTCTAAGTAAAAGAAAAGATAGAAGGGAAAATTTATTAACATATATATATGTCAACAAATGGCTCCAACTATGGGACGGTAACCCCCTTTGGGTCACCGAGAATCCATAATCTCAACTATTGGACATGGATTCAGTGTAGGAAATATAACATGGAAGTAAGAACTCATAAGCATTTATAGGAACAATATGAACTATTTACCACTGGTAGTAAGATTAATGAAGAGAAAAAATGTTTGAGATGTTGTCCAATGACTAGAAACATCTTAATTGTATCCTTCATGTCCCTGAGCACATAATAATTATAACCCAATATGTTTTCAACAATATAAGGGCCAATCCATAATGCCTGAAGTTTTGTATGCAGATAAGGCTTTTCCTTGGATTTATTCCATAATAAAACTAGTTTCCCTTTTTGAAAATATTTTTCAGTTGCACCCTCATCTAAATATTTCTTGATGGTATGTTGTCTCTGATTCATTTCCTTTACTGCTTCATCTCATTGTTCTTCCAATTTCATCAACTAATTATATCTTCTATCTAAAGGAGAAACTTCCTCTACATCTTCATTATCACAACATATGTCAAATCATTCAATTCTAGATTAATAAACATTATTGCTTCTTTCCCATACACCAATATATATGGAGATATTACAGTGCTATCCTTTGGTGTCAATCTGCTTGCCCATAATGCATCTATTAGCTTCAAATGCCAATTTATTTGATTAAGATCAATTGTTTTCTTGAGGATTTGGATCAAATTCTTGTTTGTAGACTCATTCAAACCATTTCCTTGAGGATAATAGTTTGAATATTGTCCCATTATAATACCAAATTCCCCACAAAATTTGGTAAACTTTGACCCAATAAATATTGATCCATTGTCTGTAATAAACTTTTCTGGAACTCTGAAAATTAATAAAATATTTTCTTTGGGTAATTTTATAAGCTCTTTTGAATCAACTTTTTCCAATGCTACTACTTCTTGCCATTTTGTAATGTAATATGTTACTGTAAGAAATATGAATGGTCTTTACTTGATTTCATATTAACTTGCCCATTTACATCCAATCATCATTGTGTGAATGGTTCTTTTATTGTTATGGGTTGCAAGGGAATTGCTTCTCTTTTCATTTTTCCATAAAATATTTGACAAGAAATACATTTTCTTATCATTTCATATGAATATTTGAAAACAATTAGCAAATAATAACCATCTTTTATTATCCTATGTGCAATAGTTGTAGGTTCAAAATTCCCACCACAAATTCCTTCATGAAATTCCTCCAACACTTTCTGAACTCTTGTTGCATTAATACATTTCAACAACATTCCATCAAAATTTCTATGAAACAAAATTTCAACAATTAACACATATTGATTTCATTTCATTTTTAATGCCCTTATTTCTTTTGGAGACATGCCATTTGGGAACTAGCCAGATTTTAAATAGAAAAATGATATCCTTATACCATTTTGTATTTGATGAAGATGATCCCATTGAAATCAATATAACCCCATTTAATGAATTAGTCCATGTCATAATTTTGCAAAACCCCTATCCTTTGACTTCTTTCAATGGCTTAATCTCAATGTCATATTCTTGAATTTTTTCCAACCAATTTTGCCATTTCCCTTCTCTCAATTTTTGATTGAGGAGCACTTTTACTGGCAGGGATGATTTTAAGGATGGAAATTTATTTTAAAATGTATAAACCTTGGCGAATCTTATTAATCCTTCATATGCCAACTATAAATGTTTGGTGATATTTTTGTAAAAATATTCAAATTTCTAAGGATTTTATATAGTTTTTTTTAAATTTTGGCGATTTTTAAGGTAAAATAATTTTATCCTATGGAATTTGGGTGAATCATTTTTAAAATAGCGAATTTCGTTTTTGGAAAAACCATGGAAAATTAGCCCATGAGCGAAATTTATCCCCTAAAATCATACATGTTTACTGGAGGGATAGGAAAATATTATATGGCATGAGATGACAAGATGTAAGTTCTAAAATGAGCTACCTCTTTAACTAAGAAAAGCAATTTCTTCTCTATGTTTGAATACTTCAATTTGTAGTCATGCCAAGTTTTTCTCATAAAATGTATTGGGATTTATTCTTCTTTAAGATTTCTTTCTGTTAGAATAGAAGAAATGGTATCTTCCAAAGAAAAAGAATATATGATGAAATCTTTATTAAAGTCTGGGATAATAAACACAAGTGCAGTGGTAATTGCATGTTTGATATTAGTGAATTCTCTTTGAATCTCTTGGGTCCATTCAAATATTTGATCCTTTTTTAATAATGCATTTATTGGCTTGACAATTGTTGCATAGTCTAGGACAAACCTTCTTACAAAGTTTATTTTTCCAAAAAATAATTGTACTCCTTTTTTCGATATTGGAGGATGTAATTCATTTATAGCTTTGATTCTGTCAAGATCAATATATATTCCTTATTTGTTGACTCTATGTATTAAAAGTTTTCCTTTTGAAACTGTAAACAAACATTTCTTTGGATTAAGAGATATTTCATATAATCTACATCGCTCAAAAACTTCTCTTAAATGATCAATGTGCTTTTCTCTTATTTTGGAATCAATAGTAAGATCATCTTGGTAATCAACCATGATTTTCCCGATCAAATATTTGAAGGCATGATCCATAGCCCTATGAAAGTTTTCTCATGTATTTTTCAAACCAAAGGACATGCGGGCATAAGCATATGTCTCCCAAGGTGCATTGACATTTTTTTTTGTTTTGTCTTCTTTTTCATATAGAACCTGAGTGTATCTCGAAAATCCATCTAACATGGGCATCAAAGTTGAACCATTTACTTGTTGAAGAAACATTTCCAAGTTAGGAAGGGGGTAATCGTATTTAATACTTTCCTTGTTCAAATGTAATATACCATATATAAAAAGTATGCAGAACAAAAATAAAATGCTAGAAATGGCAGAATAACAACAATATAACCAGAACAATCACCACAATAACACTGAAATGATATAAGAATAACAACAAAAATAACACTTTGATTCTGAGAGAAATGTTCACGGGCCTCTTCGAGGGGGAAATATCGAGTTGAGCAGAGCTCTATTACAATAATATCCAAGCTAGGGTTCTCACACCCTCGACTCCTATTTATACTAAATATGTCTATTAAAGAAGAATCTAGAGAAAGATCCTTCTAGAAGAGGAAGATTCTATTAGGTCTTCTTACATTCGACTTATTCTATTTTATTGCAAGGCCTTATTAATGTTGACCTTTATTACATTTGAATATATTTTTCTACCTATGTGTGGGTTAGGACCCTAACATTTCCTCCCCCTTAGAAACAACCTTGTCCTCAAGGCTTGAGATGTGGAAATTATTGCATAATGGTAGTTGATTCCCAAGTGGCATCTGCTGGAGTTGTATCTTTCTACTGGACTAACACTTCCTTGATGGTTCTCTAACATAGGCAACACTCACGTTGGTCCAAAACTACTTGTGGATGTAGACAAATGGATCCTTCTTCATCTAACTTGGGAAGGTTGGTTTGAATTTGGCACTTAGTTCCAATCACCTTCTTTAAGCATGAAACATGAAAAATAGGATGTAGCTTAGAATGAATGGGAAAAGCTAACTGATAGGCCACCTGTCCCACATGCTTGAGAACGATATAAGGACCATAAAATTTGGGTGCTAGCTTCTGACAATGCTTGGCGTTGAGGGAATTTTTCTTGTAAGGTTGCAATTGAAGAAACACCTGATCCCCTTCTGGAAATTGATGTTCAGAGCGACCTTGATCTACTTGTTTCTTCATGTGATTTTGTTCCATGAACAAATTCTCTTTTAGGGTGCAGATAATAGCCTCTCAAGTGGTAAGCGTTTGGTCAACCGCCTGGACCTTCGAGACACCAAGTTAGTATGAGAGAACTGAAGGGGGATTTTGTCCATATGCCACTTCAAAAGGAGTCATGCATGTAGCTATATGGTATGAAGTGTTGTACCACCATTCAACTAGGGGTAACCATTGAGCCCACTGATTTTGATTTTCCGAGGCAAAACACCTCAAATATGTTTCCAAACACTTGTTGACAAATTTCGTTTGACCATTAGTCTGGGGATGATAAGATGTGTTGAGATGCAATTGTGTGCCTTGTATCTTGAACATTTCTTGCCAAAAATTGTTGGTGAAAGTTGGGTCATGATCAGAAACAATAGAATGTAGCATTCCATGAAGCTTGAAGACCTGATCCATGAAAATTTGAGCCCCCGTGGATGTTGTAAATGGGTGTTGAAGAGAACATAGATGATAATACTTGGGAAGGAAATCAACAACCACCATGATGACTGATTTATTTCCCAATTTGGGTAAGCATGTAATAAAATCCATAGAGATATCCCTCCAAATAGCAGGTGGAATCGAAAGAGGTTGTAGTGTGCCTGGAGATTTGACTGTTTCTCCCTTGTTGCGTTGACACACATCACATTCAACGATAAAATTATGAATGTCTTGTTTGATACCATCCCAGAAAAAAGAATGTTTTACCCTGTCATAGGTTTTGGTAAACCCAGAGTGCCCAACAGTGGATGTATCATGAAGCTGAGAAAGTACCGTGGATTTAAGTTTTGATTGTTTACTTAAATACAAACATCCTTTGTATCGAAACTCATCATAGAGCCAAGAATACCCTGGGGAAGCTGGAGCATTGGACTGCAATTGTTGGATCAGATGCAAACTTTTGGGATCGTGTAGCCATTCCTGGCGAACGGCTTGGAGCCAATGTGGTACACTGAAGGAAAGAGAAAAAAGGGACCCGTCATCTTCATATTTTTGGGAAAGTGCATCCACAACCACATTGTATTTTCCCTTCTTGTAAATGATCTCATAATCATATCCAAAGTGCTTAGTCACCCATTTTTGTTTCTTTGGGGAGGAAATGCATTGTTCCCAAAAATCCTTGAGGCTTTGATGGTATGTAATAATTTGGAAGCATTTCCCCAATAGATATGGGTGCCACAGATCAACAACATGAAGAATAGCCAACATTTCCTTTTCATTGATTGATTTTCCCATATTTCTTTCAGATAGTTGCTTGTTGGTAAAGGCCAAAGGACAACCCTCTTGCATAAGGACAACAACAATTCCTTTCCCTGAAGCATCACATTCCAAGACAAATGTCTTTGTGAAATCAGGAAGGGCCAAGACTAGAGTGGTGCATATGGCCATCTTCAAGGTTTGAAAAGATTGAGAAATTGTTGCAATCTTTCCATAATTCTTAACAAACTTGCGATAGTAACCTATTAAGCCCATAAATTGATGAAATATTTTGAGAGTCTTTGGGTGAGGCCAGTCTTGCATAGCTTCAATCTTTTTAGGATCTAGCTTGACACCATCCTTGCCAACCAACTAACCCAAGTACTCAACTTTTGAGGCGCCAAAAGAACATTTAGACTGTTTCAGGAAAAGTTGGTGCTGAGAAAGCAGATGGAGAACTTGATCCACATGAGCAAGATGGTCTATCCAGATTTTTCTATAGATGAGGATATCATCAAAGAAAAATAATACAAAATGATGGATAAAAGGACGGAAGACATGATTCATGAGGCTTTGGAAGGTGGAGGGGGCATTAAACAAGCCAAAGGGCATGACCAAAAACTCATAGTGGCCCTCAAGAGTTCTAAAGGCAGTCTTGGGAATGTATGCCTCTTTCATACGTATCTAGTGGTAGCCAAAACAAAGATCAAGTCTAGTAAAGAACTGGGCACCACTCAATTCATCCAAGAGGTCATCAATGACAGGAATGGGAAATTTGTCTTTAATGGTAAGTTTGTTGAGGGAACGAAAGTCAAGACACATTCACCAAGAAACTTATTTATTCATGACCATGACCACAGGAGAAGAGTAGGGGATCATACTAGGGTGGATAACGCCTGTGTTAAGGAGTTCCTGGACCATTTTTTCAATTTCATTTTTTTTGGAAAAGGGGTGACGATACAGACGGATATTGGGAGGAAGGCTTCCTAGTACAAGGGGAATGGAATGATCATGAAAACCACAGGAAGGAGGGAGTCCCTGGGGAGTGGAAAAGACCACTTGATGTTTAGAAAGGATGGATTGGAGGTCTTGCGGCACCGAGGGTGTCTTTGTTGCTTGTATGGCATGGAGTTGGGAAATAACACCAGAATGACCTTTTTTGAGCAGCTTTTCCATGCGATGGGAACTAATGATCTGAGGTGAACTGACAATGATGCCTTGGAACTTATATTATTGGCCCTCCTAGTCGAATTGCATGGTTAATTCCTTAAAATCCATGAGAATGGGACCCAAAGTCCTTAGCCAGTCTGCACCCAACACAATGTCACAAACGCCCATGTTGATAGAAAACATATGAGATTTCAGGTGGTAGTCACCAATTTGGAGACACACATTTTCACAATGCCCTCCACATTTCATGGAGCCACCATTGGTAATCATGATTTGAAAATTATTGACTACATGGATGTAGCAATGATTTTCTTGGGCAATGTGGCAATGAATAAAATTATGGGTGCTTCCACTATCAACCATAATGATGAGCTTCCTATGCTTGATGTAACCGATTAGCTTGAGGGTTTGAGGAGCAGGGAAGCCAGTGAGATAATTTAGGGAAATGACCGATTCTACATCGACAGGGTCTGAGGGAGGGGTTATGTCAGTGGTTTCAGGTGACTTAGACATAAGGGGAGTTTCAACATCCTCTTCCAAAATATCCTCCGAGATGGCCATAATAAGATTTTGTTCCTTACATTTGTGGCCTGGGAAATATTTTTCATCACAATTATAACAAAGGACTTTGAGTTGGCATTCAACCATTTCAACCCTGGTCAATTTTTGGATCTTTAGTAGAGCAGAGGGAGTAGTGGGATTTACTAGTTTAGTGCGAGGGATAAAGGAGGGTTTCCAGTTTTGAGAAGATACAACCTGTCGTGCTTCTTTATATATTTTAGTAGTCTTCACCCAAATTTGAGGCTGAGCCATGAGGACATGGGCCTGAATCTCATCCTTGAGGCCACTGATAAAACACTCTTGGAAAAAGGCATTAGACATGCCCTCTGTCCAAAAATCCAGGTGCTCAAAAGAAGCTATAAAGTCTTCTACTTGTCTGATTGTTTCAACTTTGTCAAATATCCAAAATGGTTGGTGTTAGTGTTAAAGCGTTCATAAATCTCTACCACAAAGTGTGTCCAAGAAATATACCCTTGACAATAAGTTTTTCTCCATTGCCACCATTGCCAACGTTCTTGATCTAGATGGAAAACACCATACAGGAGTTTGGCCAAGTCATCTGTAATGTTATATAAAGAGAAATAATGTTCCATTTGGGTTACCCAACCAGTGGGATCTGAGCCATAAAATTTGGTCACATCCACCCACGGAAGGCATAGGTCACGTTGAAAGTGATGGTGGTGAAAGTTATGGGAATGAGAGGAATTTTCAGCTTCAGTATGTGGAGGTGGGTCAAATAAAGGGTTATCTGTAGGGATATGTAGCTTGGTGCAGAGAATCAAAACGATAGATTCAAGCTGGGTAGTCAGGTCTTGTTTGATTTCCTCCATTGAGGACTACATGGTTGTATTGATGGAGACAAGATTGGCACTGAGTTGTTTCACTTCTTGTTGGGTTTCGGTGAAATTAGATTGCAAGGCATGGAAGAGAGCTTCCCAGTCTTGGCTATGCGTATGGGCCATGATGACAAGGGAATCGAAATGGGGTGGGTGGGGTCAAATTTTTTGCTAAAAAATGATATGTATGAATGTGATAAGGGAGGAGAGATGAATCCAATGGAATATGTCTCAAATAATGGTGCAAAATTTTCCAGACTCATTTTATTTTTTTTCACCTGTGAAGTTATACTCCGGTCTGAATAATACTGCAGTGATGAAATGCCCAAATGCTTAACCAGGAAGAAATGTGTAATGAATTGGCAACCCAAACACAGTTGCACGACAATAGATCTTGTCTATTTTAATTTGTTTATGTTTCTGTCCCCAAGGGTTAGGTATTCAAGGGTTCTATAGACAAGGGTTTGCCCTGTGCTATAGCTCTCTAATATACATGTGGGGTCCAACAGTAGTACTCGACCCAATATCTCAAAGCACTAACTAAGGAGGCTAGACCGTGCCCTTAGTCGTACTACCTGACTACCTAGGTACTAGAGAGTATCTTCCTGAGTGTTGTTCTTGGTGGCACTATAGCAGTCAGGTGGCCGATCGGTTTATCTAAAAAGGGCTTTAGGTAATATAGGCTGATCCATCACAGGTGTTGTCTGATGCGCTACCACTCGAAGGGGTACCAACAGGGGTTACAAGGGTGGCCAACAGATGTGGGCTTAAGTACCACTTGTATTTCATATGTGTATGAATCCCTCAACCATAGGTTTATGTGTGTAATGACAGATCTCTGTGGCTTAAATATGTCGGAATACGTCTCTACCCTGAAAAAAAATTTAACCCACAATTTATGCCGAGGAAAGTGCTCTGATACCACTTGTAATATACCAGATATAAAAAGTATGTAGAATAGAAATAAAATGCTAGAAATGGCAGAATAACAACAATATAACCAGAACAATCAGTAGAATAACAATGAAATGATATAAGAATAACAACATAAATAACACTTTGATTCTGAGATAAATGTTCACGGGCCTCTTCTAGGGGGAAATCTCCAGTCGAGAAGATCTCTATTACAATAATATCCAGGCTAGGGTTCTCATACCCTCGACTCCTATTTATACTAAATATGTCTATCAAAGGAAGCATCTAGAGGAAGATCCTTCTAAAAGTAGAACCTTCTATTAGGTCTTCTTACATTCGACTTATTCTATTTTATTGCAAGGCCTTATTAATGTTGACCTTTATTACGTCTGAATATATTGTTCTACCTGTGTGCAAGTTGGGACCCTAAATTAAATCTCAAAAATCAATGCACAAATGAATATCTCCACTTTTATTTCTTACTATGACATGGTTCAACAACCATTCTGAATGTCTAATTGGGAATATTATCCTAACTTTATTCAAAATTTCCAGCTCAATTTTCACCAAGGGTTCCAATTTAGGATTTATTATTCTTGTCTTTTGTTTGAATGGATTTGTCCCTTCCTTTAATGGTATGATATGCTGGAATATAGATTTTTCATACTCTTTCAAATCATCATAATTCCATGCAAAAATATAAAAAAATTCTTTGAACAAGGAAGTATATTGATCCACCTCTTTCCACGTGCAGCCAGTCGCAAGATTTAGATATTTTGGAGAATCTTCAGTGACAATATTTATTTTTTGAGTTTCTCTCACCTTTGTGGTAGATGCTTCTACTTTTAAATTGGGCATTTTGGCTTGGTCGTCTATTGTGAAAAGGGACTCAAAACTGATACAATTATAAGATATGTATTACTTTAATATTCAAATTCCACTACAAAATCACTTGTATTAGCCATGAATTCAACTAACTCTTCATCATTTTCAAAAAATTGAAGATAATTTTGATTATCAGGGATTGAAGGCCTGGAAATCCTTTTGACCTGGAATGTATATTGGCTCTGTGAATCATTATGGTTGAATAAATATGAAACAACTTCCAATGAGTCTACATTTTTATATTTGTCTCTTGGTATGAAATAAATTTTAAATGAACATAAAGAGTTCATGAGTTCATTTACTCTTTTGTCATAAAAATTTAGATTTTCTTTTTTGATCTAATACTTATTTCTGAATGATTTATAAAGAGTTATGAATCACCTGTTATGATCAAGTGTTCAATATTCATTTGAAGTGCAAGATTCATTCCTTGTATTAATTATTCATTATCTGCCTCATTGTTTGTACAAGGAAATTCCATCCTAATAGCACGAGGATGTATAACTAAATTAGGAATTTTTAAAACAATACCTACTCTGGTCCCTGAACTGGAACAAGCACCATCAAAAGACATCTTCAAAAATCTTTCAAAATAATTTTCTCCTTCTTGTTTTGTAATACTTTCCTACTCTAGGTCAAGGACAACATAGTTCTCAATTCTGGCATCAATTTAATCTTGCATTAATTCATTATCTTCTTTTTTTTGAAAGAAAATGGTTTTATGGGTTCCTAAGGATCTCTAACCATTGTTCTATATTTATTTGGTAACACAATACAACTCCCATCATTCATGATGTAACCTCCAATTAGTGAAGAACAATCTCTCCGAGGAACTACTCCATATGTTGGAGGAAGATCCACCAGTATAATTGTGAAAACAATTGTGATATGAGGGGCAACAATTATCCAAGCATACAAGTATTTAATATCTCCATATTGCTAGCTGAAAAATCCCCCCTTTAACTATACCATGGTTTAATATATAGACAGAGCGAATGACCATCTAAAAGTCAATCTAGTTTCTACTCTACCTATACCAAATATACCATAACAAATGAAAAGAAATAAATAAGAGAGAATATTGGTAAATGTACCTTTTATCCCACGTCTAGTGAATATCTTCTCAAGATTTGTGGTTCCAAATACTACAAGTCTCCTCCCAAGGCTCACCTGCATCCAAAAATAGGAAAACAAGGACTACAAGCATGCTATTTCTATTCATAAATTACGGTTAGATATCAAATTCTATGTATAAATCAAATAAAATACAGAAAACATCATCATTTGGGATAGGGAAAAGAAATTCTTTTATTCATCAAACAAAGACTGAAACTTACAATCTGTGTCGGTCACCATTCCACGAACCTAGTCTAGGATCCTCTTTATAATTCTCCAAGTGCACATTCAATAGGCCTCTTCTATCAATATTCTGATCACCTAGAGGAAAGGGAATGGATTGAATGGAGGAACAAGGGGCTGATGAGGGAATGTTAAGGCAATATCTCAAAACAGGTAGCAAAAGCTTGGGCAAGGAAGGGAAGTGAAATTGGGCAGAGTTTCACTGTTCTTATTCTTGGATGTGAAATGAGACCCCAAAACCTCATTTTGGTTATTCGGTTGGGTGGCAGGCTCTAGAAGGTGAATTGGTTGGGAAACCTCCAATAGCTCGTGAATTTCACTGAATTCCTTACAACTTTTTAATTTTTGCAACTTTTGCAAGCATACGTGGGATGTTTAGTATACAACAAGCGTATGTACGTGAGATTTATAACATGAAACAAGCATGTGTATGTGGGATGTAGTGGTACAGGGCACGTATATGCTCTAAAAAATGGTTTTTTAAGAAGAGCTCCTCAACAGTTCTTTGGAAAAATATGCAAGTAAGAGGTATAAGGCCATGTATGAATGAATATGGAATTTTAGGGCTATAACAGATGCCCCCTAATGTGTGAGTTCAGAAGAGAAACTGATGGAAGAAATACAATACAACATATTCACCAATCCACAAAATCAAGTGAGCTCGGGACTAGAGTTCTGGAGGTGCCATCTGCAAAACAACAATTGTCTCTCCGAGGAGGGCATACCCATGATCGAGATAAACTGAATCATGGATGATAATCAAATACACTATAGATCCATGTCATATAGCTATATAAAGTGTAGCCATGATAAAGACACAACGAATCTACATCTCAAAATCAGTCGAAGATATACAAGTAGAGTATTCATATTCAAGAAGCTAGTGATGCATGTGGCTAGAGATGAGGTCTTCATAAATTGAGAAAAAACTTCAAGAAGCTAGTGATTCCTGCGGCTGGAGATTAGGCCTTTGTAACTCGAGAAAAGAACTCAAGATATTCAAAACTCTGGTAGGAGTACAATGGGAGTGTATAACTCACTACCCCGAGGTCTTCGACAACTCGTCGGGAAAATAAATGAGGATCTTGATGATCAGGCAGAGAACTTTGTCGATTTAGAATCTAGACTTGACTGGACTCTTGGGATGGCCTACTCATGAAGGTCAAGATACAAACTGCATAAAGGTCGACTTAGGTTGAGTGAAACTTCCCTTGGATAAAAGCACAAAATATGATGAGACACGGGTAACATGACATTGACATAAGTTTGTGATGCAGGAGGCACTACAAACTCTCCATGTGTTTGGAAGAGTAACCAAACAGAGGATGACACAAATATATGTAGCGAGAACAAATTCCTAAGGTCATACTAGATCCCAATGATTGATGAACAAAAGGAAGGATGTGATTTGTCCAAGGGCGACTCTCTTTGCTACTGAAAAAAGAATGAATATTTCTCATCCCCTCTTTTTGGAATATTTGTTTTTTTTTTTTGTCTTTTTCAATTTTTTAAGAGCTTGAAAAAGAATAAAAGAATGCTACGTTACAAAGGAAGAATGAGTTTCACAAGAAAGCATACTAGTTCCAAGAGCATGGAACATACTAATGCTCAGAGCAAGGAGACATGTGCAGGAAAAGGAAAATCGAGGAAAATTCCTCCATGGTTCAAGGTATCAGGTCGCAGAGGCAATAAGTGCTACAAGTCTTGCGTATAAGGAATGCTTCAAAGGTTCATTTGAGAGCAACATGGAGCTGACATTAGGTAAAAGAAAAAAATATGATACTTGCAAATGCAATTAAGCAAGACATAATGAGACCCCTTATATGTAATTTTTACGATCCCAGAGAAGGTAATCTTGTTAGATTTTCACGTTTATAGAGTCTGAAAAAATACAAAAGAAGACTCCAGGGAATACCTTTTTCGGAGATAGTATAGTCAGTTCGAAAAAGGGTTAAACTTGCACTGAAAATACATCTATTCAAAACAATTTTAACGAGTGTGACAAATACAAGATCACTCGACAATAATTTCAATTTTAAGGAGTCTGAAAAGAGCTTAACTATGGACTTACAACCTTTTTTTGAGTTTAGTCTCCTTAGCGCGAAAAAGTATAAAAGCAACTGAGGAAGAATCTCTCGACGAGAAGAATCTCCTGAGGTGTACCTTTTTCCGCTATAATCTACAGGATGGAAAAAGGGTTAAACTCATGCTAGTAGATGTTCTTCTGGACCAATTTAATGAGTGTGAAGGAACAAGGTCACTTGTCGATATTTTCAATTTTAGGGAGTCTGAAAAGAGCTTAACTATGGACTCTGGGGGGGTTCCTTTTTCGTAAGGAATCTCTAAGGCTCGAAAAAGGTGATAAACCAAAACCAAGGAGAATGTTCCTTTTTCAAAGATTTACTCCCTCAAGCCCAAAAAAGGGTTATAATTACGCATGAGAATACTCTTCTAGTGAACCGAAGTTCCCAGAGCATACCTTTATTCTTAAAATTAGTCGTCCAAACCGAGAAAGGGGTAAACTACCGCTAGACAGAAGTTCCTTCAAATTTGAGTTTGGTGACATGAAGGGTAACAAGATCCTTCAATAATATTTTCATGTTTAGAGAGTCTGAAAATGACTTAAAGAAGACTCCAGGGGGATAGTTTTCTTAGTTAATCTAGACGAGATCGAAAAGAATAAATACAATCTCATTAGATGTTCTTTTCGAATTTCAAAGTGAGCTTGAAAGACAACAAAGCGTGCTCATTCGAGTTTCCTCATGGTAAGGCCTAGAATGATGGTGCATCAAACAAATGAGGATTTATCTCATAATCATGACACAAATAACAAGGACTCCCAAGCGTGTAGTCATTACTGACAACATGGACGCAAAAATACAACAAGGATCTACCTAGGCCATACATGTAAATGCAGGCTCTACCACATAATTATGACACTTCTAGAGAAGCAATGAAGTTTTTGTGTTGCACTTTGGTGTGGTCGATCCTATGGCAAAGAGAAAAAGAAAACGAGATGTAGAAAGTGGAAATGAAATGCTAAGTTATATGCAAAATTTTGGAAAAAATGACTTATACCAAAGGATACCTAAAAGGTGACCCATCCCAAAAATTACCAAACCAAAAGAAAAAGAGTATCAGAACGACCAAATTGAAACTCAGAAGTGGAAACAAGTGATCACTAAGCTAGGAAAAGAGACAAAGGGGGTCAAAAGGGGGCAAAAAGGGCCAAAAAGGTCTATAAATAGAAGCTGACAGCTCATTTTTACCATTGCAATTCGAAAATCAACCAAAAGGAAAAAATACCCCTTTGCTAAAAGAGTAGATTCTGGGATCTTCAATGGACAAAATGACCTTCTACTTGGACTAAGTAAGTACAAATCACACCCTCTTGCAAGTCAATTCATTCTTTATGCATTAATTTTAGGTTTTTAGTGGGCACACTCTTGTAAAAAGAGCGGCCCTACGTGTACATGGGCTATACAAGGCTAACCCGCGTATGTATTCATCCAGGAAACAACCAGCCCACATATGTACTTAGGAAGGAAAACACTAGCCCACATACATATGTGATTGTGTGCAAAATATCCTGTGTACACCTTGGAAGACATTGAAAAAATTAAATGCAAGCATTGACTCTCCTCCATTTTGCCATGAAATGGGATGTATGTTCACTGGAGGGAGAAGGAGCATGAGGACATTGATATTTTGGTCAAAGAGAACCCTATATCCATTGCCACACTAAAATAATGTGGGCTATGTAAGTTCTTCCAATGTCTGTTCATGACAAAACAACCTAGGTTTCTCAATGCTCTTGTGGAGTATTGGCATCCTGATGCAGATGCATTTATGCTACAGGGTCAATCAATGACCCCAACTATAGAGGACATATACTTCTTGACTAGCCTCTCGAGGAGAGGGAAACCAATTAACTTGAGAATGTTTCCTCCGGGGCCCTTTAACATCAAGTATTGTATTCAGATGTACTGTGTGGCTGATACTGAGAAGGTAGGTTCTTAGGTACCAACACACACTTGATCAATAACCTATCTCTGTGTGTGATATTACTCTTGATCAGGCAGATTACTGGATTCGAAACCCTTCACCAGGCCTCCCGGGAACACATGCATTGTGCCATTCAGTGTTTGGAGGAAAACATTTTTGACTGGAGTACGACCATGATGATATGCATGAAGAGACAACCTACAAAGTGTCGGCGACGTACCAACAAAAAATTCGGGTTCGATACCATTTTGTGCTCCTTCTTCTTTGAGAGGGTGTCCATTCTTAGTTCTATAGAGACCATACGAGGGCATGTAGCCTCCTTCCCAACAATGACAAGGTGGGCAACGTTGTTGCCTCGATAGGGTGGAGGGAGTACCATAGAGACCTTTGATGACAAATTCTTTGATTGGTGGGCATGACAAATCACGGTGATCTGGGATTACCCATATGTCATGACCAACTTCAATAGAGAACTAGACATGCATGTGCCTCTCGGTGAGGAGTGAGGCGATATAGGTAACATACTTTTTAAAGTTTATTTATTTTTTTAATTGTTTTTTATATATATCCTTTTTATGTGTCCAGAAAGTGCTGACTCTTGTATCTGTTATGTACAGATGTGGGACTTGTACAACCAATGGAATTCGCTAGGACTCGATGACGTCCTTGACTTGAGGCAGGACCAACAACAGTCTGAGGACCAGTAGATATAGGGGGACCCCCAACTAAAGAGGATGAAAAAGTTATGAGACGAGTGGAGTGCAACCTTACATCGCTCACTCATATTGTACCTATGGTCGAGATCAAGGATATCCCCCCGTCTATGTAGCCTCATGTAGTAGGGGTGCCTCAGAATTGGGTCCAGTTATTTCGACATTTGTCTAACACCGTTGTACACTATGATAGGGAGAATAGGCCCCGTGCTTAGATAACATATACCATTGATGTGCCGAGGGCACCTTTTGTATATGTATTTTTTTTTTTGAGGGAATAAGCCCAATAATGTATAATGAACACTTTTGAGGTGTTAATTCCCACCT
>ML777756.1:338433-379713 GCA_009831015.1 Picea engelmannii | reverse complement strand
ATGGATGGAATTTTACAAATGTATTTACATGTGTATGCATGTGATTTTATTTTTATGTGTGTGCAACATGCCAATATAAAATTTGATTACCTAGAGTATCTGTTAGATGATTAAATATCCTAGGAACATGGATATATGTAATGTAATCAAAATATCGTTCTAAGAGACGTACCCTAACTAATTTTTGGTGCAAAGTGGGATCATAAATGTGGTAAACCCCATTTAACTGGGACACAACCAATTGAGTATCTAGGTAGACCTGGAGGTGAGAAATTCCATGTGACAAAGCATCACGAAGCAATTCTATTGTTACACTGTATCGAACAACATTATTCATAGACAAATACCTCTGGAAGATAGCAACTGGCCTCTAGGTGTGAAACTCATCGAGGTTGCAAAAGCAAGCCTCTGAGTGTGTTGGCTAGCATCGTCCACAAGCCCAAAATACACCTCTGATTCACTTGACATCTTCCATAGTGAAAAACAAGACATAAATAAATACATGTCCAAAAAACAAGAGTAGTAATTCTTTAGGTGGATCCCATTTCTAGTCTCCTAGGTGACCAACCTAAGAGTATTACTTCTTTAGGTAGATTCCATTTTTAGTCTCCACCAAGGCGTTTCCTTCAAAATCAACCAAATGGTAAGCAATCTTCTTCAAGACCTCTTTCACAATGAACAGTCTGAACCACATGGGTTTGAACTTGCCTGCCCCCAAGGGATCTTTGTCTTGATCATAGACCATGACAAGATCGCCTTCAGAGAAAATGAAAGGATGAAAAGATCAATCATACTGACACTTGAATCATTTCTTATGAGCCTCGTCGACTAAGGCTGCATCACGACATTGCTCGAGATATAGAAGGCTTTCCTCAAGCTGTGAAGTGTCCGACAACAATTGCACTGCCAACTTTAAAGAAGGAATATGACACTCAATAGGTAAGACTACTTCCAGCTCGTATATGATTTGAAAAGGTGAAAAACCAGTGGCAATCTTCACAGACATTTGGTAGGCCCACAATGTTGAATATAACATCAAATGCCAATTTGAATTGGCATAATTGATCATCCATTGAAGAATAGTCTTGAGAGACTTATTCATAGCTTCAACCTGACTATTCTCTTGTGGGTAATAAGGTAACAAATGTTCTTGTTTGAACCCGAGATTTGACGTTAACTCAGTCATCATTTGTTTTTGGAAGTGATTGCCATGGTTAGTGAAAATATCCTTCGGGATACCAAAATTTTCTACTATTTGATTAAATATGAAAAGAGCCATAGTTTCTCCATAATTACTAAACATTGGCATAAATTCGACCCAATTTGTGAAGTATTATACTGCTAAGATGATATAACGATGCCCCTTGGATGAGGCCGGGTGACATGTAGTAAAGTCAATCCCCCACTTGGTGAAAGGACCAACAACAATGACTGGAAACATAGGATCAGGATGTGCCTGCATCTTCCAACAAAATATTTGGCATGGGTGTCACTTCTTGATCTCCTCAACACAATCCTTGATTAACGAGGGCCAAAAGTAACTTGCATGTAGAATATTTTGGGTTGTTTCCAACCTAGAAAAATGACCACCACATGCTCCAGTGTGACATTCATTCAAAATGAGCTATGCTTCTTCATGGATGAGGCATCAATGAAGAATTCAATCGACGCCTCGATGATACAAAGTGTCATCGAGTATAAGATAGTTTCGTGCCTGATGTCGAATTCATTGATGCTCATTATGAGAAGAAGAAGAGGGGCAATTCAAGGTATGGATATACACAAGTATATCTCCATACAAGAGGTTTGAAGATGCAATTAGAAAAATACATCCTTTAATAGGCGAATCCTTGGGCATGATATCACTAGACTCGACCCGAAGTTACGAAATGAGTTTGGCAAGACCAATGACTTTTTCGATTTCATAGAAACAAAATCCATGTCAAACTCCTGTAATATGACTATCCGTCTACTGATATTTCCTCTAATGACTCGTTGTTTTAACACATATTGGAAAGGGTTGACGATGACAATGATAGTGGTCTTGCGAATAAAAATGTAGTCATGAAACAGTTGGATAGCATGAACAGCTTCCAAAGCAATCTTATCAACATGAGAATAGTTGAGTTCATGTCCAACCAGGCCTTGGATAAGGTAATATATAGCGTGATCCTTGAGCAGATCATCTTCTTGAACCAAGACCATGCCAATGGTCGACTTTCAAACAACCAAATACAACAAGAAATATCTGTTATAATCAAGAGGCTAGAGCAGAGGGGAAGACGTCAGGGCACATTTAAACACTTCAAAGGAGAACTGAATAGCTTCATCCCAACATAATGGGACCCATTTTTTCAAGAGATGCATAAACCCTTTAGTGATATTGACGTAATTCATGACAAAACGTCGAAGAAAATTCTCTTTCCTCTGTAAGCTTTGAAGTTGGGGTATCATGCACGGGGGAATAAATTGAACTATCGCCTCAACATTGAGAGGATTGACCATGATACTTTTTGTCGATACAATAAAACCTAAGAGATGACTTGGCGTCATGCAGAAACTACACTTGTTAGGATTCAAGTGAATCTGATAGTAGAGACATTGTTCAAAGATTAGTTGAAGATGGGCGGGATGATCAGATCTCTTGTGAGAGCGTTGTTGAGGAAAAGATATGAATTGATCTTACTCAAGAATTTTCAGACTTTACTTGGCTAAATTAAAGTAGATGGGAATATCACCCTATGTTTTATTTCCAACAAAATATATATCCTAACTCACAAGTATTAATTACAAGTGCTTAGGCTAGTCTTTTATCAACAAAAATCTTGTTGGAAATTCACTTTTTATGTATTTTTCTAAACATATCAGTTGCTTAAATAAATGTAAGAATAGAAGTAAAGACACCAAGATGATACTCAAGATATATGAGACATAAATAAATCCTTTATTTCATTCCAATTCACCAAAGAGTCATTGTCTTGACAAAACTTCACACGAAAAATCTTGGACCAAAGTCAAACTTAGAAATCCCCGATGGAACATACAAAAGGACCTCTGAAAAAAAACCAAAAATGAACTCTAAAAGTTGGATCAACTTTCCAAAGATTGCTTCCTACTCGACTCTGCACAATAGCCTTTTTCAGTCATGAAAATTAATTCACAAATAGACAATTCTACACAGACTATCAAATATAGATCAACACCTATGAAGAACAAGTTTCTTAATGATTTGATTCAACTCTGAATATTGTTGTCTACAATAAGACCTTTCTATCACAAAAGTGAATTAGGCTATGATGAATATATGAATGAATGAAAACTGAACTATCTCAACATCAACTCAAAGAGAAAACCTTAGCATGCTTTGTGCTTCTATCCTCTCCTTGTTCCTCCCTTTCCTCTTTCCTTTAACAAATTAGAATTTGGTTGAACTAGTTGAACCAACTCATTAGTTAAGATAACTAAAGAATCAACTACTCTAGTTAGGGGGAAAAGTAATAGTCATAATAAGGATCATAATTAAATAATAAGTAGTAGGTGGGACCCCTTGTGACTTCCTTTAGTTCATAGCCATCATAACAATTATAACATAACCATTAGTTAAGAAAAACACACTTCCTTGTGTCTCCCATCAACATATTTACTTTTTGCAATCTTAGATCATGAAATTTGAAATTATTTCAAAAATAATACCCATATATCCAAAATAAACATGTTGTCCAAAAACCTTGAAGTCAATCTATCATTGTGGGGCTTGGAAAGGAGGCCTTTCAGGCCTAGGTCAGACTATTTGCTACTCAATCCAATCAAATAATCCTGCATGAAACATTTGGCCAAGCTCTTATGAATCAACATCAAAATGTATAGAGAACCTAGGCCTTCTTTGGCCTCGGTTCCAGTTACCTCTACCTCTGTTTCCTTGGCCATGGCTTCCTCGACTGGAAAAAACTCATCCTGCATGTGTAATCAATTAGCAAATAGTCTTTCAAATAGCCATGCATGACAACTCTTAAAAAATATGAAATAGATTTGGCTCAGAATGTATTAGGCTCATGCAATCCAATCCATATAAATTGTTCTAATGTTAATCAATGAGCAAGGGGGTGAAAAATGTTCAAGGATATATGAGGGGTTTGTATTGAGCGAAAATATGATATAATCAAAGGGGATAAGAAATGGTCATTGCTCAATGACAACAACAATCAACTGTAAATCAACCCAAAAAACATTACTGCAATCCACTCAAGACACTGTGACTTCATCCACTTAACACATAAATTTTCTTAGTTGTAATCAATATCAAAACAGGGAGTGAACAAAATGAATATGGGATATGTGAGGGGGTTGTAATTAGCGGAAAATTAGATAATGAGGGGAAAAAAAAGTTTATTGTTCATGATATTAATCAAGCAATCCTTAACATATATTGCAGTAAGAAAAATAGGCATCACCCGACAATCATCATGACTGAAAACAATAACTGTGTACTTTACTAGTTCACTGTCCAATAATAAAATATCCAACACAGTGCCATCATTAAAGGTAAGTATTTCACAAAATTTGTAAGAGGTTTTGTTCCCTTTGTTCTCACATTATGTATTTTATAAAAGTCAACAATAACACTCATTTTCAATCTGTAATCATTAACATCCACCACTTCCATACATTTCTTCAATCCACATCTATATCTGAAAGTAGTGTTTCCCAAAAATAATAATGAAGTCACTAATTTTGTAATAGAGCTAATCAAGTTCTATAATGATATTTGTTCNTATATATATATATATATATATATATATATATATATATATATATATATATATATATATATATATGCAATAGAAAGACCAAAAATATCAAAACCTCACATGCCACGCCTGAAAAGGCAATTTACTATACAACCAATAATCATCATTTAGACACAGGCTATGCAGAAGTAAATTTCCAAAACCATGTAAACATACCTACTTTAAAACAAAACATCTTAATGCGACTTAAAATCCAAGCCAACTATCCAACATGACTTCCATCAACACTGATCAATTTCAATAAATAAGACACTTAAAACTCAGTGGGTATCGCAGAGCATAAAAATCCCATAGTGCACAACTGAGAGAATCCCATAGTGTAATATTTCCAGTGACCACACAACAACATATGACCACGACATAACTCAAAAACATCATTTTGGAATTTTTATTAAGTCACATGTGAGCGACCAGGACGCGCATACTCAGGCTTATTTTACCAACAAAAAAAGATGCATTGGATATATCCAATCCAATAATTTACTTTTAAAAACATCACTTATAGGACGTGACATGTGTGAACAACACCAAATTCTTGTAACCACTATCATTCATCAACCAAATCACCATAAGTGCAAAACTAGTGACTGTACATTAACAAACAATTCACCACTGTGGTAAGGAAAAAAACAAATGCCCGAACAAGCCATGGTCACTATGTATACCCACACACCCAATTGAAACGAGCAGAGGCCCTTCCATTAAAAAACTAAGTTTGTTGATATCAGGCATACTCTATCACAGAGGAAATGACGAAGACCAAAACCATACGACTAACAGATGAGCCCGCATTCGAAGTCATAGACCACAACAATCCAAAACAACTTAACATGCTTGACAGACTCCCTATGCAGCTCCAGTCTAGAGGTTTAAGGATTTTCATAGTAGTTGTCATAGGAAGAAAGGCACCAACTATAGTTAAACCTCGAGACTACAAGCGTACGCACAGAGAGGACTGTGACACTTGTGAACGGGAGGTAGTTCCTTGACAGTGTCAAACAAGAAAACAGGGCTCTAAATAGACCCAAAGAATCGCGAAGACAACCATCCAACCATGATTTGAAAACCTTTAACCAAATGCAGTGGTAGACAAAAATACCACTTAGGAAGACAACCAAATCCGATGAACCCAAAACAATTATAAGCCAAACCATCCATATTCTAAAAAACAAAATCCACACAGTTGCAGTACTCAGGACAAACAAAAACCCAGACAATTGAGCCATAAATACTTTAGAACCAAAGTAAAGTCAATAATGGCCAAAAGATACATACCTTTTAACCGAAACCTTAAGATGGGAGGTGGTCGAGTGGTTTCACCCTGCCAAAATTCCAGAGCGCAATCACAACAACCATATCAAACCATAGTCCG
The DNA here is from genome assembly GCA_009831015.1 of Picea engelmannii. Taxonomy (NCBI): domain Eukaryota; kingdom Viridiplantae; phylum Streptophyta; class Pinopsida; order Pinales; family Pinaceae; genus Picea; species Picea engelmannii. Next base: position 373,533 of record ML777756.1, on the reverse strand, counting down.
ATGAGGGTGGTGGCCAATGGGAAGGGTAAAGGTGACGTGTAGTAAATTCATGTCACCTCCACCCATATCAAATTTGCTCCATAGTACATGCCAATGAGTCCCCATTAACACCATTAATCAACCAATGCATCGAGAATATCAACACATTTAAACCATAACATAATCCAAGTTCCACAATTTAACCATTTGCATCGTTACTTTTCCAAATGCGCCACCCATGTCATAACTCAAATAAATCGATTGACAACTATACAATAGAATCATTACTAAAAACATAATCACCGTAAAAATGCAAAGCCATTACTTCCACGAGCCACCAAGTTTTATAACATATGCACATCAGCTACTGATTGCATCAACCGATGCATAACCATTGTATTATCTCCTTGCCAAAATGCACCACTAAAATTTCCACCATATTCATATAAAATGTAACTTAACAATATTTCATAGTCATTCCTTTGTTATCTAAGGTTTAACAATAATCAACAACACATTATTCATGTAGTATTGCAGATCTAGGTCTCTTTTTGCATGTGTTATAGTATTTTTCTTTCCTCAAAACTGCCTTTGTGAAATTTTCACTAACATATTTGCTATGCAGGTGCAATAAGGAAAGGCATCAACAACATTAATGAAAGCATAGGTTGTAGTAACTTTAACAACCAACCTTTCATCAGGTCATTTTATAACCAATAACACAAGATCTTCGTCAACCATGTGTCACACATTGTCTCAACATAAAAAATGCATAGGTCTACTCTCCAATATTTCAAGGGGGTCCCACCTACTAGCATTATTTAGTCTTATATAATAATAGGCTTTAGCAACACTTTGCGGGAGAAATTACATTGACGTTTTCCATCATCAATAAACTAGCGAATCCACAGGGAAATTTGTTTTTAATAGAGTAGAACTCAGAATGCATGGCTTCCCAGACCAAGAATAGTAATATCAAGAAGACGTGATTCAAATGATTATGCAACAGGGGGAAATGAGCAGATTTAATTGAGAGATGACCAGGAATTTGGGAATAACTCATGAAAAATGTTAATTATGAGGGGTTTTACCACTGTATGCATAATCATTTGACTGTAATATGCTCTTAACTTGAAAGAGGTAGACTTATATATTTTCTCTTGATATTTCGATGGATGAAGAAATGACAAGAAGAAGCAGGAAACAACCAATTCCTCGTAAGATAGCAACAAAAACATGTAACAAATTCAAAGGCCCTTCAAAGGAGAGATCATAACAAATGTGTAAGCTCGATCGTTATCAATTAACAATGATTTTGCAGGGGTGTCACTGTGGCATAACTGATCCAACATTCTAACTTGACCAAACACTTAAAAGATGATAAAGACAAAAATTGCAATAGCAGTAATAATGCAGAAAATAAAATAGCAGCGATAAAAGACAGAAAAAAAAACACAACAAGAAAATGAAACCCCAATTCGGAAAGCAAAAGTCAAAGTGTCATGAGGAATAAAAAGGAAGAACAAAAAATTGCAAACAAAGCTAAGCTACTAGTATACAAAAAGATCCAATTAGCAAAAATAAAAAAATAAAAAATTTCATGTTGGTCCCTCACAATACTTCAAGTGAGGATTGTTAGTGCTGTGAGAAAACCATTGTCTCTGTAATTCCTTTAAAATTTCCAAGTTAGTGTCCAAGACAAAATTAATTTGGAAATGACCCAACACTTGACACTCAGACGTAACTATCATCCTTTTGATGCATACGATTAAATCATCAAGATAAACATGGAGACTGACCAATTCATCGAAAGGCATGTGTATATTCCTTTTTAAGGTGATACTGGTATCAAGTAAGCCAGAAGGTAGGAAACTATAAGACATAGTGTTGAAAAAATGGTTTTGTGAATATTTTCCCCTTTTACCTTGGTTTTATTGTAACCAAACAAACTGTCAGGTAAGGGCTCTAAGTGTAACTCTACATTCTGTTGCAAAAACAATTTTATGCTGAGAGGGGGGAAAGGATTTCTCATTATTGCTTTCCTAAAAGTTCGAAGACTAATGCATGTTCTAATATTATCAATGGTCTTCGAAGCAGGTTCCCATTTGGAAACCCATTTAGGGTGGAATAAAAAGGACATCTCAGTCCTTGAGAAATTCCTCATCTCCCTACAAAAAGTTGCCTTCAGTGTAGAGTTAACAAGTCTTCATTTTTTCCTATATGGTTTCATAGTATGCTGAACAAAACCTGGATCAAAACCACGAAGATCCATATCAAACCAAGAAAAAAGCTCTTGAAATCTACCGAGCAATTCAACAGACTTTAATCTTTCTTTGTCAGAACCCTGGACATTTATTTTAACGTTCAATGAAGATCCAGGTGTCCTAATGTTCATGGAGATGGCTTTAATCACCTTTAGTTGTAGCTCCTCATCTTCCTGTTTATCTTTGTTTCCTAAAACACTCCAGGAAAATGAGCCCCCAAGATGAGTCAAGCCTTCACGAGTTTTATTCTTTTCTTCAGGTATAATCTCCTCAGGCTTGAGAGGTTCATTTTTAATGACAACATAATTGCTTTCATGGTTAGGGATGGATTTCCTGAATTCTTAATTCTTAGAAATGTATGGACGATGCAACAATTGGAAAGCACAATCAAGACAATGAGGCAAGAGCTATTGAGTAGGAGAGGTTGTGAAGGAAGCTAATCGATTGGCTATTGAATTCAACTCCTTCCTAACATGAGTGATGTTAAAAGATAAGAGATTCGAGACAAGTGCCCAAGCAGTTTGGGAATATTGTTCCATCAGCTGGTTGCTAGGAAAGAATGTCTTACATATCAGGTTCACAACAAGCTCATAATTTCTGAAAACTGAAAAGTGACCACAACCAATATTAAGGGCATTCTCAATGCCTAACAACAAATCTTTGAATTCAGTGAAATTTTTTGAGCAAACAAACTCCAACCTGTATGATAGATTATGAATCTTCCCTGCAGGGGAAACCAAGATAATACTAGCTACATTACCCTCATTTGAGAGTGAACCATCGAAGTGAATATGTCACAATTCATTCTCTAAATTAGTCCTTTCCAGAGGAATATTATCCTCTTTAGCGAATATGGAGTACACTCCTAGGTCCTCTTCGATATGGTTTATGATAGATTGTGGAACACTATGTATGTAGGGAGAAATTCTTCCTTCTCTAAGGACTATGATATTATTTCCATTCTAAGGAATGGATAAATGTGTCCTGTCAAGCGAGAGGTATCCACCTATTATGGCTTGCCAATATCTCCCCAAGATAATTGAATAATTCCTTACAGGAATATGAATCACCTGAATGTTGAGGGTTGTCCTTATATCAGGATGAGCGCATAAAACCAAGGTTACATCCTTAATCTCACCTATGGTAGTTTGTTTTAGACTATTATAGGATAGCATGCTTCTGGCATTTTTATTTGTACAAGACAAACCTAGCTCTTCCATAATAATCTTCGACATCACACTTGGGCTCGAACCGCCGTCAATAAGGCAACAATGGGCGATTTTATCCATGATCTTTACAAAAATATAAAAGGGCGGGGGGGGGGGGTTTACAGGGTATATAAACTTATGTACACTTAATTTATTCACAAAGGAGTCCTCTTCACTCACCTCTTCATAAATATTGGCTACGACAAAAGCCTTTCCTTCCATGAATTGCTTCAGACACATTTGTTGTTCAGGGACGACAACCATGTCTAGGAGGGTTGCATCAACTTTGATGTTAGCCAATTGATTCAAGATGTTGTATTTGGAAGGGGGCGTGGGGGAGAGTGATTCTTTGACTCTCAGGAACTTTAGGAACCTGGGGTGCAGCAGTGGTTGAGGATGAGCTTGGGCTAAAAGAACTGTGAGGAGGGTCAAACTTGCCTTTTGGAGCATAGGCTTTGTTTCTAGTATTGATAACAATGACATATTCTGGCTCGACAAAATCGAGGAAATCGATAGTAGCTTTTGGTATTTTACCAAATATCTTGTCTCTGACACTCTTCCTTACCTCACACATGGTTTCTTCATAGTGTTCCTCACAAAATTTACATCAACTCCTAGGAAGGATAACCTTGGGATGAAAATTATTTTCAATTGGATTTCTAAAAGGAGGTGCAGAAGAGGATGAAGCTCCAGGGGTGAGAGGAGAAACAATACTCTTCCGCTCAAATGATATCATACGATTGTTCATATCTTGTACTAGATGTAAGAAAGAGGACATTTATGTCTGTCTAACTGATTCTCCCTGGGGTAGACCAGTTCATTCAAGTTGTTCTTCATACTCTGAACAAGTGTGTAGAGAGGAACCGATATTATCAATGGATTTCTCTTCCATCCTATGATGGTAAGGAGAAGGAAATGCATTATAGTAATTCATGAAGGAAACTTGGTTTTGAGGGTGGATAAGTTCGAGGATTTGATTATACAACTTGATGAAATGCAAGTTGAAATACTTGATGGTCTCACCATCTTTGTACGTGATGTTATTATACTCCCTTAACTTCTCAGTGGGGATTTTGGATTGCTCGTAAGTGGATCTGAACCAGTATATTAATTCCTCCCAGGTAGAAAAAATCTTAGGAGGAAGGTCAAAAAAATCGGCTACAACCTTCCCTTCCAAGAGATTAGCGAATAGGTGCATGCAAGTATTGTTGTCATTGGTCCCTATGTTATGACAAGCATTATAAAATTCCACTAAATTTTCATTAGTACTGACAGTATTATTTCCTAAAAACTTAGGCAAATGCTCTTTAAATTTTGGAAGTGGACGAGTAGCAGGAGCTAGGTTAAGAGGAGAGGACACATGCCATGGTGTGGTCATGGCATATTCTTTGAACTGAAAAAGGCCATACGTTTTATGAATTTGGGGGGGTTTGTAGTAGATTGGTCAGGGATATAGTGGTTGCACAAGCTACTAATCACTGATGACGATGAATATTGGGAATATGGAGCACTTCCAGTGCCACTAGAGCCAGCACTAGATGTCATCTTGTGGATGATAGATGAGGGAAAGAAGGACGAGATGGAAGAATCATATAAAGTTCTCCTTAGATCACTTTGTTGGGAAGATAACACAACATTTCTCCTTCCTATTTCAGCAATAGGATTGATTTCAAGTGACAAGCCTCTTCTTCTTCTAGAAGCACGAGAATCTAAGGAAATGAAAGAAAGGCCAAAACTGAAGGAACAAAAAGGTGACTGTTGATTTCTAGGTTGCCTGTGTCTAGCTTCCAATTGTTCTTGAATACTAATATCTCTTTCAATTGTTGCCCAAGAATGGTTAAGCTCATCATGAGTCCTAGCAGTGTCTAAAATAGTATGAAACAGGTTCAAAGCAATGTTGGTTTGGTCTTGGAGACCGGGTTCAAGATTGGGTTGTCTTGCAATAGGAACAATTATGAATAACAAAACATTCAAGTAATCAAAAAATCATAAAAATAAAGATGTATCGATGAAAATCGAGTATAAAATCTAACCAGAGAGATATCGAAGATTTCCCCAGTATGGTCGCCAAATAAATGTTGAGGAAAAGATATGAATTGATCTTACTCAAGCATTTTCAGACTTTACTTGGCTAAATTAAAGTAGATGGGAATATCACCCTATGTTTTATAGCCAACAAAATATATATCCTAACTCACAAGTATTAATTACAAGTTCTTAGCCTAGTCTTTTATCAACAAAAAGATTGCTGGAAATTCACTTTTTATGTATTTTTCCGAACATATCACTTGCTAAAATAAATGTAAGAACAACAGTAAAGAAACCAAGATGATACTCAAGATATATGAGACATAAAGAAATCTTTTATTTCATTCCAATTCACCAAAGAGTCATTTTCTTTACAAAACCTCACACAGAAATCTTGGACCAAGGTCAAACTTAGAAATTCCTGATGGAACATACAAAATGACCTCTGATAGAAAACCAAAACTGAACTCTAAAAGATGGATTAGCTTGCCACATATTGTTTCCCACTCCACTCTGTACAATAGCCTTTATCAGTCATGAAAATTATTTCACAAATAGACAAGTCTACACAGACTATCAAAGATAGATCAACACCTCTGAAGAACAAGTGTCTGAATGATTTTATTCAGCCCTAAATATTGTTGTCTACAATAAGAACTTGCTATCACAAAAGTGAATTAGGCTATAATGAATATATGAATGAATGAAAACTGAACTATATCAACATCAACTCAAAGAGAAAACCTTAGCATGCTTTTTGCTTCTATCCTCTCCCTGTTCCTCCCTTTCCTCTTTCCTTTAACAAATTAGAATTGGTTGATGTAGTTGAACCAACTCATTAGTTAAGCTAACTAAAGACTCAACTACTCTAGTTAGGGGGAAAAGTAATAATCATAATAAGGGTCATAATTAAATAATAACTAGTAGGTGGGACCCCTTGTGACTTCCTTTAGTTAATAACCATCATAACAATTATAACATAACCATTAGTTAAGAAAAACACACTTCCTTGTTTCTACCATCAACATATTTACTTTTGGAAATCTTAGCTCATGAAATTTGAAATTATTTCAAAAATAATACCCATATATCCAAAATAAACCATACTGTCCAAAAACCCTAAAGTCAATCTTTCATTGTGGGGCTTGGAAAGGAGGCCTTTCAGGCCTAGGTCGGACTATTTCCTACTCAATCAAATCAAATAATCCTACATGAAACATCTGGCCAAGGTCTTCTGAATCAACATCAAAATGTATAGAGAACCTAGGCCTTCTTGGGCCTTAGTTCAAGTTACCTCTACCTTTGTTTCCTCAGACATGGCTTACTCAACTGGAAAAAACTCATCCTGCACGTGTAATATATTAGAAAATAGTCTTTTAAATAGACATGTATGAAAACTATTAAAAAATACAAAATAGATTTGGCTCAGAATGTTTCAGGCTCATGCAATCCAATCCATATAATTTTTTCTAATGTTAATCAATGAGCAGGGGGGTGAAAAATGTTCATGGATATATGAGGGGTTTGTATTGAGCGAAAATATGATATAATGAAAGGGGAGAAGAAATGGTCATTGCTCAATGAAAACAAGAATCAACTGTAAATCAACCCAAAAAACCTTACTGCAATCCACTCAAGACACTGCCACTTCATCCACTTAACACATAAATTTTCTTAGCTGTAATCAATATCAGAACAGAGAGTGAACAAAATGAATATGGGATATGTGAGGGGGTTGTAATTAGTGGAAAATTAGATAATGAGGGGGAAAGAACGTTTATTGTTCATGATATTAATCAAGCAATCCATAACATATTTTGCAGTAAGAAAAATATGCATCACCCAACAATCATCATGACTGAAAACAATTACTGTGTACTTAACTAGTTCACTGTCCAATAATAAAATATCCAAGACAATGCCATCAATAAAGGTAATTATTTCACACAATTTGTAAGAGGTTTTGTTCCCTTTGTTCTCACATTATGTATTTTATAACAGTCAACAACAACACTCATTTTCAATCTATAATCATTAACATACGTCACTTCCATACATTTCTTCAATCCACATCTATATCTGAAAGTAGTGTTTCCCAAAAATAATAATGAAGAAACTACTTCTATAATAGAGCCAATCAAGTTTTGCAATGATATTCATTCCTATATATATATATGCAGTAGAAAGACCAAAATAATCAAAACCTCACATGCCACATTTGAAAAGGAAATTGACTATACAACCAACAATCATCATTTAGACACAGGCTATGCAGAATTAAATTTCTAAAACCATGTAACCATGCCTACTGTAAAACAAAACATCTGAATGCAACTTAAAAGCCAAGCCAACTATCCAACACAACTGCCATCAACAATTATCAATTGCAATAAATAACACACTTAAAACTCAGTGGGTATCCCAGAGCATAGAAATAAATCATCCATACTGCACACAGTGCACAACTGAGAGAATACCATAGTGTAATATTTCCAATGACCACACAACAACATATGACCATGACATAACTCAAAAACATCATTCTGGACTTTTTATTAAGTCGCCTGTGAGCAACTAGGCCATGCATACTCAGGCTTATTTTACCAACAGCAAAAGATGCAGTGGATATATCTAGTCGAATAATTTACTTTGAAAAACATCATCTACAAGACGCAACATGTGTGAACAACACAAAATTCTTGTAACCACTGCCAGCCATCAACCAAATCACCATAAGTGCAAAACTAGTTACTGTACATTAAAAAACAATTCGCCACTGTGGTAAGGAAACAAACAATAGACCAAACAAGCCATGGTAACTATGTATACCCACACACCCAATCGAAACGGGAAGAGGCCCTTCCATTAAACAACTAAGTTCGTTGATATCTAGCATACTCTATCAAAGAGGCAATGACGAAAACCCAAACCATATGACCAACGGATGAGCCCGCATTCGAAGTCATAGACCAAAATAATTTGGAACAACTTAACAAGATCGACAGACTCCCTATGTAGCTCCATTCTGGAGCGTTAAGGTTTTTCACAGTAGTCATCACAGGAAAAAAGGCACGGACTATAGTAAAACCTCGAGGCTACAGGCGTACGCACAGGGAGGACTATGACACATGTGAACGGGAGGCAGTTCCTTGACAGGGACGAACAGGAAAATAGAGCTCTAATTAAACCCAAAGAATTGCAAAGACAACCATTTAGCCATGATTTGAAACCCTTTAACCAAACGTAGTGGTAACCAAAACTAACACTCAGGAAGACCACCAAATCCGATGAACCCAAAACAATTATAAGAAGAACCATCCATATTCTAAAAAAAAAATCCACACAATTGCAGTACTTAGGAAAAACACAAACCCACACAACTGAGCCAAAAATATTTCGTAACCAGAGTGAATTCAAGAATGGCCAAAAGAGACATACCTGTTAATCGAAACCTTAAGACGGGAGGTGGTCGAGCGGTTTCACCCTACCAAAATTCTGGAGCGCAATCACAACAGCTGGATCAAACCATAGTTCGATGAGGGTGGTGGCCAAAGGGAAGGGTAAAGGTGACATGCAGTAAATGCATGTCTCCTCCAGCCATATCACATTTACTCCATATTATATGCCAATGATTCCCCATTAACACCATTAATCAACCAATGCATTGAGAATATAAACACATTTAAACCATAACATAATCCAGGTTCCACAATTTAACCATTTGCATCGTTACTTTGCCAAATGCGCCACCCATGTCATAACTCAAATAAATTGCTTGACAACTATACAATATAATCATCACTAACAACATAATCACCCTAAAAATGCAAAGACATTACTTCCATGAGCCACCATGGTTTATAACATATGCAGATTAGCTACCGATTCCATCAACCGATGCATAACCATTGTATTATCTCCTTGCCAAAATGCGCCACTAAAATTTCCACCATATGAATATAAAATGTAACTTAACAATATTTCATAGCCATTTATTTGTTATATGAGGTTTAAGAATAATCAACAACACTTTATGCATGTCGTATTGCAGAGGTAGGTCTCTTTTTGCATGTGTTATAGTATTTTTCTTTTCCTCAAAACTGCCTTTGTGCAATTTTCACTAACATATTTGTTATGCAGGTGCAATAAGGACATGAAACAATGACATTAATGAAATCATAGGCTATAGTAACGTAAACAACCAACCTTTCATAAGCTCATTTTGTAACCAATAACACAAGATCTTCATTAACCATGTGTCGTACATTGTCTCAACATAAAAAATGCACAGGTCTACTCTCCAATATTTCAAGGGGTCCCACCTACTAGCATTATTTAGTCTTATATAATAACAGGCTTTAGAAACACTTTGTGAGCAAAATTATGTTGACATTTTCCATCGTCAACAAGCGTGATGATAGATCATTAAAGTACATTTAGACTATGTGTCTAAGGTCATGAAAAGAAAATGACATGGCCCACTTAAAGGTAGCTCCAACATTATTTAGGACAAAAGGAATCTTACTATACACAAATGTTCCCCAAGGACAAATAAAAGTTGTTTTATGTTGGTCCTCGGGTTTGATTTGAATTTGATTGTATATTGAGAAACCATCCATGAATGAAAAGAACTCACAACCTATGCACTCATAGACAATCTGATCAATAAATGGGGTAGTAGGGAAATTATCTTTTGGATGGGCCTTATTCAAATCATGGAATTCCATACACACGTGAATCATGCCTTGCTTCTTTTTAATCGAAACCGGGTTTGACACCCATTCCGTCAACTATACAGGGTAGATAAAATTGGATTTGAGCATTTTTTCTACTTCTCCCTTGATTGCTTCCACTTTTTGAGGATTTACCGGATGAAGCTTATGTCAGACCAGTTTGGCATCATGATAAGTTGTTATTTCATGCGTGGCAATTCGTGGGTCGATGCCTATAATTTCCTCATAAGACTAGACAAAAATGTCGTAGAATTATTTGAATAACTCAGTGTAAGTTCCAATCTCTTCGGGGGATAAATCCACTCCGACGAAAATATTATACACAATGTCATGGATTTTGGAGATATCAATTGGAATAGTTGTAGAAATGCTTTCCATGTTACCCTCAATGTAAAATCCGTGTGTATCAAAATTATTGATAGGACGAGAATTATCTCTATTCAAGGTTGAAACAAATTCTCTCGCCTCTATTCTCATTAACTCGGGAAGGAAGTAAGATCTGTGATGTCATTCATCCCAAGGTCTATCGAGACTAGTCATAGCCTTGAGAATCACCTCGTCAGAGGGAAAGACCAAGTCTAAAGGATCTTGAATGGCAAGAGAATCTTGAGCCCAAATAGGCTTGAGAACTGGATCTAACTCCTATGCGGGAGTCAGATCGGGGTTGGTCGAAGTCTGTTGGACAATGTTGTAAGAAACCTCAGCCACGAATAAAGGCACGGACATGCCATAATTCCCTATCCCTTCCATCGAGGACGATGGGGAAGGTAAAGTCCATAGATTGTTAAAGTATCTTGTTCGAAATGACGATACTTGTAAAATTGTATCCCTCAGGTGGTCGGGAACAACTAATATAAGACTCACATTGCTAGAAGGAAAAGGGTAATCAAAGGCTCCCATTAATGATGGAAACAAACTAGAACCTACGTTGACAGTGCCTATCTGTGGATTATCAATCATCGAGACCTTGGAAGCCCCCGATGAAGTGTCAGGACAAGAGAAAGACAACTGGTCAATGGTCACAATCCAACCCTCGTGAGGAAAAAACAAGACCCAAAAAACTATAGCAACCACTTCATGCATTTCATAAGTCCATCTTCTTCCTAACAACAGGTTGTAGTTGAGAGGTGCATCGACCAGTTCAATTTCAACACACACATTTTTACCTCTGAACTGCACAGGGAAGGAAGGAATAATTTTGTGTGGTCTGAACAACTGATCATCAAATGCCGTAGTCAATGTAGGTGACAGAGACAACTTAGGATGGCCAATGGCCTTCCAACATGCCAATGACATCACGCAAGTTGAGGCACCCTCATCAACCACTATACAGAAAATGTTTAGTGTAAAATATTTCATGGTTTAAGCCACTGCTATATGAAAGGCAACGTGGTGAGGAAGACAGGGTTTTAAGTCGGTTGGATCAAAAATTATTTCTCCTAGCTTAATAGTCTCTACCGCTCCCAAGGAGAACAATAGATCTTTTCTCTAATAGGGGAAACTCTATAGGACTTCCAAAGAAGACATCACGCAAGGGGTCTATGGTAGATCCTCTACAATGGAGTAGTTCTGGGTGGCCCTCACATTTGGATTATGAGAAACCTTCTTAAACGCACCTTTAGGGATGCGAGTCATCATTTCTCCCGTTGTCTTCTTGATTTGAAGAGGATTTGGTGGGTTAGTGGATTCCTTTCCCTTCTCTGCAGATTCCAACATTCTATAGTCTCGGGTCATGGTCGTTAAATGAGCCTCATAATTCATCATGTAAATATTTGCAGTCAAGTTATTATTGGTTTGTGTGGGGGGTCCTTGACTGCCCCTACTACACTCGTGGATTTTGAAACCTGAGCCATGTTTTTCCCTTATGGAAAAGGGTTCGTCAAAACAAAAGTATTTTTCTATGCTAACAACTTCTAGTATTCTGCAAGATAAGGGCATAGATGAGTTGGGTGGTCTTCCGTGCAAATATTACACGGATTCTTCAACTACTTCTTCTATGTTTTTCCCCTGCTAGCATTATTGGTATCCTTTTTATACCCCTTATCCTTATTATTCTATTTTTTCTTATTTCCCTTGGTCTACTGATTGGCCCTAGGATTTGTCGAGTGCACATTGTGTACATCCAATGTCTGGGTAGGGGGAACAATCGAACTCAGAGTCTGGTGGGCTGCAGTATGTTGCATCGAAAATTGTTGCAATTGATTTGACAATAGGTCTGTGCACTTGCTTTTTTCTGAGCCCACAATATCATCGGCATGGGGTCCATAATTTTTCTTGGCCTTATTGATAGTATATCATGGCACATTTGGAAATATCTCATAGAGCATGTCGGACTGAGAGTAGATCAGTTCAAGCTGTTGGGCTCTCATAATCGTCTACTCTTCTGAAAACACTCTAGAAGTCTCTATTTCCTTGAATACATAGGGCACCAAAAACTTCAAGAACCAATCAAGCAAGAAAGCAGGCAGGATTATCTAGGTGGATATTGGTGGCCACCCACCTTTCCCACTGGCTCCTCTTGTTTGTTTTTGTTCAACAAGTTCTTCTGTACTTCGTTGTAATTGTGTTTTATACACTTCTGGGGCTGTCTGAAGCCCCACGCATCCTCCAAGTGGATATTGGTGGCCTCTCTCCTAATCCAAATGTCTTATTTTGTATTTTTTCATGTCAACACATCTTGATGTACTTCCAGGACTGTTTTGGGGCCCTAAACGTTGTTTTTTTGGCTCGCCACAATCAAACTGTAGATAGAGTTAGATTTTGATAGAGGAATGTATATCTCTCTGAAAGACATTTCCAACGGGATATAACGCACCTAAAATGAAGGTCGTATGAAAAAGTTACGACCCATGGAAGTTGAGGTACCAACTTACACCAACTTACCCATAGGGGCCCACATGAATTTTGGCGTTTCACCTTCTAGGGTTAGGTTTTTGGATGTCTAGGGTTTTGGAATTCATGAATAATATAAAAAATGACTTTGGAGCCTTGTTGTAATCCATTCTTCTCAGAAGGATACGTGTAGCAACCACATCTCTTATCAAATATAGCTACCATCATTCGAGCAAGTGTTTTAGTACTGCAGTTTTACAGTTTCAACCTATTTCATTATTCAATAGAAGATATTGTTCACTAGATATTTGTGTTATTATTCATATCTATGTGTTTATTGTATTCAGTTTGCTAATCCGTTTGTTTTGCTTCTAATCCAGATCAATGGTATTAGATCAGTCTTCTCTTCATTTATTTTTCTTTGTGCATGTCCCCAACAAGATCTTGGTATAATAAGCTAGGACTCGAACCAATCGATCCATTACAAGATCGGTCGCACCGAGCCCAAAAAATAACTATGGGGGATGAAAAGAAAGATGATGGAGTAGGAGATCCTATTAAAATGTTGCTCAAGGATGCCCTCGCATGACAAAGGAATGAAATGATGGACAACTTCATGTAGATCTTGCGACGACTGCCCACAGGAGAAGAATCTTCATCAACCGGCCATGAAACCCCCTTCAAGGTACATGTAAATTTTGATATTCCATTATTTGAAGGGCTGATAGATGCGGATGCTATAGATAAATGGCTGAATTTGCTCGAAGGGTATTTTTTGGTCTACAATTTTACCGATAGGGAAAATATCACTTTTCCACTCCTTAAGGTCATTCCCCATGTTAAATATTGGTGGGATACTTTCTCTGAGCAAAGGGTCGTGGAGGAATATGCAATGTTTCTAGTGACCCCTACATGGGATTCCTTTTGGGATGCCATTAAAGAACAATACTACCCTGTTGGAACCTATAAGGACCAGTACACCAGATGGACCACCCTATATCAAGAAAGGGACCAGACAATACCATATTTCACCAATAGTTTCCATAACCTACACACCAAATTCGGTATCAAAGACTCTGAGCATCATCTGGTGCTTAAAGACTAAGGTTGTTTGCATAGATATATTCAAGCATAAATGGATTTTTTGGACATCACCTCATTGAGCACATTTAATAGATATGTTGTCAAGATCGAGCATAAATTTAAGAAGAAAATGTGAGAGTTTGGATCTGCAAACCCCTCATAGCTAAAGTAGGGAAAAGGCATCCCCAACCCACACAACAAGGTACCAAGCCTATATGGCCACCCTCAGGACAACCGGTCCAAGCCACATCACAAGAAGGGAAGTGAGAAGATGAAGAAGGTCATGGAAAAAAGGTGTGAGCACCATAAAATCCCTTGTCACAACACCAAAGAATGTCGCTCCAATCAGTCCCTCATGGCTGAACTGAAGGATTTCGAGTCAGACTCCAATTCTAATTCCTAATCAAATCCTGAAGGAGGGAAGCAAATTATCAATGTTGTACCCAGTGCCACTATTTCTACCACCAAAGTTTGGCCAAGCGAACCAAAAGAATTAGAGGAAGGGGAATGCCTCTTTCACTCACATATGTGGGTAAAGGGGGTTCCACTTCATTTCATTGTCGATAGCGATAGTCATAAGAACCTGATTTCAGCAAAGGTCTTCAAGTGGCTGGAACTGCCAACAACACCACATTCACAGCCCTACACCATCGGCTGGCTTCACTAAGGAAGATATCTCTGTGTCAGCCAATAGTTTCATCTTCCCTACGACATCAAGCCTTTCAAATATGAGGTACTGTGTGATATTTCTCCCCTTGAAGTTTGTGATGTTATTTTAGGACAACCATATTTGTGGAAGTGTCATGTTGTGTATGAGTCTAGACACTGCAGTGTTATTATTAATTTGAGTGGAAAATTGTATAGGATACTAGAGGTAGCGTTGCCTACTAATATTTCTTTAATCTAGACTAAGAAATGCAGTAAGGTCATCTCATATACCGGGAAGTTTGTCTTCTTTGTAATCCATGCTCACATGAATTAGAAGGTCACCTCCACATTTGTGGCCTCTACACAAAGCCTCTCTTTGCAAAAAATGCAAGTGGATGGGTGCTATAGCGTGAAAACCCCCTATGGACTACATTAGGGTTCAACATGTAGGCAGATCTAAGCATCTAAAAGTCTCCTAATTTTTATAACTACCCTGAATATACCCCACATTCATGCATGAAATACAAAGTGAAAAGATCTGGTAACTCTACCTTCAACTCCACGTTCGGTGTTGATACTTTTGTGTTCGATAGATCCATTGAATACAATCCTAATCCTAAGGCTGGATTACATTCACAAACATATAAAAACAAAACTACAAAACATGCATCTAAATATATGAATTATGGGTTAGATGTCAGTGTAAAACATAAACCAAGCATAGATATTTGACACATCATATTGTGGGACAAAAAGAGTATTCCTTTTATTGATATCAAAAAGTTTAATTACAATGATATCATTGACTTCTCTTTGAACTTGGTCTGCTGATGCAGGAGCATCTCCCACATCAAGCGAGCCAGCGTAGAAGACGATGGACAGCTGGAAAGTGCTAGCACAAAATTTTTTGAAATTCCCTTGGATTGATGCGCCATCTTAAATGAAGTCATTTAAGAAGAGACGCACTTGTGTAATGTAATTAGACCTTGAGCAGCTCGCTCTCGTCCTTAGTAGGTAGGAGGCATTTAAAGTAGTTGATGCAGGTAGATAGAATTTAAATGGGATATAGACACCCTCATTGTGCATTGTAACATTATTCTGTAGAAGGAAGAGCAAGAGCATGCAGAGAGTTGTGTAAGAACACCCATGTATAGACATTTGGATTAATAGAAAGAGGTTGATTCAAATTCATGATTTGTGTTTGTTCTCTATGTATTGATGTTGAATGATATGCTCATGAATGTTTACTTCCTGTTATACATTTGCTTTGATATGCTGTGTATATGATTTCATGTTCTAAGTACAAGTCTGAAAGGAAGAGGGAATGAGTTTCAATTGGTTCTCTATCTGAGAAAGAATTCCTGCAAGGAGTGCAGTCGAAGTTTCTGCAAGGAGTGCGTTCATAGAGGGTTCAGATAGGTAGCATTTGTTCTCTATTCCACAAAAGTGTAGTTGGGCACAGGAGCCATGCAAGGAGAGTGCAGGCAAAGTAAAGCCTTAGGGTTGCGAACCTGAGTGAGGTGTGAGAGACTGCTGCTATAGGAGTGCGCAGATTCGAAGGTATTCATCACCTGGAAGTGTCTGAGAGTTGCCGTAAGGAGTGCGTATGAGACTCTTCTACAAGACTTTGAGTTGGGAGAAAGCTCAAGAGGGATAAGGCCTTCTAATCCATTTAAGGATAGTGCAGAGAAGTTGCAACTGGAAGTGTTAAGAAAGGCGTTGTAAGTTTGTGCGTGGCAGAGAATTTGAGGAAGAACACTCAGATCATTCGTAGAAATCATCAAAGGGAAGAGGTCGACTGTCAGAAATCTATGGGGAGGATTAGCGAAACCCCGCCAGCCGTCAGATCTACCAGAGAAGTGAGGAGGTTACGGTTGCGTTCGGGGTACAAGCTCAGGAGATTGTGGACCATAGGATCTTCACATAGATACCCACCAGCCGTTGGATTGACTAGGAGTCACATGGAGTTTAAGCTTCGTGAACGGAAGGAGGAAAGTTTCGACTCGAGGTGTGGCCATTGGGATTTCGGCATTCACGAAATCGGAAGTTCTGCGAGCAAGAGATCGGGAAAATCCATGTTGGAAATCCCATAAACGATCAGAGTCATCCATCAGTTGGGACATGTGGACGAGATTGGAAGCCCCATCGGCATTTCGGTCATCGGGACTCACATAGGTAAGTGGATTGGGTTTATATAATTGGTGAAACCCGAGGGTTGATCTGAACCGTCCATCCACTTGGGACACGTGTCAAAAATCTGAGGGAAGTCGGGGATCGACATTTTGTAAGTAAGGGAGACAAGGAGGGCTTGCATTTTTGAATCGCAAAGTCCAATTTTCCGAAAGGAAAGAAAGTCTCGTGTGGGACCCTGTTGACGTCATCTCTCCATAGCGAGGTATCAGGAATTTCCACAGTGAAAACCCCAAAGTGGTGAGGATCGTCCATCCTTGAGGACGTGTGGCATCGATCTCAAATTTTGGAGAAAGTCCCGGAGAAGAGTCATATCGGGGAATTGACTTTCGAGAGATTGGGGAAAGTGGAGGTAATAGCACTTCGGTAAATGAAGTCGCGAAACCCCAAGGGAGATCTGGAGCCATTGATTTTAGTGACCGATCACGACCGTTGATTGTGTTTACAGTGGAAGGGAATCCTAGTGACATCACATCGGGATTCAGAGAGTTGGGAATCCGTAGGATGAGAGGTCGCCTACATCTCGACATCAAAACCCCCAAAATCCGAAAAGGTGGTAAGACAAAGGTCATGTGAAAAGAGGTCGTGTGCACCACGAGCCTAGCCCAGAGGCTGATCGGAGATTATCGTATATCGGGAAAATGGATATCGGGATATCGGGAACCAAAGGGCCTTGACATCAGGAGTTTGAAAACCTCGAAACCCGATTTTCTATTCTTCTATCGTAAAGAGAACAGTGACCAGGCCTAGAAGCCGCGAGGAGAAGAAAAGACCTATGGGCCAATTATCTGAAGGGGACTCCAGTGGAGAATTGGAGGAGCGACTCCAGCTCAGAAGTTAGAATTAGAATGATCCTTAAGACCGGGAGGTCAGCGCAGGGGCCTTTACTGAGGCAGAGGGTGTGGTCTGTGTCAGTTTTGGTACCAGAGCTTAGATTCTTGTCTGTATATTTCAGGCGAGGGAGGCATAAGAGATAAAGAGCACTCTGATAGACAGCGTCAGTTTTGGTATCAGAGCTTAGAAAAGCTTCTTTAAAGGGAGATTCACCATTCTTCCGAGAAGAAGAGATAGACAATCACCTGATCTAGAGGAGGAAAGGGAAACGTCCAGAGGAAGGGGTAGATAGGTGCAGAATCCATAAGTAGTAAGATATCTGCATAACATACGTGCCATACTTGTGGACGTGGAGATAAGACAAAAATGCACAACTGATATAGGAGATATCAGTGAGTCCAAAAATGAAGATGATGCTGGACATGGAGAAGAAGAAGTCACGGTAGAATATGCAGCAAATGAGTGTTTGCTTAAAGATATCGCAAGAATGGGTGCAAAGGCGAAAATGGACATTCCAGTTTATGAGGGAAATCTGGATGCAGAGGAGCTTCTAGACTGGATTAGAGCTCTAGACACATACTTTGACTATGAAGATGTTGAAGAAGACAAGAAGGTCAAGCATGTTGTCATGAGATTAAAAGGACATGCCGCATTGTGGTGGGATGAGCTACAAGCAGATAGGCATTGCCAAGGCAAGCATAAAATTAAGAGCTGGGACAGGATGATTGCAAAGATGAAAGAAAAATTCATCCCCAGGGATTATCAGATGACTCTGTTAAGGAGAATGCAGAATCTAAGACAGAAGCTGATGTCAGTGAAGGAATATACTAACGAATTTTATAGGCTGAACATCAGGGAAGGTCATCGTGAAAGCAATGATGAATAAGTAGCCAGGTATATGAATGGCCTGAGATATGAGATTCAGGATGAGATGAGCATGGTAACCATCCGGACAGTGGAAGATTCTTATCAGATGGCTCTGAGAGAAGAAGAGAAGCTAAGTCGAAAGAAGAGTCAGAGGGGTCGAGGCAGGAGTCAGCCCAGAGGCAAATCAGTTGCCCAGGATAGATATCAAAAGCCCAAGGAGGACTGGAAGAAACCTCAGACATGGAAAGAGAGAGGTGGAACCTCACGGCGAGGGTAGCAATATGCTGAACAGAGAAGGAAACATACTGAGTAGAGAGGAGATTATGCTGACAGTAACACTTTTCCTCATACTAGAGGAAGAGGAAGAGGAAGAGGTGGAGTAATCACATGCTTCACATGTAGAAAGAATGGACACGAGTCTTATGAATGTCCAGATAAAAAGAAAGAGGGTGGAGAGACTCACATCACTGAGGCACAGAGGCGAGATGTGGAGGCAGAAGATGCTGAAGGCGGAAGATCGCTGATGATGCGAAAAGTCCTTTTGACACCTAAGAAGGAGGTGGAGAGTTCAGTCCAAAGGAATAGACTTTTTAGGACTGCTTGCAAAACCAAGGACAGGGTATGCAAGGTCATAGTAGATAGTGGTAGTATGGATAATCTCATTTCTACAGAGATGGTAGAAAAGCTAGAGCTAGAGACGATATAACATTCGAGTCCATATAGAGTTTCATGGCTACAAAAGGGACATCAGGTAAATGTTACTAAGCAATGTTTAGTTAAATTCAAGATAGGAGGATATAATGATAAGATTTTATGTGATGTTATTCCTATGGATGTTTGTCATATATTGCTGGGGAGACCATGGCAATATGATAAAAATGTGATTCATGATGGGAGAATGAACACATACACCCTAGAGAAGAATTGAAGAACTCATATGTTGCTTCCAATCAAGCATAAGGAAGTGAAACCGGAAGTAAGTAACACTGTACTTCTCATGAGTGGGAAAGAACTTCTTACAGAGGTTAAGAAGAAGGAAGATCCATAGTTCATTGTGGTCAGATAGCCTAGAATTGTTCTGACTAGCACAAAAGTGGATGATTTACCAGAAGAGATTCAGGAACGTTTGGAAGAGTTCGCTGACATTGTAGTGGACGAATTACCTTGTTCATTGCCACCAATCAGAAGTGTGAGTCATCACATTGATCTCATACCAGGAGCTAGTTTTCCAAATAAAGCCGTGTACAGATTGATGTCGCAAGAGAAGGAAGAGGTTAAGAGGCAAGTCCAGGATTTGTTGGACAAAGGTTTGGTCAGGGAAAGCTTGAGTCCATGTGATGTTCCAACAGTACTCAGTTCAAAGAAAGATGGAGGTTGGAGAATGTGTACTAATTCAAGATTAATTAACAAGATAACCATCAGGTATAGAATTCCATTGCCGAGGATGGATGATTTGATGGATTGCTTAAGTGGAGCCAAATATTTTTCAAAGATTGATTTGAAAAGTGGTTATCACCAGATTCGCATGAGAGAGGGTGATGAATGGAAGACCGCATTCAAAACCAACGAAGGGTTGTATGAATGGCTTGTTATGCTATTTGGCTTAACAAATGTGCCGAGTACCTTCATGAGGTTGATGAACGAAATCCTGAGGGAATTCATCGGAAAATTTGTCATTGTGTATTTTGATGACATACTGGTTTACAGTAAGATAGTGGCAGAGCATCTGAAGCATTTGGCTGCAGTAATGAAAAAATTGCAGCAGGAGAAGCTGTTGATAAACATGAAGAAATCCTCATTCATGAAAACAGAGCTCATTTACTTGGGGTTTGTTATTTCAGAAAATGAGTTAAACATGGATCCAGATAAGGTGGAGGTAATCAAGAATTGGCCATCACCAAGGAATGTATTCGAGGTGAGAATTTTTCACGGATTGGCTAGTTTCTACCGAAAATTCATCAAGAATTTCAGTGGAATTAGTGCAACGATGATGGATACAGTGAAAAAAAGACAAAAATATTTTCACTGGACAGAAGAGGCTGAAAAGAGTTTTAATCTGTTGAAAGAGAAAATCACGGAACAACCAATTCTAGTGTTGTTGGATTTCCAAGAGACATTTCAAGTGAAATGTGATGCAAGTGGATTTGCAGTAGGGGCAGTCTTAAGTTAGGAAGACAGGCCGATAGCATATTTTAGGGAGAAGCTGAATGAACCAAAGTTGAAATATTCCACTTATGATAAGGAATTTTACGCTATCATACAGGAACTGAAGAAATGGAGGAATTACTTGATACCAAAAGAGTTTGTCTTGTACAGTGACAATCATGCACTGTAGTTTGTGACTCAACAGGAAAAGTTGAATCAGAAACATGTCAAATGGGTTGAATATATGAAAGTTTTCACTTTTGTGATTAAACATATTTCTGGTACTGCTAACAAAGTTGTTGATGCTTTGAGCAGGAAGTGTTTGTTGTTGCAGGAGTTCAGAGTCAAAACATTGGGTTTTGATGATCTCAAGAACATGTACGCTAATGATCAGGATTTTAAGGAGGCGTATGAAACAGCTGAGAATCCAATTCTCAGAGACAGAAGCTTGTGGATAGAGTATATGATCTAGGAAGGATTATTGTTCAGAGGTAATCAACTGTGTATTCCAAAATGCTCCATGAGGGAGAATCTGCTGAAGGAAAAACACAGTGGAGGATTGGCAGGGCACTTTGGCCATGACAAGATGTTCGCAAAGTTGAACGAGTCATATTTTTGGCCAGGAATGTGAGAAGACATCAAAATATTTATGGACAGGTGTAGAATTTGTCAGCATTCGAGGGGGAAGAGACAGAATGCAGGATTCTATCAACCATTACCCATACCGGAGAGGTCGTGGAATGTGATTAGCATGGATTTTGTATTGGGGTTGCCAAGAACACAAAGAGGTTGTGATTCAATATTTTTGGTGGTGGATATATTTTCCAAGATGGCACACTTCATCCCATGTCAAAAAACCAGTGACACAACTCACATTGTGAACCTGTTTTTCAAAGAAGTCATTCGACTTCACGACTTACCAAGGAGTATAGTTTTGGATTGAGACACAAAATTCATAGGGAATTTTTGGAGGACCTTATGGAAGAAGCTGGGAACTAACTTGGAATTTAGTTCAGCTTATCATCCTCAGACGGATGGACAGACAGAAGTGGTGAACATAAGTCTAGGAGACTTACTAAGAATCTTGGTGACAGAGCACCATATCCAGTGGGACAACATATTACCATAGGCAGAGTTTGCTTATAATGACTCAGTCAACAGGAGCACAGGGCAAAAGTCCATTTCAAGTTGTTTATGGCATGCAGCCGAGAGGAATTTCTGAACTGAGGGATTCATAACAGACTGCGACTAGGAGCGCTAGTGTAGAGGAATTCGAAGAGGCGATGAAGGAACTTCACAGCCAGGTGAAGGAATGATTGCTGGAATCAAGTCAGGAGTATAAGCGAACAATAGATCACCATAGAAGACAACTTCAGTTTGAGGTTGGTGATCTGGTTCTGGCACATTTGAGAAATGAAAGGTTCCCGAGAGGAACATATAATAAGCTGAAGATGAAGAAAATCAGGCCATGCAGGGTCTTGAAGAAAATTGGGGAAAATGCTTATGAGATTGAATTACCCGATGTGATCGGAATTTCTCCGATATTCAATGTGTCATATTTGTACCCATACAAAGCTAAGGAAGCAGGAACAAGTGATGAACAATCAGAGGTTTAGTGGCAAAAGAAGATGCCAGTTGCAGAGAAGCCACAGATAGAAAGAATAATGGAGAAGAGAATTGGCAAGAAGACCAGAAGAAAACAATACTTTGAATACTTGGTCAAGTGGAAAGACCATCCAGTTGAAGATGCCAGTTGGGAGAATGAAGCAGAGATTCTGAAGCATGGACAGACCGTGCAGGAGCTCATGGACAGGAGCCCATGAAATTTTTCAAGCGAGGGAGTATGATGCAAGAGCATCTCCCACATCAAGCGAGCCAACGCAAAAGACGATGGACAGCTGGAAAGTGCCAGCACAATTTTTTTTGAAATTCCCTTGGATTGATGTGCCATATTAAATGAAGTCATTTAAGAAGAGACACACTTGTGTAATGTAATCGGACCTTGAGCATCTCGCTCTCGTCCTTAGTATGTAGGAGGCATTTAAATTAGTTAATGCATGTAGATAGAATTTAATTCTAGATTAGACAGTTTTAGAGCACAAGACGGAAATGGGATATAGACACCCTCATTGTGCATTGTAACATTATTCTGGAGAAGGAAGAGAAATAGCATGCAGAGAGCTGTGTAAGAACACCCATGTACAAACATTTGGATTAATAGAAAGAGGTTGATTCAAATTCATGGTTTGTGTTTGTTCTCTGTGTATTGATGTTGAATGATATGCTCATGAATGTTTACTTCCTATTATACATTTTCTTTGATATGTTGTGTATATGATTTCATGTTCTAAGTAGAAGTCTGAAAGGAAGAGGGAATGAGTTTCAATTGGTTCTCTATCTGAGCAAGAATTCCTACAAGGAGTGCAGTCAAAGCCTCCACAAGGAGTAAGTTGACAGAGGGTTCAGATAGGTAGCATTTGTTCTCATTTCCGCAAAAGTGTAGTTGGGCACAGGAGCCATGCAAGGACTGCGCAGGAAAAGTAAAGCCTCAAGGTTGCGAACCTAAGTAAGGTGTGAGAGACTGCTGCTGCAGGAGTGTGCAGAGTTGAAGGTATTCAACACTTGGAAGTGTCTGAGAGTTGCCGCAAGGAGTGCGTGCGAGACTCTTCTACAAGACTTTGAGTTGGGAGAAAGCTCAGGAGGGATAAGGCCTTCTAATCCATTTAAGGATAATACAGAGAAGTTTCAACAAGAAGTGTTAAGAAAGGAATCGTAAGTTTGCACGTGGTGCAGAAGTTGAGGAAGAACACTCAGATCATTCGTAGAAATCATCAAAGGGAAGAGGCTGACTGTTAGAAATCTGTGAGGAGGATTAGTGAAATCCCGCCAGCCGACAGAACTGCCAGAGAAGTGAGGAGGTTATGGTTGCATCCGGGGTTCAAGCTCAGGAGATTTTGGACCATAGGATCTTCCCATAGATACCCGCTAGCCGTTTGATTGACCAGGAGTCACACGGATTTTAATCTTCATGAACGGAAGGAGGAAAGTTCCAACTCAAGGCATGGCCATTGGGATTTTGGCATTCGCAAAATTGGAAGTTCTGTGAGCAAGAGATTGGGAAAATCCATGTTGGAAATCCCATAAACGATCAGAGCCATCCATCAGTTGGTACATGTGGACGACATCGAAAGCCCCATTGGCATTTCGGTCATTGGGACTCACAAAGGTAAGTGGATTGGGTTTATATAATTGGTGAAACCCGAGGGTTGATCTGAACCGTCCATCCACTTGGGACGCGTGTCAAAAATCTGAGGGAAGTCGGGGATCGACATTTCACGAGTCAGGGAGACAAGGAGGGCTTGCATTTTGGAATCATGAAGTCCAATTTTCTGAAAGGAAAGAGAGTCCCGTGTGGGACCCTGTTGATGTCATCTCTCCATAGCGAGGTATCAGGAATTTCCATAGTGAAAACCCCAAAGTGGCGAGGACTGTCCATCCTTGAGGACGCATGGCATCGATCTCTACTTTCGGAGAAATTCCCGGAGAAGAGTCATATCGGGGAATCGACTTTCGAGAGATCGGGGAAAGTGGATGTAAAAGAACTTCGGTAATTGAAGTCGTGAAACCCCGAGGGAGATCTGGAGCCATTGATTTTCATGACCGATCATGGCCATTGATTGTGTTTACAGTGGAAGGGCATCCTAGTGACGTCACATTGAGATTTGGAGAGTCGGGAATCCGGAGGACAAGAGGTCGCCTACATCTTGACATCAGAAACCCTGAAATCCTGAAAGGTGGTAAGATGGAGGTCATGTGGACCATGAGCCTAGCCCAGAGGCTGATCGGAGATTATAGTATATCGGGAAAATGGAGATCAGGAGATCGGGAACCAAAGGGCCTTGACATCAGGAGTTTGAAAACCCCGACACCCGATTTTCTATTCTTCTATCGTAAAGAGAACAGTGACCGGGCCTAGAAGCTGCGAGGAGTAGAAAAGACCTGTGGGCCAATTATCTGAAGGGGATTCTAGTGGAGAATCGGAGGAGCCACTTCGGCTCAGAAGTTAGAATTAGAATGATCCTTAAGACCAAGAGGTCGGCGCAGGGGCCTTTGCTGAGGCAGAGAGTGCGGTCTACATCATTTGGGCTCCTCTTCACCAAGCTCCAACTGAGCTTCCATGTATCTTTCTCCTCTCACACTTCTTCTAGGGAAATGGCATAGGCTATGATGGAGGAATAAGGGAAATAATGGGAAATTCTGATGCAGAACTTCACAAGGTAGCTACAATTTTATGGGGCAAGGAGGGGATGTGAAATGGGCATAGTTTCAATGTTCTTATGCTTCTTTCTAGGAATGATACCCCAACACATCCTTTATATGACAAAAGGATGGTTATTCGGTTGGGTGATGGGCTATAGGTGGTGGATTAGTTGGGAAACTACCCAATAGCCCGTAATCTCAACGAATTCCTTGCAACTTTTCATTTTTTGCAACTTTTTGGAGGTATACGTGGGTTTTAGTGGAGAAGCCTGAGTATGTACATGAGCTGTAGTGGAGCATCCTGATTACATACACGGTTTGTAGTGGAGCAAGGTGTGTACATCTTCTAAAAATTGGTTTTTAAGAAGAGAAACTGAGTGATCGCTTGGCAAAAATAGCAAGTAAGAGGGCCAAGTTCCAGGTATGCATGTATGGAGCAATTTAGGGTTATAACAATGGGATCATGAAAGAATAAAGAGACATATTCTCCTCACCTACAGGGGTATCGACACACTGCCAAGTCAAGCATCCAACTGATATGACCCCTGATTCACCTCTACTTAGTGGACCAGTCTATCGTCACTCGTTGATGGAAAATGTCGAAATCATGTCACATATCCAAGAGATGGTCCAAAAGGGGCACGTCAAAACTATCACCTCCCCTTGTAGAATCCCAATTGTACTGGTGTAGAAGAAGGATGGGACATGGCGACTCTACATTGATTACGGAGCCTTAAACAAAATCACAATCAGGAACTGATACCCCATTCGTAGGATTGATGACCTTCTTGACCAACTCAAAGGGGAAAAGTTCTTCAACAATATTGACCTAAAGTCTGTCTTCCACCAAGTTCCCATCGAACCAAATGATGTATGGAAGGCAAAATTCAAATCTAAAGAAGGTCTCTTTGAATGGCTAGTCATTCCCTTTGTCTTAACAAATGCACCAACAACTTTCATGAGGTTGATGGATGATGTATTGAGACCCTTCACCAACTCCTTTGTGGTGGTATATTTGGATGACATCCTCATCTGCAGCAGGACGTGGGAGGAGAACATGAAACATATTCAACACATTTTGAGCACTCTACGGTAGCATAAGCTATATGCCAACTTGGAAAAATTCTCTTTTGGCATGAACAGGGTCCAATACTTGGGATACATTTTTTATGAGAATGGGGTACATGTTGATCCAACTAAGATCCAAGTCATCTTTGACTATCCAACCCCGAATGCACTGACCGATCTTTAGAGCTTCTTGGGACTAGACAAATTTTACCGATTTTTCATGTTGGGATTCTCCCATATTGCATGGGCCCTCAACCAAGTGACCAAGGGAGATGGTAGGGCCAAGTTCGTTTGGGGGAAGGAGAAACAACAAGAATTCGATGATCTGAAGCATCACTTGTACTCAAATCTAGTATTCTCCTTGCCTAATCTGCAACAACCGTTTGATATTGAGACTGATGCATATGACTATGTTGTGGGCACAGTTCTCACTCAGCACAGGCATCCAGTGGCATACCATAGTGAGACAATCTCCAAAACTATCTAAAATACCCCACCTATGACAAGGAAATGTATTCCATTGTACAATCATTTTGTTAATGGAAACATTACATTTTGGAAAAAGAGATGATCATACAAACTAATCACAAGCCTCTTTAGTTCATACAGACATAGGGGAAATTCCAGAATGACCACCATCAAAAGTGGTCCACCCACCTGCAACAGTTCCATCTTAACATCAAGTATAATACATGTATCTCCAATCGTGACACCGACTGCCTCAGTTGGCCTCCTGTGGCTACACTCATCACTATGCTCCATTCCTGTGCACATGAAGCATCTAAGTAGCCCCAACTTTATCAACAAGATCCAAACTTCACCACCACCTATAAAATCTTGGGTACAGGTGCAACTGTCAATGATTTTCACATTTAGTACAGACTCTTATGCCTCCTAGGCCATCTATGTATTCCTACAAGCGAGCGTACAAATCTGATTTTGGAATCCCACTACAATCGAGTGGCATGACATTTTGGTGTGGAGAAAAATGTGGTTGTTCTTTAGAAACATTTTTATTGGCCAAAACTTTGACATGACATCAGCAAGTATATCAGATATTGCACTGCCTGTGCCATTTCCAAGCCATCCATCAAGAAGAAAGGCTTATACACCCCTCTTCCTATTCCCGAGAAGCCTTGGGAATCCATCTCAATATATTACATGTCTGGCTTGTCACCCACCAAACAAGGAAATGGTTGTGTATCTGTGGTCGTTGATCGATTTTCGAATATGGCCATCCTCAAAGCTTGCAAGAAAAATATCACAGTGGAAGATATTGCTCTCTTCTTCGAATGAGTTTGGGTCCACTTTCGGATACCACAAACCATCATCTCCGACTGGGATAGTAGGTTCCTCGGAACATTTTGGTCAAGTATCTGGTCTCTATTGGACACCAAGGAAAAAAAATCCATTTCTTTCCACCCCCAAACTGATGACCAAACATAGGTAGTCAATCAGATGATTGTGCACATCATGCACATGTACAATTATAATCATCCATGTACATGGGACGAGAGTCTCCCCTATGTTCAAGACAATTACAACAAGGATCTCCATAGCTTCATCAACCATATCCCATTTCAGGTGGGTCTAGGATTCCAACACTTGGGGCCCATTGATGTTGCACTTCCTCTTGCCACTGCACAGACAAAATCTTCCCATGATCAGTCTACGATCGACCAAGCCACCAGATTAATTGAGTGGATTCAGCACATCCTCCAACAGGTCCATGAGATTTTGCATAAATATAATGCTAAGTACAAGAAGCGCCATGATCAACATAGGGCACCACACCAGTACAAGAGTGCATTGAAAAATGAGCAACTCGACAAATTCATCCTTTAGTGATTTTGATGAGCACCACAAATGAACATTCGTCACATGATCACCTAGATCTTCACCAATATTTCCCTCAAATTTTAGAATATCTAAAGGAAACTTAGTCAACATGGGGGGCCAATGCAGATCGTGACAAATTGGGTCATTCAATAATATCGACAAGTTTGGAAGATGTAGCATTGCCAGAAACAATAGTTTATGTTGTGAACTATTTATAGGAAAAGAGGGTCATGGAGTTTGAATGGCACCAGGTTACCAAGAAATGTTGGACTGCTAGCCAAGGTTCTGGTAGAAACCATGGCCTTGACTAGCATAGGGAAACTGTGTATGTTGGGGTATCATTGACTGACTCCCAAAATTGGACGACATAGATTGTGTGGGGATTTCTCCCTTCATTGTATTCCAAGGACCTTGGAAGGGGATGCCCCCAGCTGATCTGACAAGAATGGGTACGAAGCCCTGCTTGGGGTTCCATTAAGTATGGAATGGGTTTCCCCTGACCAACATCCCTTGAGAGGGAACTGATCCCTACCAAGGATTCCAAAGACTCTGTGTGGAGAAAAATCCAGTCGTTGCTCCCTATGAAGGAATAGTACCTTCCACTGGGTTCTGTTGACCAAAAATGGGGGCCCCCAGCTGAGGAAGCAGTCGAAGAAAAATAATTATTCTCAAATGCATCGAAAAAAGAGAACAACATAGATCCCATTGACGTTGTATAAGACGAAGGTCCTAAATTTCCTCCACCAAACAAGATATAATTAGTGTTTGGCCCAATTGGTTGCTGAAAATAACCACTGAGAAAACAGGACAGAGGAGGTATATGACCCCCACCATAAGGGATAACATTAAAAGGTAGAGAAGTGCCCCTGGTTGACCCTTGCATGTGAGCATTCAAGCTCCCTGCTCCCATACCCATGGTCTGTAAGGTAGAATAAGTAAGAACCGTGTTTGTATCAAAGTTGGGCATCTGAGAAGGGAGGTCTCGTCGCACTCTATGTAAACGGAATAGTGAACGAACCCAATAAAGGTATCGGACTACTACCTGAAGTTGAGGGAGTCGAGACAACTTTGGTCCAAACTAGCGAAGGTGGGAGAGGAGGTAAGATGCCCCCTACAGTAGTAGCCATAACGGGAGTATGAGGACTCCCAAACTAAGCAACAACATTTTCTTCCATTTCCTCTCATAGGACTAGCTGGCGCTCCGAAGGTGTCACCTCAGGAGCGACAATCTAAATCAAGATCAGTGTCAACAAGTTGGTAATCGAAGGGTTAGTTGGCCTAAGACCTTCTACCTCAAGGTCAGAAATGGTAGGTTCCTCTAGAATCAATAAGTCTCCTCACAGAGTAGGCTCAGGCACATTTTCCTATGTCCCATTCACTTCAAATGATCCTTATTAGTCAAGTCTTCACCTCAACAGTGGCAGAGGTGGCTCCAAAGTAACCGACGAGAGGCCCTGAATCCTTTGTGACCTGAGGAGTTGTTGATCTTCCACTTTGTGAAATGATCAACCGACACATTAAGGCTTGACTAGCATAGACCACAAGGCACACACTAAAATCTTTCCTAAAGATAAATCAAGTAGTCGACTATCTAGTAGGAAGGATAGTTACGCCAATCAACACTAGAGAAACTAACGGTGCAAGTGCAACTCAAACACAGAAGAACCCTCCAGGTATAATATATGAAGCACGATCCGACGCCCACCCTAGGTACCGTGGTATACCCCTGCAGTCACCTATGTAAGTCCGTAAAATATGGGAAACTAGCTTTCCATCTCATAGTCAGCTACCAGGCGGGTACATTCGGCAGTCGAGAAGATCGTAATTAGAAGGATAACAAGTCCAAAGCCCTTCAAGGGTATCGAAAGAAAATGGTATGGAAGATAATAGAGGATATCGAATGGATTCGACGTCCATGAATATCTGTAGGAAAATGCAGTCGGTATTCTTCTTGAGAAAGACCCTCAATATACAATCCCCACTACGTTCAGTCCAACTTTGGGGGGGTTATCTCCTCTGCCTTTCCTCAGACGACCTCGTGTTTATCGCCTATGTTAGAGGAGGGTCCCGACTAACTCTTACGATGCTAGACTTAAAGAACTCCATAAATCAGACTCCAATGTTTGATTTAAAGTGGCCTTGAAGAGTGTCCTCTTCACACCTAATTCAAGGCCCTAAAACCCTAAACTAGTTTGTGAACCCTACAAACAGAAACATCTAATGTATTTTAGATTAGGCATTATTTTTAAGGATTGATTTACTAAAAATTTATGGTAGTGAAACTAATGGTGTTATAAAGAGATGAACAAGGAGGAGGGATTTAAATCACTTGAAAGAAAAATTACTTCGAAATTAAAAGCAAATCTTGTAAAAAACTCTTTTTAAATTCAACTTTTCTAAATGATATTTCAAGATCTTGTAAATAAAGAAATCCTAAAACTTGCTTTCGCTTGACTACAAACTACTTATGTTTCAGGAAATCAAGAAAAACTTTGAAAATAAAGGCTCTTTTTACTTTTGCAAATAACAACTTTAACTACTTTACCAAACTAAATGCAAGAAAATGAATTTCTTTTTTTTTTAACCGCTTTAGAGAGAAAAAACCGAAGTAATTTTTTTTGTTTTTTCAAAGAAAGTAAAAAAGGATAAAAAGAAAAATGAAAAAAATATTGGTAAATACCTTTAGTCCACTGCAAATCACAGGGATTCAACCAAGAAAACAAAAGTTGTATCTAAGACTTGACAACTTGCACTAAACCTTTTAGGGAAAACATAAGAAAACTAAAGAAACAAGTAAACCGAAACGTATACCCAACCTATGGCCACAGAGTGAGACTCTAGCTGATTTAAGAAAGCCATGAGAAGTGTGAACTTCTATCAGGAAAGAGGCAAAATCCCTCTTTATTAAAACAATTTCATGAAACAGAGATGCAGGTTGTTGCATCAACAGCCTGCGTATGTACGCAGGTTGTTTACCGTGTAGAGCGTGTATGTACGTGGGCTGTCCCAAGATAGGGCACGTACACCTCTGAATATTTTCAAAAATAAAAAGACTAGGTAGACTTACAGGGCAGGGAAAACTGGTATGCACCCTAGAGGTGACCATAAACCCTTGACAGACTCAAAAAATTTCATTGAAACTCGAAAGGAAAACAAAAACCAATCAATCAACCCAAAAACCTCCTAAAAAACCCTAGAGAGATCCCCAGTATGGTCGCTAGTTCTTCTAGCGGGAAAATCTCCCCTTAAACTATGCCAGGGTTTAAGATATGCACAGAGAGAATAACTGTCTAAAGTCAATCTTGTTTCTACTCTACCCCAAATATACCATAACAAATGAAAATAAAGCAATAAGAGAGAAGATCAGTAATTGTACCTTTTATCCCACATCTGATGATGATCGCCTCAAGCTTTGTGGTTCCAAAGACTGCAAGTCTTGACCCAAGGTTGACCTGCATTCAAAACTAGGAAAAAAAGGACTAAAAGAATCCTATTTATATTCATAAATTAGGGTTAGATATCAAATTATATGTATAAATCAAAGAAAATACACAAAACATCATCATTTGGGATAGGGAAAATAGATTCTTTTATTCT
Source organism: Picea engelmannii (assembly GCA_009831015.1). Taxonomy (NCBI): domain Eukaryota; kingdom Viridiplantae; phylum Streptophyta; class Pinopsida; order Pinales; family Pinaceae; genus Picea; species Picea engelmannii. The sequence goes on along the minus strand of ML777756.1, from coordinate 341,958 downwards.
TCAAACAAAGACTGAAACTTACAATCTTTGTCGACCACCATTCTACGAACCTGGTTTGGGCTCCTCTTTACAATGCTCCAATCGCACCATCAATAGGTGTCTTCTCTCAATCTTCTTATCACATCAAGGAAAGGGAATGTATTGAATGGAGGAAGAAGGGGTTGATGAGGGAATTCTGAGGCAATATTTCAAAAAAGGTATCAAAAGCTTGGGCAAGGAAGGGAAGTGAAATTGGGAAGAGTTTCATTGTTCTTATGCTTGGATATTAAATGAGACCCCAACACCTCCTTTTATATGACAAAAGGATGGTTAATCGGTTGGTTGATGGGATATAACATGTGAATTGGTTGGGAAACCTCGAAAAGCCCATGAATTTCACCAAATTCCTTACAACTTTTTAATTTTTGCAACTTATGAAAGCATATTCAGGATGTTTAGTGTGCAACAAGCATATCTACATGGGTTGTAGTGGTGCAGGGTGCGTATATGCTCTAAAAAATGGTTTTTTAAGAAGATATCATCAGCAGTGCTTTGGAAAAATATGCAAGTAAGAGGGCCAAGGCCATGTATGCATGAATAGGGCATTTTAGGGATATAACACATATGATGGGACATTTATTGAATTAATTGCATAGATACTCTCCCCAGTTTCATAATACTTGGTACAATCCATCCCAAGTGATTCCATTACTAATAATGGCATGATATTATTTGTTTCTCTAATATCAACCAAGCAATTATGAAGTACCACATCATGATTTTCTATTGTAGCATATAAAGGTGGTTATTTTCATTTTGGTCTAAGTGTTGATATATTATGATGCTTCTTGGGTTTTTCTACAACAACCTCAATTCTATGAATTGGTTCATCTAATATTTTTAGAATGTTTTCCCTCTACAATGGGATTTGACCACTTCCATGAATGGAAAAGTGATTCTCAATTTAGTCAAATCATCAATCATGTTGTATGTCAGTTGTGAAGGATTCTTCACTTGATTTGAATATTCTTGCTACTAAGTTGCTTCTTCTCCATTTGGTCTCATATTTTCCTTTTCTTTTTCCAAAGTTTCCTTTGTTTTAAATATATTTAGTTGTGCCCTTGTTTGCACAACATTGTCTTGCGAGATATTGATTTCTTCTTGTTCATCAAATATCTACATGGGTGACTCACCTTCATCCATTTGTACAGATTCAAGAATTTCTTCTTGAATGAAATAAACCTCTTGATTAACATTATCAATGATCTCATATTCAAAAAATTCTTCTAATATTACAACATTAGAGTTTGTCACTCTAGGTTCCCTTTGTATAAACTCCTCATTTCTACCATCATTTCTTATTATTTGTTCTTGAACGATATTTCTCCGTTGTTCTTGAACATGAATTCTTGGATTAGGAGAATTTTTTTTATTTCTTCTTAATCTTGTTAATTCATTTTACATTTTTCGGATAGTTCGATTCATCTGAGCTATCTCGATCCTTTGTTTGTCTTCTTGTGTTGTTACTATATTGTTTCTCACATAAGGAATTACCCCTTGGAGGATCCCTCCACCTTCTCCTTGATTTTCAGTATTTTGTGCTCTTTGGTCTTCAACTTTCCTTGAAGTTGATGGTACTTGATCTAAAATACTAAGGGTATCCATTTGTCTTTGGACTTTAAAAAAAATGATATTGGGATCAACATCTGTTTCCAACATGATTTCTTCCATTTGTGTTGCTTTACACATGGCTCCAACTAAATCTTCAATTTTTGAGAGCTCGATAGAAAATTTTACAATTGTTGGTATTGCATTCTGGTAACACCCAAGTATGATTGGATCATTTGAATTGTGTTCTTTTGGAATATGATTAAGTGTTCTAAAAAATAAAAAAAAATTGAAGTCCCTTATTCTCTCACCCTTTTTCAAACATATTTGGGTGAATTGCGTGAGCAAAGTATGATATGCTACTAGAGGAGCATACATAGACAAAAACATGGCTTCTAAATCATCGAATGATGAAATTAATTGAGAAGGAAGGGACATGTACCATTCATAGGATTGTCCTATCAATTTAGGAATAATCAATTTGACCATTACGTCATCATGTTCCACCAAATAAATCTAACACATATTCAAAAATTTATCCATATGTTTCTTCAAGTCCGTCGTTCCATCTCCTGAAAATGTTGGAAACTCTCCTTGTGGAAGAGTTGGAAATTGATTTTGTTCTCCATGAAGATTTAGGGGGCTATTTATAACCCTTCTTTGTGGAATTCTATTCCTTTTTTCACGATTCTTGGGGTTTTCATTTCTTTCTTGTCTATCACCCATGATTGGATCCTTTTATTTTTTAGTAGTCGAACTTCCTCCAACTTCTGGAAATTGACGTTGTTTGATTTTAATTCTTGTTAATGGGCCCTTGTACAATTCCAAAATAAATTTCTATCTTGTATTTTCGACCTTCTTATAAGTTCTCTTTCCTCTTCTCGAGCAAGATTTTCCTAGGATCTTCCAAGATCTTCACGAGTTCGGGTTGTTGTTATCACTAAATCATACAATTGATGAAAAACACTTGTCTGATTTTCTAATCCAAATTGCAACTAGGGTTGGTTAGGTTGAGGCTAAGTCATAAATAATTATGGTTTGAGAAACCAACTTTTTGTTCTTATTCCCCAATATGGTCGCCAAAAATGTTGATGTTTGAATCGGTTAAGATCGAAACAACAACCTCACGAAGATATAAATCCCCCTTCATTTTTATAGAGGTGGTACTCCTCTGTATATTCTTTAAATATTTATCTTTGAATGTCTTGGGAAAATAACATGAAGAATAAGAGAATGTTGAATAGAAAACTCCAAATATTTATTAATCAAATAAACATTCACTACTAAATATGACCAAATTTGCTATGCATTTTCATTTCTATTGTGACATGTATTCGTTGCACTTTCCACGAAATCGGGTTTTCTTTTTCATGGATCTTTTTTTGTTGCTATATCGACAAAGAAGAAATCATTTTGGAAATATCCACGAAAAATGGTTGCCACGTGCCATTCGTTTGTGTTCCTGAATAATTTTTTTTTAATTTTTTTAATATAGTGACAAACATCTATCTATATAGCGACAAACATCTGTGGAAAAACACAAATGATAAGCATTTGTTGTGGTAAATTTGTTTTATTTTTTTACAAACATTCATCTATATAGCAACAAAAATTCATCTATATAGTGACACACATTTGTATATATAGAGACAAAAATCCATATATATAAAAACAAACAACCATGGAAAGACACAAATGATAAGTTTATATTGCGACGAGAATGCTATATTTTCCATGCTTTTTCGTTGATATAGTGACAAGGACTTTAGGTTAAAAAAAAGAAAAATTTCATGCCTGTTTAAGGATAAATTCGTTAGTGCGGACACAGACCAATCTCCCTAGATCCACCTGGATCTAGAACAAAACAAGACAGAATATATCGCTTTCCCTAGATCTAAAGTATTGAATGGACAAGAGAAAAAGGATGATGTACTTACT
>ML777756.1:321978-332116 GCA_009831015.1 Picea engelmannii | reverse complement strand
AAATCATGAAAGCGAGTAAGATCCAAACTATTCGGATGCCACCTCACCCAAGAAGCTTCTCCTTCTAGAAAATTCGAGAAACCGTACGTTTTTCCCACGTGCTGGAATGTCCGCACCCTAGCTATATAGCAACCTGCGGACAGTCTGCACCTTGGCTATATAGCAACCTGTGGGAATTTGTCATTCCCGCACCCTGCCTATATAGCAACCTGCGGACATTTCTTTTTATAAGGTTTTTACATAGGAAAATGTAACTTTTTTCCTCAGGAAAAGTTCTTCTTCCTTCTCTCTTCAGGAACTCAGGCCACTGTGACCCCTCTAAAGGCAATAGATAGGTTTACATCATTAACGATCATAGGGATGACGAAAATAATGTGTAACAATGCCTACCACCAACCTCAACCCAATTCACTTTGATTTTAATCTTCTCAAGGAATCCTTGCAAAGTGAGGCCCTAAACAAGGCATATTCGCTATTTCTAGGTGAGTGGAGATCCCTTATTTGAATACCATATTTTAGTGAATGCCACTCCTTTGGAAAGATTAAGATACCTCCTCCCCTAGAAGCCTGAAGGTTTCCTCAAAATGAGAAATGTATTTCATCTATTTTTATTCTAATATGGGTGCCACCTACACATTTGAGATGAGAGCCTCATTGATGGTTATGATCTCTTCTAGTTTGGGGGCTTCAACCTTGACCTGGAGAGGGATATTTATCTCTTCTTCCCTATATTTATTCAATTCAACTTCTCTCAAATCCTCATGTTGAATCCAATACGATAGTGCCCCGGGTTGGAAATACCCTACATATGGGTTTGGTTTCTATTTGTAGGGATGTGGGAGGGAAATTTTGTGTAGATAATATTCACACAACCTATCCCTCATTTCATCATCATTATTTTGACATACACCCGCAAATTATTTTGGGGTCTCTATCTTAAATGAAACCTATTGCATTGGACTCTGCATTTGAAATTTATACCATTTCTCTCTGAGAAAAAGGTTGTGAACTTTTATTATTTTCCTATATCTAATCACATATTTTTCAATCTAGGACATTTTGGCTATGGATACCTTCATTATCATTGCTTGGCAAATTTGAGCAGTCAAATCCTTCTTAGTTCTTGCCAATTATTCCTTCAAATAATTGTTTTTCATTTCTAGTTTCTTATGACTATTAACTCCTTGCATTCTCATGATTTAAACATTTTCTTGTAGGTGGTGTAATTTTTTCTCCACTCCCTTTGTGATGCCTTATACCTTATTTCCCTTGAACATATTATTTTTTTCTATGTTTTTGCATTTGAGGGCCTCATCCCTGGTTAATTATTATTCTCTTAGACTGAGTTGCAAAAGATTTATTCTATAGGTTCCATTGTATTTTCCTCCTTAGGTGCCCATAATGGATTCATGTAGGAATGATATTCCTCCACATTTACCACAGAAGAGGAGATTGGGGTGATTAGTTTAGGAGTTTCTTGGGATCTAGTCTTATCTCTCCTATAGAACTTCCCACTTTCCATTTAAATTGTGGTTTTCTCCCTAATATTAAATGGGTTTCTTGGATATGTCCTTAATTTAATTAGGGTGTAATTCACTTCCTTATCTATGGCTTATACCTTGAATTTATTTTGAGATTTATTTTTCATGGAGGTACCTAGCTTTCCTTGTTTCTTATTCCTCCCGATAACCCTCTCAGGTCTTGGATCTTGAGAAGCCTGTTGAGATTCCATAAAGGCCTATATCTCCATATCCAAAAAGTATTCCCATGATACCCTAAGAATCTATACTTTTAAGGAATCAAAAAATACTAGCTTGATGACGCCATGATGTTCTGGTGCCTCATTCTTACCTCTCTTTACCTTTGTGCTCATCTCTCTTGGGGACTTAAAGAGAAAAAATGGGATACTTAAATTTTTCTTAGGATTTTGGTGAAATAAATGTCTTATATGGTGTAATAATATGAAGTGATATGCATAGACCAAACTTAGTCTTCCCTCACAAGTAATATATCCGAGAAAATGGTATGCCACTTTAGGCCATGGCTCTAGCAAGAAATATCTCTTCAACCCATTCTTTTCCACTACAAGCTACTCACAACTAATAAAGGAGATGAACTTTTATTCAATAAGAGATTAATCTCCTACTAGCTCCTTTATTGACTATCGACTATGACTTCATCTCCTTTATTTACATTTCTATGTGATTGATTGTATTATATGTGAAGAATTGGTTTAATATTGGAATCCTTTTAAGGCGATATTGGACCACATGCAAAGTGTTAAGAAAGGATATCATTACCTACAATAGAAGGAATACTCTAGAAGAGTCTATAATTTATTGTGGGGACTTTCCGAAGAAAATTTCAAGTAATGAAATCTGGTCTAAATGCTACTTTTGAACCATTTGAAGATGATCATAGCTTCAAATCATGACATGGAGCAGGAAATGTAATGGATTGGTGCTGTAAAACATATATCAAACATACATTGCGATAGAAATGATTGAAAATCGAGACCTTTATTTTGGGAAATCGATCATTCTCTACAAGATACTGCCACAAACCATCCAGTGTGTCCTCTATCCCTCTTTTTCACATGCAACTGTAAAATAGCCACCCAATTATCAATTACTAATAGAATAAAACCAATGGGGTAACTAGACTTTAAAAAACACATCAAAAACCTTACCTTATTAATGTCCTTTCTCCGGGTCCATCAAACCATACAACTTGATAATCATTTTCCACGAGTTGCATTTCCATCGCCAAGACCTGCAGAAATCATCAAAGACAGAATTTTTATATGAGTAAATAATATATAAGAAAATAAACATGCATTTAAAAATGTAAAAGACTCTAGAAATACTAGAGTGGAATACCTTAATGATCTTCTCTTTGTTTCGAGAATAGGTTATTCCCTACTAAACAGGGCCAACCATGTGAAGGTGGAAGCTCATATGGCCCCTCCCACCCCTCACATCGCTCTCAATTCCCCATACCCAATAAATGATTTATTTTACATATAAAACATATAAACATTCATGCATAAGTAGGAAAGTCATCAAAATATATAAACATATAAACATTCATGCATAAGGATGCAAGTCATATAAATATTTATTCATATTAATAATGATAGTCATCAAAATACAAGTCATAAATTCATACAATTAGTTTTTTTGTTTTATTTTTGGTCTTTTTCTCATAAAACCCACGAGTGGGATATCATCAACCTCATCTCACAATGTGTTTCTTCCACCCTATCCTTGTGTTGGTTTTTTTTCCATCCAATCACACACCATACTTCTGGTACATTGATGAGCAGGGCATGGAGGAAGTTCCAAATGGGTGTTAGTTGCATCAATGAAAACAATCATATTGATATGCTAAAATATTACTGAAATAACTATTTCATTATTTTGAATAACATTACAATATTGTTATTTACCCATCTTTCTAGCCATGAAAACTAGTGTGTTCATTGCTTGTGTCATTTGTTCCTTTTGCAGTTCACCCTCATGAGATACATGATCCTCCATTGAAAGAATAAAATTTATAAGTACACATCAACAAATAAATATCTATAATCATAATAGATACTTCTATTTATAAAGCATACATACCCAAATGGCTAGTTTTCTCCCCAATATCATGTGATAGGTGCTCCCCACTATCAACTAGTAGTTGTTGAGTAACTCTACCCTCACTGCTTTGGTTGCTATGTTGGAATGTTTACAGTTGGGAGTGCGCTTGTCATTGATGGCAAGAACACACATGAAAGATAAGCTCAGGAGGAGGAGCGACGATGGCAGGTTTACTAGTGAGAACAACAGCAAACCAAATCTTGAGTATGCAGACAAGAAAACGCACATAAGACCCAAAGTCATGAGGACTTGCAGAAGGATCAAAGGTCGACGCCTTTGGCACTTAGAAATTCTTCTAAGTAAGGAGGAATGAAGCTCAGGAGGAGGAGTGACATGGGTCGTTGATCATGGATCGAGGAGCGTCGTGGGTCATTAGATCCGGTGAAGCTGCAAGTAGGATAATACTAGGAGTCATCCAACACTCCAAAGCTGTGAAGGAATGATGTTCGTCCATCGAGGAAAGTCATGGATCATTGGATCTAGAGGACATGTGGTGACATATCAATATTTCTCTAAATGGAAAGTCAAAGGAAGGATGTGCTCTAAACCTTCCAACTCGTGAAACGTGAAATCACGACATGATATAGCCCATCGGATCACAAAGGGTTCTAGACCATTGATCTATCACAACCAAGAATGAAGTCTTCAGTCTCGAAGATGAATTCTAGATGATTCAATTCGGAGGACATGTGGCAAAAGATGAGCAGTTTCGCAGAATCGTGAATCGAGAGAACTACATCGAGCAGCTTGCATATATCGTAAAACAAGAAATCCTGATGAGATCTTGAACGTTGAACCACAGAGGGCTATGGTTCGTTGATTTGGAGCAGGCTTCAAAGAATCGGGACTTGGAAGAAGGGAGGTTCTCTAACCTTCGACATCGTGAAACGCAAAATCCCAAAATACTAAAAGTGATCACAGTCGTTGATCAAGGAAGCATTATGGACCGTTGATCTGGCACAATGAAGAACGAATTCAGAACTCGTGAAAGTGATCTTTGGATTGTTGGATCATTGAGGAGAATGATCCATTGATTTGGCACCCATGGATATCAGGAATTAGGGAATCGGGAGAAAAAAGGTGAACTAACCTCCAAAGTCATGAAACGCGAAATCATGACTTGATCGGAGTCGTCGATTGAAGGAGGATTGTGGTCCGTCAATCTAACATAATTGTGAGTTTGGAAATCTGGAGCACAGAGGAAGTTGTTTTCCAAAGTCACGAAATGCGAAGTCACGAAGTTGATCTGAGTCGTTGATTTCAAGGGAATCAAGGACTGTCGATCTAGTCTCAAGGAATTTGTTGATTCGGGGATCGCGAATTTGGAGAAGATAGGTGAGCAAATTCACAAATTTCACAATGTCCCAAAGTGAGAAATCGTGAAGCACCTGTTGGCTTAACCAGTGGTCAATGCCAGTTGTGACATGAAGGAAGGAGATTGCAAGTTTTTAGGCTCCATTTCGTTATCGGGAGTTGGAAGAGTCAGAGTGACTCACAACAAAACTAGCGAAATGCAAAATTGCGAAGTGCCTTTTGATTAGGCCGGTGGTCAAAGCTAGTGGTCACATCAGTGGAAGAGAAGGGAAGGAACTAGCAGTGCTAGGCTCCATTTTAGATTTTCGTGAATCGGGAAAACCAAGATGACTCACAGTTGATCACCCGAAATGATAAATCGTGAAATGACTATTGGTTAGGCATAAGGTCACCATCGATGGTCATGTGAAAGGAAGGGTCTTAGCTAGAAAATCCAGCGCCCACTGTGTAGTTTTCTCAATAAGGGAAAAAGCAATAAAAGGGATGAGCGCACTGAGTTTTTCTCAGTAACTTCTAGAGATAGACTGATTGTAACCATAGAAAATGACTAATTGCATCTACCAGAGAGTTCGAAGAATCTCAGGGTGATCGCCAGAGGAGCTGAAGAGTCTCGAGATAATTGCCAGTGGAATGAAGACTCATCATAGATACATTTGACAGATGGAAAAGTGTCGAAGTCTGTAACTACAACAGAGAGGATAAATCTCGACTGTGACAGAAAAGACGAAGATTCGCACTACCAGAGAAGGAAAAGAATCTCAGGGTGCATATCGGTTATGTGCTTATCCTAAGAATATCTGAGATGTGCATATTTATTATACCAATTACTTTTCCATATCGTCAGTGTAACTGCCAAATAAGACGATGGTTTGCATGGACGATATGGAAAAGTAATCGGTATGATAAATATGCACATAACAGATATGCAGAGGTTGTTGTTGTTGAAAGTGATTCATGCGGGTAAAAGCAAACTATGTGCAATAGCTGAAAGATAGAGAAGAGGCGTAGTGCATAGAATAGAAATGCATATATGAGAAAGAAAGAGGAAGCCAAGGTGCATGTGCAGAGACAAAGAATAAGAACAAAAATCTCAAAGAAGAATGTGAGCAGGAAGACACTGATGTAGGCATAGCATATCAATGATGCAGTACAGTGATGAGAATGGTAAGCAATAGATAAACACTGTATCACTGTAATAAGTTTCAGTAACAAATTTTTTATAGTCAGGGTGGTTGGGAGGTGCTAGGGAGGATTGGTGTCCTCATATTTTCAAGTGGGTTCTTGAACACAGGGAGTTGTAGCTTCCATCTGGTTGCAGCCAGAAAAACTAGGGTGGTGCAAGGGAGAACTGTTGTTCTCTGTTATACAGGTTGGTGCCTGTGTGACTGGAAGTTGGTGCTTCCATCCAGTTGGTGTTGAAACACTTAGGGATTTGGTGCTTCCTTCTAGTGGGTGCTAGAGAATCCAAAGAGTAGGTGCTCTCAGCAAGTAGTAGCTTGCAAAACAGTGGTGGTAGCCTCATTATGAGTTGGTGCTCATAATAATGAAAATGTACAAAAAATAATTATCATATCAAGAAGAAGAGGTTTTCTCCCTTTATGGGTTTCCTCAGGAAATATCTGCCTTTGTATATTTCATTTGTGTGATTGATGAATATTCTATTGCTGCATTATTGTGATTGTCATTGAGTGTTCTGTAAATCGTTTAAATGGGTATAATTGTTTAAGCATAGTAACAATTGATTCACCCCCCCTCTCAGTTGTCCAACATGATCTCCCACTTAAAAAAAACATAAACATTTATTTATTGGTGATATAATCAATCATGAATAGATTTTACAAGTATACTACAATGATGACCTTATTGATTTTATTTAACTGCATTTGCATCTTTGGGGAGATTGGCGCCTGCCCCAAGATTTTTCGATATTCAACCACACTTTGAAATCCAAACTTGAAACAAAGATTTCGGTCTTCCTCCGTGGCAGTGGATTTGAACATATTTCCCTGCAATGCATAAGATAATTAAAATTGCTTGTAATAAAACAATTATTTGTTTTCTACTGTTAAATAAATATTTGCGACAATTAATCATTTAATTCTTACGATTCATGCTCTTAGTTTTTTGTAGCCACCCTAGCCCAATTTATGTTTCCCATGCTTTTCCACTCTAGCCTTTGTTTCTTTGGAGGTGTCGGGAAAACTATGAAAATTTTGAAATATGTTAGATGTTGCAATTACTATTTAAAAATAAAAAATAAAATTGAGCATATTTCACTACAAATATGATATGTGTCGTACCTTTCTTTACCAGGTCATGGTGCTTTTCCTTGTCTTTTTAGAAAATTATTATTTGCATCCTCTATCACTGCCTTCCACTCTTTCTTTGAAACCATGGGAGGGTTCTCATACTTGAGGTTTTATTCCAATATTTTCCTATACTGGGCCCTGGTATATTTCAAACTCTCGCCACCTAATTGGGTGACCACCTTTTTGTTGAATGTATTTCCAAATTTTTTTACCACATGACTTATCAATTCATCTTTCAAATTGTTATCTTGGCCATTCCACCTTGTGTGAATGGTGGGCCCAAAAAGCTCCAATTCCTTGTCATTCAAGTTCCTATAGAATACATTATTTTCTGCAAAAACGTTATGGTCATTAATTTTAAATAATTTCTACATATGTACATTTCAATTACATGATCAAAATTAATCAATTAATTAATAAATTCCTACAATAATTTGTATCTTTATTGGAACACGATCGTCATCCAATAGAAGGGTGAGATCTAGTGTTCATGTGCTTTTCACATGTGTTGCTCTAGTATAAGCTTCCTAGTAATCAACACTAGGTTCATCTCCAACATTGTGTGGAGTCCCAGTGTTTGTACGACCCTGCTCGGGAATTTCATGCTGCTCAAAATCAATATCCTCAATATTTGATTCAAGGCCAACCTAAGGAGGGTAAAAAAACCTCACCGGTATGCTATGTCGACACTATGGACGCATTGGAGCATCACTATTACCAATAATGGTCTTTCTAGGTTGTCCACTCTTGGGTTTTAAAAACTCCTACAAAATGAATACTTGACTTTATCAGATCATATAAAAAATATAAAATTAGAAATCATAAATGAATATATGTCATAGCTGATAAAATTATGTAAAGATGCCACTTACCCCATAAGAATGTATTTGATCTTTCAACTCATTAATTCTTGCAGTGATCTCCTCTATCATGGGTCTTTTGCTAATCAAACCAAGTAATTCTATGTTTCCCCTTTTCAGGGCCTTTGAGACAATTTCCATTGGGTTTTTCGAATAAAATATTTCTTCCTCCAACACCTCATCATCCACATCGAGTGTGGACTACAAACATCAAACAACAAAATTAAGAAAATTAATTTTAACATTAAATAAATTTAGTTATTGTTACACATTATTTTCGTCATCCCTATGATCGTTAATGATGTAAACCTATATGTTGCCTTCATAGGGGTCACAGTGGCCTAAGTTCCTAAAGAGAGAAGGGAGAAGAACTTTTCCTGAGAAAAGAAGTTGCATTTTCCTATGTTAAAACATTATAAAAAAGGATGTTTGCAGGTTGCTATATAGGCAAGGTGCGAGAATGACCAATTCTCGCAGGTTGCACTATAGCCAGGGTGCGAACAGTTCGCAGGTTGCACTATATCTAGGGTGTGAGAATGCCAGCACCTGGGAAAAATGAGCGTTTTCTCGAATCTTCTAGAAGGAGAAGCTTCTGTGGTGAGGTGGCATCCGAATGGTTTGGATCTTACTCGCTTTTATGATTTAGTGGGATCATCCTAACCTCCTCACCTTATCCTCTTCAACTTATAAAAGGAGAGGAGCTCTCATGGAAAAGGGGTTCTTTGACTTGGAATTATTGGCTTGGTTAGAGTGGCTTTGAGATTTGCTTTGTCAAGATAAATTTTGAGTAGCTATCAGATCTATGGTCTCAGAATCTTTGGAGCAAGAAGTGTGTGGGGAATGAAGGACAGTTGGAAGGGACCTTACAACATCAAGGCCATGGTTGTAATCTCTCTTTCACATTTAATATGATACAGTAATATGTTTCTTTCCCATAAAGTTAGATTTACTTTATTACATAACTCGATCATATGTATAGATTATCTATTGAATATATTATTTTCTTTCACTTTGGTTGGTTTGTGTTGTTTTGATCTTGACTACACGAGAGTGTTGGAGCGAAGCAGGAGAAACAAAGATTAAGGAAGTGATTACAAGGTATATCTCTTTTTCTCACTTCCAATTTAATTCAATAGTTAGATCTAGGGAAAGCGATATATTCTGTCCTGTTTTGTTCTAGATCCATGTGGATCTAGGGAGATTGGTTTGTGTCCGCACTTACGGATTAATCCTGAAACAAAATTGGCGACTCCATTGGGGATGGATTGTTTCCTAGTTAGTCTAGTTTCCCTTGCTTTGATTGCTTGATTTATGATCTCTGAGTCTGTGGGAGATCCATCAAGACTCTTTGGATCTGAGAGTTCTCTCAGAAATTTTGCCCTTTTTCAAATTTTTCTTGTTTACAGGCATTCTCGCACTGTACCCTTTAGTGGCCTACGAGAATCACTTGGGTTCGCACCCTGGTGTTCAATCTAGTGCGAACACCTCGCAGTCAACCCATGTCTTTCTTGCGAGAATACCTAATTCTCGCACTGTAATATACTGTCAGCCTGCGAACTTGTTGGTGAAATTTTTTGGATTAGGTCTTGTCATTTTTTGATGCCCAGTTTTGCTTTGATCAGCTGGATTGAACTTTTGGAGCCTATATTGATCTTTTTACAGTCTTCTTGACATTCTTTGAGTTTCTTTTAGCCACTTTTTCTTTGATTGGTTTTGAAAGATTAGTCTCTTGCTTTGAGTATCTTTCAATTACAAAGCGTGTGTTTTCTTTAGAATTGTTTAAGGAAAGATCAGATTTCTTCTGAATAGTTCGCTTTAAAAGAAAACTTTTAGTTTGGGATTCTTTGTTTTAAGGAAGTTCATTATTACTTTTAGTGAAATTTTTGAAACAAAAATATTTAATTTCTTGCTTTATATTAGATTGGGGGCATCCTCGCATTTGAAGTAGCGAAATTGCATGATTGATATTGATGAGTTTAATATATTTTGGGACATTGTGCATATGGGAATG